>CM059194.1:95959064-96020008 GCA_030323885.1 Branchipolynoe longqiensis
AAGTCATCAGCTGGTCACCTACTCATTATGTCATCTACTGGTTCCTCGTGCACGTGGCGCCACCTACTCGCCCATGCCTCCGACCCCCTGCATTCACTCACTGTACCGCTGAATATATATGCCACATATATATATATGTACCACATATATATATGCTTTTATATATAAGTACTGATAGCTATGTTGAAATATTATATAAATGCTGAAATATAAATATTCCACATCACATGTAATCTACACCATAGCAATGGAAACAATGGAGACATTAAAGTGTTGTTCTCAATGGCGGAGTGGTTAGCGTGTCTGACCTTTTGCTAGGCCGGACTCCTAATCTGAAGGTCAATGGTTCAATTCCCCATGCCATCACCTCTGCCAATTTGGATTTCCACCGCTGTGTATAACTTACAGCGTCATCAAATACCAGTTGCTCTTATACCACGTCTATGTGGTGTGGGAGGCTAAAAATCCCTTAGATCGGTAAAAGTGTCGGTTGGGCTTTCTATCGAACAAATGTGTAATGGTGAAAAAATTCAGGCTTATCCAATGATAGGCAGTATAAATCTCGCAAGAAGAGAAATTTGCAGGAAGAAGAATTAAAGTGAGGGAGTCTAGTCCCCTTCATGAAAAGAAAACATGTCAACCTCAAGTGTTAGCGCTTTGTGAGACTAAACCCACAGCGTCTGAACCTAATACCACACGGCGCCATTATGTATATAAGCAGACAGACCAGGCACAATATGCTAAATGCTTATTGTTTACTACAGTGCGACGTCTATAGAAAGGAAAAAAAATGATGGTGGGTGGGGGGGGTGGGGGGGGGGAAAGGGGGGGGCTATATAATATGAGGCAACACGCACTACAACACTACAACAACAAACCTAAAGCGCGCATTCCTTACACGTGGTATGCGGCATGTAGTATGCGAATGGCATGATTCCTTACATGCGGCATGTGGCACACGACTGGCTATATTTAACAAATAAAAATTAAAAAGTATACTCAATACTGCACTGTATATGACCTAATATGGCATTTATATCTATGTACCTCTTGGTACGTCACATGGGGGTTCCTACCTTTATAATTACCAAATTATAGATATGTAGTCATATTTTTGTGGCTATGGTAGCATTTTTACCAACCCGAACCCCACCACCACCACTACCATATGTTTCCCCTCTGCACCCTTGTGTGTGACCGTTCCGTAATGCTCAGTCGCCTCTCCTCGTCTAAAACTAATGGACAAGTGCGACTGACGTTTCTATTCGCGTGCCGCATGCCGCACCGATCGCTACATGGACCGATCGAGTTGTCGCATTCGCATACCACGTGTAAGGAATGTAGCCCATAGGCTTCAAGGCGTTTTGATTTTTTGTCGCATTCGCATTTGCATATCGCCTGTCACGTGTAAGGAATGTACCCTTAATGCTTCATTAGTTAGTCAGTCAGTAAGGGGCCGTCCAGTAAGGGGCCGTCCAGTAAGGGGCCGTCCACTGTCGTCAACATTTTCACGGTTGTTGCAAAGAGTACTACTTTCCAGACACCCCCCCCCCCCCCCTTCTACGCCTGAAAGTAGTACAGATCAACATTTTTACATACGATTTAAATATCAACATTTTACTCAACGATAAAAGTCATACACTACTGATCATCACCGGGCACGGTGGCCGAATCCGTAGAACACGGGCCTTGTGTGTGTGAGATCGGGAGTTCAGTTCCCGGTCGAGTCAAACCAACGACTTATAAAATTGATACTTTTCGCTTCCAAGCCTGGCGCTCGGCATTAATAGGATAAGGAAAGGACTGGTTGGCTCAGTGTCAGGTTAATGTGACTGAGTGGGATATCGGGTAATGATGCTGGCGGCATGGTCTCCCAGTGGGACAGCACTACAGTACAACCCCGTTAAACCAAGCTCAGTTAAACCAAGCGATCGGTTAATCCAAACTTTTTTCGACGGCCCGGCAAAATACTACCATTTATCATATAAAAAAGTTGGTAAACCAAAGTCAGTTAATCCAAACTATCGGTTAATCCAAACAAAATTGTCAGACCCCAGGCCACTTCCGGTATGGTTAAACCAAACTTTCATGTGGTTATAAGGACATCTGGGACTTTTTTATATGATAAATTGTAGTATTTTGACAGACCGCTGACAAAGTTTGGATTAACCGATCGTTTGATTTAACTGAGCTTGGTTTAACTGGGTTATACTGTATACATAAAAAAGAATAATTAAACTGTCCACATATATTGTATATTGCATTTATAATGCACCTGCGTTTTTCCAAAGCCAAGTCAAAGTCGAAAGCAAAGCTCGGTTAAACCAATGATCGGTGAATCCAAACAAATTTCTAGGGTCCCTTCAAGTTTGGTTTAATGGGGTTATACTGTATAAAGTCGCCATGAGTGCACACTGTCACAAGTTGGTACCCATTCTGATATAACCTTAAATGTTGCCAGGATGTAAAACTCCAACCAACAACCAATCATTCCCCTCCTCCCCCTATCGTAGGCTTTGTTCTTATGACTGTGAAAATGTTGATAACTTTGACTCCCCCCTCTCCATAAGTCCTCGGTGCCATTCCGCTCCACACTGTGCTTGGAGAGTGAGGCGCGCTGTGAAAATGTTGATAATTTTGAATGCCCCCACCCATAAGTCCTCGGTGCCATTCCACTCCACACTGTGCTTGGAGAGTGAGGCGCGCTGTAAAAATGTTGATAACTTTGGACGCCCCACCCATAAGTCCTCGGTGCCATCCCGCTCCACATTATGCTTGGAGAATGAGGCGCGCTGTGAAAATGTTGATAACTTTGAATGCCCCACACCCATAAGCCCTCACTGCCATTCCGCTCCACACTGCGCTTGGAGATAACTTTGCACGCCCCCCCCCCCGCCTCCCCCCCCAACTCACCCTCTAAGCCCTCGGCGCGTTCGGCGGCAGACTGCGCTTGGAGAGTGCGCCTGGCGGTGCGCGCGCTGGTACCTCCCGGATCCTGCTGCACAGTGTTGGCACGGTGCCAAGAGGATGGACCCGGCCCGAGTTTGGCGCTGTGTACAACGCGCATGCGCCACTCAGCGCGTTCGGGGCCAGTCAAAATTGGCGGCGCTTTTTGTTGTTGTTGTTGCTAAAGGCGGACAGGCACCAGTGTGCGGCTGTTGTTGATTTGTGTCCACGAAGCCGAGTGATGTACATATAAACGATATAGTATTATGCAGGTGTGGATGGTTGTGGAGGGATTACATAAAACCTGCCCCCCTCTCCCTCCCACTCCCCCTCCTCTCCCCTCTCCTCTCATTTGACCTCCTCTCCTCTCCTCTCCTCTCCTCTCCTCGCCTCTCCTCTCCTCGCCTCTTCTCTAATCTCCCTCTCCCCTCCCCTCCTCTCCTCCAATCCCCTCCCCTCCCTTCCCTCTTTACTCCTCTCACTCTCATCCTTCCCCCCTCCTCCCTCTCCCTCCTCCTCCTCCCTCCCTTCTCCCTCTCTCTCTCTCTCTCTCCCCCCTCTCCCTCTCTCTCCTCTCTCCATCCTCCCCCTCCCTCTCCTTCCATTTTTACCTCCTCTCATTCCTCTCCATCCGTCCTGTCCCTCCTCTTGCACTCCTCTCCTTCCCTCCCTTTTTTTTTTTTTTTTTTTTTTTTTTTTTTCCTTCTCTCCTCTCCTCTCCTCCCCCCTCTCCTCTCATTTCCTCTCCTCTCCTCTCCTCTCCTCTCCTCTCCTCTCCTCCACATCTTCATCTCTTCTTCCCCGCGTTACCGGGCGCGATTTCGAAATCGGTAGAGCGCATGCTTCACATGCAGAAGGTCAGGAGTTCTAATCCCAGCCAAGTCAAACCAATGACTTACAAAATGGATACTTGTCGCTACCTAGTCTGGCACACTGCATTAATAGGCTAGGACAAGGGCTGGTTAGCACAGTATCAGGATAATGTGATTGTTGGATATCAGGTCATGGTGCTGGCGGCCTGGTCTCCCAATGGGGCAGCACTATAAAGTCGCCATGAGTGCATACTGTCACAAGTCGGTACCTGTCCTGATGTGACTTTAGATGTTGCTAGGACATAAAACAACAACAAACAAACAATCTTCCACCTGGTTGGGGTGGTGCTGGACAATGCCCACTACTTGAAGGCTGCATCAAAACAATGATCTAAATTTGATTTTACATATCTACCTTAGATACTGATGCACTTATTAAGCATGTGTCGCCACACAGAAGGGAATAATGAGGCAAGTGAATAGATCATGTTACTGCAGAATGCTATGGTGTCAGAGTTTTGGCAGGCGTGCCAAAACTAATTTTCCATCTTTGTATTCAAAATATCTCAAAGGTTTACCATTTAAAATAAAAGTAACTTTGAACTAATGTAAAGTAGATATTATTGATCGAGCTAATATATTTATCTCAGAAAAAATACAGATATTCAAAACCATCGGACTATGCAACTTTAACTACTCACCGCAAAAGCATGCTACCTGCCAGTTGATCCCAAGACACGACACCCAGTCTCCATTTATTCACTTAAAAATAAAATGGTTTAAAATATAAAAATCCAGATATCCACAGACGTACCATTTTCGTGCCTAATTACAGCTTAATGAATCAATTTGGTTTGCGAACTGTATCTATCTAATAAACATTCTATTAACAGAAGAAAAAATGAGTGGAAGGGAGGGGGAACAGAGGGGGCAATCTTTCTTGTGTTTAAAAAAGTCAAGCTTGTTTTATTTAACGATGCCTCTAGAGCACATTGATTTTCATATCATCGGCTATTGGATCTCAAACATATGGTCATTCTGACATTTCTTTGGAAGAACCCCGCTGCCGCCACATAGGCTACTCTTTCCGAGAAGCAGCAAGGGGTCTTTTATATGCACTTTCCCACAGACAGGACAGCACATAACACAGCCTATGATGAACCAGTTGTGGACCACTGGTTGGAACGGAAAATAGCCCAAACTGCAAATGGATCCACTGACAAGGATCGACCCGATGACCCACACCATCACAGGTGGACACCCTACCGCCTGAGCTACGTCCCGCTCCCTTCTTGCGGTTTCCTCCATTTTAAATATCTGTCATGTGTATAGGCGATTTGTTAATACACAGGCACTCCTTCCTGACAGTCACACTACATTGCCATAGACCCATTTATCCTTGGGGCGTGTGCCAATATGCACACCCACATAACATGTATGGCCACACAGAGGCTTTACAAGTACAACATGGACATGTTTACTGTTCAACTTCTGGTAATCCAGTCATCTTATGGCACTGTCCCATCGCGTCTTGTTTTTTTTCAACGCGCCAACAAAAACGATAATGATAGTTGGCCATGCAAATCCCCAGAACCTCAGCTTTCACAAAGACGAGCCCAGCATTGGTCTATATACTCAGGTATGAATGTCGGTGAGTGTCTGGGTGGCATTGTCTTTCAGCACAGACAAAGACAGCACTTGCTCTTGTTGTTGTTGTTGCTCTTGTTGTTGATCTTCTTGGAATCCTGCCTTGCTGACTAAGACTAACAGACAAAAGATCATTACAGTGAAATCCTATGCATTGTCGATGGCAGACTAGTATAAGGCAATATATGCCCATGGTTGAGCCAGACGGGATGGCCAAATGAGTTAGAGCGTCCGTATCCCGTGTTGGTAGATCGTGGGGTCGTGGGTTGGAACCCTGGTCGAGTCAAACCAATGACTTAAAAATTGATACTTGTTGCTTCCTAGTCAGGGGCTCGGCATTATTAGGATAGGTCAAGGAGTAGTGGAATGAGGAAGACCAATCGTCCGCGATTGAAATTTCCCCTGTTTAAAGAACTAATGTACCAAAGAAAATGTTTTAGCAAATCATATGGATGTGGTCTATACTCAAAGTGGTGTGGGGGTGGGTGGGGGTATGTGGGGGGGGCGCTTCTACTTCTAGGCCAGGGATGTGCTCACTTCGACCTAGATAAAAGATTCACCCCTACGCAGAGTAGGGGTGAATGACAATGTAGTCTAAATATGGGCGAATATTGCTTTAGTATCGAACAGGAAGTGGAATTTGTGGTTCTGGGCTCTAATGGCTACTTATGTCAGCACAGAGTTGGGGAAATGGGAGCGAATGCAAAAAGACAAGATGGCGACCATGGAATGCTGTCGATTTCACTTTTAAAGTCCATTAAGCTACATTTTTTTATTATATTTATCAACTCAAAAGTAGCGGGTGAATATAAAGATGTACATAAAGAATATATTTTGCTTCTTAAATTAAGAATTGATGTGCTCATTTCATTTACCCACCCGTTCGCCACTTTTTCTAACGGGGTTGTTCTTCACCGCTAGTGCGAGTATGGAGTGAATCTTTTATCTACCTTCCACCGTGAGCGTTTAGAATGTTGAGTTAAATGATTACAGGTAACTCGAGTGTTCTCCCTGCTGTTGAGGTGTTGTGTGACGACGCCATCTTTGTCTGTTGGGTGCACAACGTCCAGCAGGAGGTCTCTGTGTGTGGGGGGGGGGTTAGGGGGGTCACAGTGGTGAACTTCGTCTTTCTCTGGTAATGTATAGACTACATCACCGTTCCAGTGGCGTGGCGCATTGTGGGATGCGTCAGAGCAAAACAAACCCGCGAGAAGCACATGGCACATGCTAATACACTGGGTGCAGCTATGAAATGTGCTAGTTTCAGCTCATCTCAGCTCTTGTTTGAAACATAGAATACCAACTAAAAAAATATATATAATAAATTAAGATATTAATCTTTTATCCAGCATTGCATTTACATAAATATAATATGCACATCTTATGCCATGTGCATTTAGATTTAGACAAATCTGGGCACTCAGATTAGTGTTAGAGCCATAGCCAGAGTCAGTTTTACTTATTTTATTAATGTTTTTATTTATATCCTATGGTTAATGACATATGTAGAACTAGAAAATTAGTAGGGTTAATCAGATATTGGTTATATATTTCTCTGAAACAAGTGTATGTTGACCCATTTGGCATTCTAATATTTAGAACAAGAATTAATAATGGCGATGTGGATATCACTGATTGTTTTGTGTGGAATTGTATGTTTCTTAGCTCAAAATGTTTAACTATGGTTAGTTTTGTCTTAGCTATATTCATCAGATCATTATATTGCATGTGTGCATACATGTTTATGCCAAATTGTTATGTATTTCTATTCATTTAGAATAAAATCAAAGTTTTTCCCTATGCGTATCGACAAACTCAATGGCCATTCGCATTTGCTTTGCTGCCAAGGCCGTTTTCAGCGCATGCACAGTCAGAACGGTGATCCTATTGCCCATTACTTCCGTTTTTTTCAATTCCCAGTCGAGTCAAACCTATAAGTTATAAAATTGATATGTGTAGCTTCCTAGCTTGGCACTCGGCATTAATACTATAATAGAATAGGGCAAGGACTGGTTAGCTCAGCATCAGGATAATGTGACTGAGTGGGATATCGGGTCATGGTGCTGGTGGCCTGATTTCCTAGTGGGGCAGCACTATAAAGTGGTCATGGGTGCGCACTTTCACAGGTCAGTGCCTGTCCTGACATGACCTTTGATGTTGCCAGGACGTAAAACTCCAACAACCAACCAATCCGGTTGTTTCTGTCAGTTTAAAGTTGCATAGTTTGATAAAAGTATCAGGTTATCAAAAGCAAAACATGTATAGATCTAGATTTGAACCTACATATTCAACTTAGATATTGGTATACACACCCACCCCATGCAACATTTAACTCTTTTTTATATATCAATTTGTGGGGTACTTTATTTGATTAAACAGGGAAAATATAAATCGCAGACAATTGGTCTTCCTCATTCCACTGCCCCTTGCCCTATCCTTGTAATGCCAAATGCCAGGATAGGTAGCGACACATATACATATTTATGTCATTGGTTTGACTCGACCAGGATTTGAATCGCGCGACCTACCAAAATGGGAGACATGCGCTCAACTCATTTGGCCATCCTGTATTGTCTATTCATTGGTCTGTGTCACATGATAGCTACTTCTGTCCACTCATCTATTGGTACTTTTCCATGACACATCTTTGTACCACTGCTTCCTGGAAGAGATACCCGAAACAGCCTGCCATCGTGGTGCGGCCTAGCATTGACCTCATCGTCCCCCCCCCCCCACCCCCCCCAGGCCCTCGATTCTTTTGTTATTTTGTGTGTGGTTAAATTTTTGTTGCTCAATAGGCTTGAACCATAGCACCTTGGTTTTGGCTGCGGTTGTTTTGTGATGTATTTCACTGGTCATTGTTCTGTTGCGTAGGTTCTATGAGGTGAATGATGCTGGTGGACTGTGAGTGGGTCACTGTTCGGTACGCAGCTTATGAGGTGTACGACGCTGTTCCACTGTATGTGTAGGTCACTGTTCTGTACTCTAATTCTGAGGTGTAACACGCTGTTCCACTGTGTATGGGTAACCGTTATGTATGCAGGTTCTGAGGTATACGTCACCGGTCACTGTTCTGTACACAGCTTCTGAGGAGTATGTCGCTGGTGCACCATGTGTGTGTCAGTGTTCTGTATGCGTGTTCTGAGGTATACATCACCGGTCCCACTGTGTGTGAGTCGCTGTTCTCTACGCAACTTCTGAGGTCTATGATGCTGGTTGTTGTTCTGTATGTGGCTTCTGAGGTGTATCATGTTCCACCGTGTGTATGGGTCACTGTTCTGTATGCGGGTTCTGAGGTGTAACACGCTGTTCCACTGCGTATGGGTAACCATTATGTATGCAGGTTCTGAGGTAGACATTACTGGTCACTGTTCTGTATGCAGCTTCTGAGTGCACCATGTGTGGGTCACTGTTCTGTATGCGTGTTCTGAGGTATACGTCACCGGTCACTGTTCTGTACGCATCTTCTGAGGAGTATGTCACTGTTCCACTGTGTGTGGGTCACTGTTTTGTACGCGGGTTCTGAGGTGTGCGTCGCTGTTCCACTGTGTGAGTGTCACTGTTCTGTACGCAGCTTCTGAGGTATACTTCCCCGGTCACTGTTTTGTACGCGGGTTCTGAGGTGTGCGTCGCTGTTCCACTGTGTGAGTGTCACTGTTCTGTATGCAGCTTCTGAGGTATACTTCCCCGGTCACTGTTTTGTACGTGGGTTCTGAGGTGTGCGTCGCTGTTCCACTGTGTGAGTGTCACTGTTCTGTATGCAGCTTCTGAGGTATACTTCCCCGGTCACTGTTTTGTACGTGGGTTCTGAGGTGTGCGTTGCTGTTCCACTGTGTGGACCACCCACCCCCAAAGCCTCTGTGTGCAAGCACGCCCAACACGCCGTGTCGTCGTGACACATTTCAAATATCAGCTTCTTTGTAGAGTGGGATGTGGGGCTCCAGGTCCCAGCCCGGCTGGTCTGCGTCACCAACGATTCACCAACTTCGGTGCGAATGAAGGGAATACTAACAATTAGCCATCTTCAGCAGCTAAATCCGCCTACTTACCCTTAAGTCTATATAACCTAACAAAGGCATAAACTTTTACCAATCAAAACAGTTACTTAGATTTGATCCTACATATCCACCCATCCTGATATGACCTTAGATGTTGTCAGGACGTAAAACTCCAACATCCAACCACACCCACTATAGATACCACTGCACTTTGAATATTGTTTGAATTTGGTGCTCCTGTACTGCCCTAAAAAAAAAAGTGGGTCACCTCAACTATCTCAAATTAACTCTTTATAAATAAAAGTGACTTCAAATTCAATTCAATTAGATTATAACTGATTCGCCTAACTTGATATTTTTATTCATAACAAAAAGATCACTCCAAAAGCCCACCAGGAATGTGGATATCCTTGTGCATGTGATGTGGTGCTGGGTTATGTAGAAGTGTCGGGTGGGTAGGGGGTGTAGGGGGCGACGGTGGAAGACTAGGAAAACACGTGTCTGCTGCCAACCCACAGGCTATTGTTTGTTGTTGTTTTACGTCCTAGCAACATCTAAGGTCATATCAGGACGGGTACCGACTTGTGACAGTGCGCAGTCATGGCGACTTTATACTGCTGAGCCACTGTGAAATCAGGCCGCCCACAGGCTATTGTAGGTTGGCTATTGTAGGTTGGCTATTGTAGGTTGGCTATTGTAGGTTGGCTATTGTAGGTTGGCTATTGTAGGTTGGCTATTGTAGGTTGGCTATTGTAGGTTGGCTATTGTAGGTTGGCTATTGTAGGTTGGCTATTGTAGGTTGGCTATTGTAGTTGGTTTGTGGTTGGTTTGTGTTGTTGTAGGTTGTGGGTAGGGGGGTCAGGTGGAATGAGGGTGGGTGTGATCATGAGGGTGGGGGTGAGGGTGAGGGTGGTGGTGATGGTGGGGTGGGGGTGGGGTGGGTGGGGTTGGGGGTCAGGGTGGAATGAGGGTGGGAGTGATCGTAAGGGTGGGGGTGGGAGTGAAGGTGATCTTCGGGGTGTGGGTGGGGGTGAGGGTGAGGGTGGTGGTGATGGATGGGGTGGGGGTGTGGGTCAGGGTGGGGTTGGGGGTTAGGGTGGAATGAGGGTGGGAGTGATCGTAAGGGTGGGGGTGGGAGTGAAGGTGATCTTCGGGGTGTGGGTGGGGGTGAGGGTGAGGGTGGTGGTGATGGATGGGGTGGGGGTGTGGGTCAGGGTGGGGTTGGGGGTTAGGGTGGAATGAGGGTGGGAATGATCGTAAGGGTGGTGGTGGGAGTGAAGGTGATCTTAAAGTTGCATAGTCCGATGGTTTTGAGTTTCAGACATTTTCTGAGATAAATACATTAGGTTGATCGCTATAATGTACCTTACTTTAGCTTGAAGTAACTTTTATTTTAAGTGGCTAACTTTTGAAATATTTTAAGTGCAACCACGCAAAATTAATTTTGGCAAGCTTGCCAAAACTCTGACAACATAGCATTCTACAGTAACATGATCTATTCAATTGCCTCACTGTTCCCTTCTGTTTTGCGACAAATGCTTAATAAGCACATCAGTATCTAAGCTAGATATGGAGAATCAAATTTAGATCATTGTTTTAGTTTTGAAAATTGGATGATTTCATCATGGTGGCTGAATTGGTAGAGCACAGGCCTCGTGTGCGGAAGATCGGGAGTTCGCGAGTTCGGTTCCCGGTCGAGTCAAACCAATGGCCTAAAAATTGATACTTGTTGCTTCCTAGCCTGGTGCTCGGCATTATTAGGATAGGGCAAGGGCTGGTTAGCTCGGTGTCAGGATAATGTGACTGAATGGGATATCGGGTCATGGGTCCGGCGGCCTTATTTCCCATTGGGACAGCACTATAAAATCGCCATGAGTGCATACTGTCACAAGTCGGTACCCGTCCTGATATGACCTTGGATGTTGCTAGGATGTATAACAACAACAAATCAGAATATGCAGCTTTAAGGTTGCGGGTGGGGGTGAGGATGGTGGTGGTGGATGGGGGTGGAATGGGGGTGGGGATCAGGGTGGGGTGGGGGTCAGGGTGGGGTGGGGGTGGGAGGGATCGTAAGGGTGGGGGTGGGGGTGAAGGTGATCTTCAGGTTGGGGGTGTGGGTGAGGGAATGGTGAGGGTAGGTGGGTGGGGTGCTGAGGGTGATCGGCAGGGTGGGCGAGGGAGGGGGGGGGGGTGGTTGGAGGTGGGAGTGTTGGTCTCATTTACTTAGCAGTAATAAACAGGAGACAAAGTGATTCAGATCACTTCCTATCACTTCCGACTAAGGAAGCCTAACCTCATTAAATTGAAATAACTTTTTTTTTTTTAATTAGGAATGACTCATTTTCAGTAGTTGCCAATGCACAATACCATTTTTGTATATTATTTTTTTTATTATATATGCAAAAGGTGTAAAGAACTACGATTATTTATGGGTGGAAGACCAGTGCTTTTGGCACTGACGGAAGAAGATTATCGAGACAAATAAATATTTACACCAACAACTGGAGTACGCTGAATTTAGACCGCCAAGCCGCTTTGGTTCAACCCGTCCTGATAGGACCTTAGATGTTGCCAGGATGTAAAACTCCAACAACCAACCAACCTTTGGTTTAAAAGCAAAATTGCTATCATCAAGTTTATTATTGTTGTTCTTCTTCTTCTTATTAAATTATTATTATTTAGTCTTTACCAGTTTACAACCATGTACATTATCATTATTATTATTGTTATTATTATTATGATTATTAGAATTATTTACATCCAGGAACCTCTTGTCACAATGGCCATCTAAACTGCATATGCAATCTTTCCCAATGGAACCATGAATAACTATTTACTTATATATTGAATTGTGATGACCTCAGCATTTTTTGTGTGTGTACAGAATCATGTATGTATATATGTGTGTGTGGGGTGTGTCTGTTAAGTATGCATAGGTCTACCAAGTTTGCTAAAGGTCTTAGCCTATTTATGCTATGGGACCTCTATAGGGACTATTCTTAAGGGAGTAGACTGGATGCGCCTTTAACTGTAAATTCGCACAATACGGCCGGTGTAATAAGAGATACGGTAAAACCTCTTAAAGCGTGCATTCCTTAAATGCAGTATGCGGTATGTGAATGGCATGATTCCTTCTACGCGGTATGCGGCATGCGGCACATGACTGGCTATATTTAAAAAATAAAAATAAACAAGTATACTCAATACTGCACTGTATATGACCTAATATGGCATTTATATCTATGTACCTCTTGGTACGTCACATGGGGCTTCCTACCTTTATAATTACCAAATTATAGATAAGTATTCATATTTTTGTGGCTATGGTAGCATTTTTACCAACCCGAACCACCACCACCACCACTACCATATGTTTCCCCTCCGCACCCCTGTGTGTGACCGTTCCATAATGATCAGTCGCCTCTCCTAGTCTAAAACTAATGGACAAGTGCGACTGAGGTTTCTATTCACATACCGCGTGCCGCATGCCGCACCGATCGCTACAGGGACCGATCAAGTTGTCGCTGTCGCATTCGCATTCGCATACCGCGTCTAAGGAATGTAGCCCATAGGCTTCAAGGCGTTTCAATTTTTTGCCGCATGCCGCATGTAAGGAATGTACCCTTAAAGCTGCACAGTGCGATAGGGCGAGTTGGGCGGGTGGGGGGGGGGGGGGGGGGGGGGGGGGGGGGGGGGGAAGAAGGTAACTGCAGGGTAGGGTCCGTATGGGGGCCTGGAAAGTCTTGAAAAGTCTTTAACTTCATTTACCCATTTACCCCATTTCAAGGCCTTGAAAAGCCTTTAATTTAACCTATTTTGGGTAATTAGTCTTGTGAAGCCTTGAATTCTATTAAACTGTCCCCACTGTTCTAACTTAGTCCGAAATTGCTGTTCCCCGTCGTTGTTTTTTCCCCCTGAAATACAAATTTAGATAGCCTTGAATTCCTATCATAAACAGCCTTGAAAAGCCTTGAATTCCATATCTTCACGTGAATATGGACCCTGTGTTCGTGTGAGTGATGGGGTTTAATGGGGTCAGGTGGGTATATGTTTTCTGTAAACTGCAACGCGCATGCGCTGACATTATAGGTCGCGTGTAACCCTGTACCCAGCGTGTATGTACCACAACCAGCGTCTGTACAGAGACGGCAGGCGCATTGATTGATTGTTTAATTGATTAATTGGCTAATTGATTGATTGGTCAATTGTTGCTGATGTTACACCGTGTCGACAGCAACGGCCATATTCCCAACGAGTACACAATTTACTTAGAATGTATTGGTCCTGGCAACATCTAAGGTCTTATCAGGATGGGTACTCACTGGTGACCGTGCGCACTCATGGCAACTTTATAGTGCTGCCCCACTAGGAGCCTAATATACCATTAATTATCCTGACACTGAGCCACCCAGTCCTTGCCCTATCCTAATAATGCCAAGGGCCTGGCTAGGAAGCGACAAGTATAAATTTGTATCTCTTTGGTTTGAGTAGACCGGGAATCGAACTCCCACTCTCCACCAGACGGGATGGCCGAATGAGTTAGAGCGTCCGTCTCCCGTGCTGGTAGATCGTGGGGTCGTGGGTTCGAACCCTGGTCGAGTCAAACCAATGACTTGAAAATTGATATTTGTCACTTCCTAGCCAGGCGCTTGGCATTATTAGGACAGGGCAAGGACTGGTTGGCTCAGTGTCAGGATAATGTGACTGAGTGGGATCCCAGGTCATGGTGCCGATGGCCTGGTTTCCCAGTGGGACATCACTATAAAGTCGCCATGAGTGCGTGCTGTCACAAGTCGGTACCCGTCCTGATATGACCTTAGATGTTGCTAGGACGTAAAACAGTGTAGTAGTGTGCACTGACCTCTCAGGCAAGTAACTACATAAACAGGTAGGTGTGGGTCGTGTGTTGATATCAGGGAGCCTAGGTGGTGTAATGGTTAGCACACTGGCCCGGAATGCAAAGAGATGTGGGTTCGAGTCCCGCTCTAGGCGCAATATTTCCCATTTTCATCACCCCCATGACACTGGTTGCCGTGACCAGGATCCTATACAAGCTATGCGCTGTATAGTTGTTGAACCTACCCTGTGTATGTATGTGTTAGTGCATTGCCTGTATGTATGTAATTGTAAGCATTAAAAGACTTACAATTCCAGGGGGGACGAGTGTAGTAGTCTGCACTGACCTCTCAGGCAAGTAACCACATAAACAGGTAGGTGTGGGTCGTGTTTTGATATCAGGGAGCCTAGGTGGTGTAATGGTTAGCACACTGGCCCGGAATGCAAAGAGATGTGGGTTCGAGTCCCGCTCTAGGCGCAATATTTCCCATTTTCATCACCCCCATGACAAACGTGTTCTCACATGGGAGTCTTTGGTTTGACTTGGTTATTCCCCCAGTCCCTCATCGTGTACAGGGCTGCTCTAGGACCCATTAGAAAAAGTGTCAGATGGCTGGATTATGGAAATAACCACATGACTTTGTAATCTGCCAAGTACACACCTACGTTTACGATTTGCGCACTAAAACTCGCGACTCGACCCGACCCGCTTATAACTGAAAACGGGCCGATTCATTTTTCGAATCGTGAATCGCAATCGTGATCGGCCCCTTTTAGCCCTAAAACTGAGTTTTTAGTCGGGAATCGCAATCGCTAAGTGTGCGCGGGGAGCACACACCTAGCGATTTTTGTGTGCGAAACGGGCAGTTTTAGATCGTATACGGTAGGTGGGTGCGCACAAACGGTAGGTGTGTACCTGGCATAATATGCTAAATATACTGTTCAAATACTTATCAATCATAACCTTCGGCTTTTGGGATGAATAATTTATGAAATCATGTCAATTAATATACTTTGAAAGTTGAATTGAGAGCATTCAATGGCTCCCATCTTTTTTTTTTTTCATTCTCCCAGAGTTCCTCCACTGTACGCCAATATGGATGAACACTGTGTACTGGAACAAGGGCGTCTACAGCTTGTTTAGTTGATTCATGCCAAGGCAGTTTTTTTGCTAGGATTTAGGCTGGGTTGTCCTTCACCCCTACACTGAATACGGTTGAATCTAGTTTTGACTCAGCTGGGGATCGATCCCATGACCTCCTTCATGGAAGGCGAGCGCTTTGCCTAATCCAATCGCCCAGTCTGGTCGCCTTTACTATAATAGCTTGGTGGTTATGGCGACTGGGTGGGTGAATATTGCACTTTTCTAGTGTTGAACGACCCCGCTTCAGAGTGTGTTAATTATATTAAATATGTGAGCACATCCGGCCGCCTTTACTATAGCTTGGTGGTTATCGTGACTGGGTGGGTGAATATTGCACTTTTCTACAACTTCTAGTGTGGTAGGACCCCGCTTCGGAGTGCATTAATTACATTTAACATGTGAGCACTTCCGGCCACCTTTACTATAGCTTGGTGGTTATCGTGACTGGGTGGGTGAATATTGCACTTTTCTACAACTTCTAGTGTGGTAGGACCCTGCTTCGGAGTGTGTTAATTATATTAAACATGTGAGCACTTCCGGCCACCTTTACTATAGCTTGGTGGTTATCGTGACTGGGTGGGTGAATATTGCACTTTTCTAGTGTGGTAGGACACAGCTTCGGAGTGCGTTAATTACATTTAACATGTGAGCGCTTCCGGCCACCTTTACTATAGCTTGGTGGTTATCGCGACTGGGTGGGTGAATATTGAACTTTTCTACAAATTCTAGTGTGGTAGGACCCCGCTTCGGAGTGCGTTAATTACATTGAACATGACAACACATCCGGCCGCCTTTACTATAGCTTGGCGGTTATCGCGACTGGGTGGGTGAATATTGCACTTTTCTAGTGTGGTAGGACACAGCTTCGGAGTGCGTTAATTACATTTAACATGTGAGCAGGCCAACACCGGCTTATTATGTACAATTAGGAGCAGCCAGGCCCTCGTTGACTGTCACCTTCCCAAGCCGCCAGGGGCAGCTCCATAACCACTTCCGTCCAATTATGGCTTACTTTTTTTTTGTTCAGCGATCCCCCCCCCCCTACTTCTGATGGTACAGTGACAGGTGAGTTCTTACCCAACATGCACCGCGGCACGAGATCGCATCTCAGAGGGGAATGTTGGGGGGGGGGGGGGGGGGGGGGGGGGGAGGGGGGGGGGTGGCTTCTCAATAAATCGCCAACCTCTGGTGAATAAAATAACATTGCTTTTCTATGATCGGTTGCGTGTATATGTACATACATATATGTATACAAAATTATCTATAAATGTGTATATAAATATATATTAATATATATCGATATATATCGATATATATATATCAATATATATCAATATATATCAATATATATCAATATATATATATACTTGTTATGGTTTGATATCCTAGGAACATCTAAGGTTATACAGGACATGTGCCGAATTGTGACAATGCGAACTCACGTTCTAAGCAAGACTATGAACTTTTAAATATAAACATTTTATTAAATGATAAAAGTAAAGCTTGGCTGCCTCCTCCCCCCCCCCCCCCTTCCCTTTCTTGTCGTTCACTTTATGCGACCATGGAAATGTTGAAAACTTTGGATGGCCCATTAAGCCCCAGTCACACTATGACTTCCGACCACTTTGCGAGCAATTTGTACCAAAGAACCCATCTCTTTGCAACCATGCGACATTCTTGCGACCAAAGCAATTGGTGCCGACCTCTGGCCGACCATTTTGATTTTTAGTGCAGTATCTGCAACCTCCTTGCGACCAAAATAGTTCGCTAGGAATTTAGCGACCACTGAGGATCACTTCACGACCACTTGCAACCACCCCTTTTTTTGTGTGGTCGCAAGCAGTAGTGTGACTGGGGTATTATTACGCTTTGTTCACCTCCCAGCCTCCAGGCACGACACGACACGCATGGCTGACCAAAGTAGTCCTGATACCTTAAATCCTGATCATAGATGAAGACGCGCCAAGCTCACAGTCGGTTTAATTCGATCCGGATTCATTTAATTCGGGGTTTAGTTATTTGTTGTTTTCTTCTTTTGGGTGTGAGATTTGCTGGGTTTAATTTTTTTTTTTTTTTAAATATTTTATTTTATTTTAGTTAAATTTCAGTTGTTCTTGTAAATGAACTAAGCATGTGTTTGCGCAAGATGCTGGATACTAAAATTACTAAATTCGCCATTATTATTTTTCTTTTTTATTATTATTTCGCAAATTCGCTTCTTATTTTTTTACTTATTAAAAATTTTAACAAATATTTTTATTGTATTATTCATTTTTCTTTTTAAATATATTTGTTATTTTCAGACCGGTGTCAATCGGAATGCATTTTGCATTGTGCATATAACCTTAGCACAACATTTGAACGATATTGACTTGGCATTGACAATTTGACAATAAATTAACATGACATTGACACGATATTGACACAATATTGACATGGTATTAACATGACATTGGCACACCGTTGGTATAGCATTGACAACATTGGTACGATATTGGGACAACATTGGCATAACCTTGACACAATATTGACATGACATTGGCACAACATGGCACACAATTTGCTTGATATTGGCACGACATTGACGTGACACCGAGACAACATTACCATGACATTGGTACAATATTAACATGACATTGACACACTTAACCATCACTGCACAGCGGTGAAAACAAATGCATGCACTTGACCATTATGAGCAGAATAAACAAACCATTACTAAAAAATATATATATTAAAAGACTAATTAAAAGATTACATGAAATTGACATGACATTAACACAACATTCGCATGACATTGGTGTAATATTAACATCACATTTGCATGACATTGGGACAGCACGGACCCGACATTGACATGGGATTGCCATGATATAGACTACATCACGGTTCCAGCGGTGTGGTGCATTGTGGGATGCGTCAGAGCAAAACAAACCCGCGACACGCACATAGCACATGCTAATACACTGGGTGCAGTTATGAAATCTGCTAGTTTCAGCTCATCCCAGCTCTTGTTTGAAACATAGAATCACAACTAAAAAAATATTTATAGTAAATTAAGATATTAATCTTTTATCCAGCATTGCATTTACATCAATATAATCAGCACATCTTATGCCATGTGCATTTAGATTTAGACAGATCTAGGCACTCAGACTAGTGTTAGAGCCATAGCCAGAGTTTGTTTTAAATATTTTATTCATGTTTTTATTTATATCCTATGGTTAATGACATATGTAGAAATAGAAAATGAGTAGGGTTAACCAGATATTGGTTATATATTTCTTTGAAACAAGTTTTTGTTGACACATTTGACATTTTAATATTTAGAACAAGAATTACTTCTGGCTAATCAATGGTGATGTAAACATCAGCCTGTAAAGTGACTGAAATTGTATGTTTCTTAGCTCAAAATGCTTAATTATGGAGAGTTGTGTCTTAAACATATTCATTATATTATTATATTGCATCCTTCCATCCATATTTGTGCCAAATTGTTATGTATTTCTATTTATTTTGAATAAAATGGAAGTTTTGCCCTACGCGTATCGGCAAACTCAATGGCCGTACGCCTTTGCTTTGCTCCCAACGCCGTTTTCAGCGCATGCGCAGTCGGAACCGTGATGTAGTCTATTATTGCCACGACATGCAGAGTGTCTGTTCTGTTTTCCTTCTCTCCCCCCCCCCCTTTTTTTTCCCCTTTAAAAAACCCAACAAACTTTGTTACTCCGGGGGTTTAGATGCCACAAAAATTCACAGCACGCACGGACAGGTAGTAATGAGTCTTCTTGGAAATAATGGGATGGTTGGGGCATTAACTAGCTGTGCCCTCCATGTATCACCAGTGCTGACAGGATTACGCGGACCTAGAACCAAGTTGAGCGTGATTACCGGTCGGTGTTATGCCAAGTGCACACCTACCGTTTACGATTCGCGCACTAAAACTCCCGACTCGACCCGACCTGCTTAAAACTGAAAACAGGCCGATTCATTTTTCGAATCACGAATCGCAATTGTAATCGGCCCGTTTTAGCCCTAAAACTGAGTTTTTAGTCGGGAATCGCAATCGCTATGTGTGCGCGGGGAGCGCACACCTAGCGATTTTTGTGTGCGAAACGGGCAGTTTTAGATCGTATACGGTAGGTGGGTGCGCACAAACGGTAGGTGTGTACCTGGCATTAGCAGAACAAATGAGGTATACAACAACTAAATAGCATGCATGCACATACATACATTCATTCACACACACATACACACATTCACTCACACATACACACACATACACACATGCACATACATGCACACACATTCACACACACCCGTACACACACACACACACACCCAAAAGCCCACACCTGTATGCCTCGTTTTATTTAAAAAACTGACCTCCTCCCCCCCTATCCCACCCTTGAAACAAACAAACAAACAAACAAACAAACAAACGCCCCAGTCTTCCTCCCATCACGCGAACAGCGTCACGTGACCTGCGCGCTAAGCTGCGCGGGGATGTGGGCGCGACGGCGGCCATGTTTTGTTCGGCGGCAGGCAGGCTAGGGGACCCGGTGGTTGGGACGCGCCGGGGGGGGGGGGGGGGGGGGGGGGGAGAGGGTGTCGAGACAGACCGGGGCATTGTTTCCCGGTATGGCGTGCTCAGCCGTGTCCCGTGCTCAGCCGTGTACCTATACTCAAACTCAAGGCATTGTCAATGGTCGTGAGTAATTTTCATACAGAAAATACAGAACAAGTGAAATATCTCTAAAACCACACCACCTATTAACAAATCGCTTGGTACACATATAGAAAACATCTTCACCAAAAAGATTATATTAAATTTATAAGGTTAGGGTTCTTGATTTCTATTAATTTTGATTAAAACTAATGTTTTGCACTGCGCGTACCGTCAAACTCAAGGCATTGTCAATGGTGGTGAGCAATCTTCATACAGAAAATCCAGGAAAAGTGAAATATCTCTAAAACCACACCACCTAGAAACAAATCGCTTGGTACACATTTGGAAAACATCTTTACCGAAGACATTATATTAAATTTATAAGGTTAGTGACTTACGACCATTGACAATGCCTTGAGTTTGAGTATAGGTACACGGCTGAGCACGGGACATGGCTGAGCACGCCACACCGGTGTCGCGGTTTAGATTCTCAGTGGGTTTAGAGTTTACGCTCGGGGTTCTGCACATGCGCGTATTCGATTAACACAACCCGAGCGACTCAGGTCACCTGAGTTGCTAAAAATTCAAATAGAACACCACGAGTGGAGTTGACAAAAACATGTGCCTTGTGCAAAAAGTTTAACCCACCTCTTGGCTGGGGTTGGGCTAGGAGCGATGACATCACATTTGTGCGTCAAAACGTCGCTCGGGTCACCCGAGTTGATTAATCGAATACCCTGAAATGCCATTCGATTTTGACGCATGCGCAGAACCCCGAGCGTAGACTCTAAACCCACTGATAATTTAAACCTCGACACGGGTCGACATGGTCCGATGGTCTCGCGGGTTATTGCGCCGCGCGGAAAACTGCGAGAATGCAGAGACGCAGACGCAGACGCAAATGGCAGCTCATTTACCGGCTTCTGTCGGAACGCCGCTCCAAAATGTTGATGTTCTTTCTTGTTGGTAGTCAAAGATCAAAGTTGAGAATAGGTGGGGTGCCGCCCCACTTTTGTCACATACGTGGGCGGTGGAGGGGGGGGGGGGGGTGGAGGAAGTGTTTGGTGGGAGGGTGGCAAATATTCAGTTCTTAAAGATACATAGTTCGATCTTTAAAAAAAAAATTGATCATTTTCTGAGATAAAAATATTAGGTTGATCATTGTTATGTGTTTTACTTTAGTTTGAAGTAACTTCTATTTTAAATTCTAACCTTTGAGATCTTTAAATTAATTTTGGCAAGCATGCCAAAACCCTTGACAGCATCTTTCTGCAGTGACAGGTTTGATTAAATTGAACTAAAGTAGATTGTAGCACTAACAATCGACCTAATATAATAATAATAATAATAATAATAATAATAATATTAATAATAATAATAATAAATAGATTCATCTCAGAAAATGGTAGAAACTCAAAACCATCGGACTATGCAACTTTTATTCCCCGACAATAAATTTGAGCGCGGTTAGGTTTGTGCACACTGTGGTATTGGCATCTGTTGTAACGTGTGAACACCTAAAAAACTGTGGGCATATATTCTTGCGATGTCATGCGAGACATTGCTGTGAGAATAGATATGGATATGACAAAGCAAACAAGAAAATGGCCGACACCATTTAAAAGATGGAAAAACACTCTTTCTTTGCATGTAATTTGTTTTCTCTCAAGTTGTAGAAAAGACCTTGGGATTTGGGTGTAAAAAGGGCCAAGTTTGCTCTCTTCAGGGGGTGTGTCACGGCAAGGCCCTGCTGACCTGCCTCTACCTAAATATAGATCTCCGCCCGCCTCACACACAACAACTGCCAAGGTTTGTTTTGTTTGTTTGTTTTGTTTGTTTTTCGTTGTTTTACGTCCTAGCAACATCTAAGATCATGGTCTAACCGTCCTGATATGACCTTAGATGTTGCTAGGACATAACACAACAAACAAACAATCTAAGGTCATATCAGGACGGGTACTGACTTGTGACAGTGCGCACTCATGGCGACTTTATAGTGCTGCCCCACTGGAAAATCAGGCTACCAGCACCCTGACCCGATATCCCACTCAGTCACATTATCCTGACACTGAGCCAACCAGTCCTTGCTCTATCCTAATAATGCCGAGCGCCAGGCTAGGGAAGCGACAAGTATCAATTTTTAAGCCATTGGTTTGACTCGACCAGGGTTCGAACCCACGGTCTACCAACACGGGAGACGGACGCTCTAACTCATTCGCCCATCCCATCTGATCTTCAACTGCCATGGAAAACAACAGATGTTTGATTGTTGTTACTTGTGTCAGTTCTACCACATTGGCGCGCATATGATGCTAGTGTTTGTAGCTTTTTTTTTTGTCCAGTCTAACGATTGACTCAAAACAGCACAGAAACAGTTACACTGAAAACACAAGGACATTTGCTTCAAATCAATATCTATTCTATTGGGATTATAAAACACCATAAATCAGTTTATCCTTAGCAAATGCATAAGCAGGTACTATATTGATCATTACAATGGACAAAGTTTTGTCCCATATTACTTATCACCTTTTGAGACAGGCTCATTATGTGTATTATAATAACATTATAATTATATAAATAACGGAGCTCACATATAGGTTGTATTGTATTTATTATTGTCCGGACTTGCTATTTTTGAATTGGAGTCGCGCGCCAACCTCCCTTGGCACGCGCGCCTATGGGGCGCCACCTGTATTGCGCCATATTGGATTCACTTCCCACTGAATTTCGATTTTTGTTGGTGGGCATATTTATCAGTCCTGCCAGAGACTAATAAAACTAGTACTCAGCCCAACTCATGTTTGTTACCTTTCTGTCGCAGTGTCCTTTATATATATATATGTAGCATATATGTCAGGAACGCGCCAAGCATGGGATTTTCACGTGGTCTGCATGCTTTTTTCGAAAATGGAATAAAATGCTATCCGAATAAAGCACTATCCAGATAAAGCGCTATCTGAATAAAGCGCTATCCGAATAAAGTGCTATCCGAATAAAGCGCTATCCGAATAAAGCACTATCCGAATAAAGCGCTATCCGAATAAAACGCTATGCGATATCTTATACTAGTTTCGGACCATATCTGGTTAATTCATGGTTGAGAATAACGTGACTGCAGTCTTCTTGGTTGTCCATCGGTGGTGATGGTGACACCAACTCATCATTTGTTGTGAACTTGTCGCTGACTGATGAGTCCAATTTGTGGTCGGAATGTGTAGTGGTGTGTTGGACATGTGTGTACATGCATCTGCAGTCGGAGAGTCTGGTGGGTGAAGGCGACCGATCTTTCCTCTGCCTACGCTTTTGTTTAACTTGAGATATATGATCACTTTCAAACCATGCTGTGGGGCTTTGCGAATAGAAGTGTAATTATGCTAGGTACACACCTACCGTTTACGACTCGCGCACTAAAACTCGCGACCCGACCCGACCCGCTTAAAACTGAAAACGGGCCGATTCATTTTTCGAATCACGAATCGCAATCGTAAGGAAGCACTTTAACCCTAAAATTGAGTTTTAAGTCGCGAATCGCAATTGGTAGGTGTGCTAGGGGAGTGCACACCTCAAGACTTTTGGGAAATTTTAGATCGAATACAGTAGGTGGGTGCGGAAAAACGGTAGGTGTGTACCTAGCATTACGGTATGATTTCACGGGGGCGGGGGAGGGGGGAGAGTAAAGCCCAATTATAGTTTGTTTGTTGTTTGTTTGTTGTTGTTTTACGTCCTAGCAACATCTAAGGTCATATCAGGACGGGCCCAATTATAGCATGGTCCTTAGTTAAAACAAAAGTTACAGGATAGTTGGCTGAAGTACATCGCCACAGTACAGTTATTGTTCACTCCATATTTAACGAGACTGTAATCATGACATGTTTTTCTCTCTCTCCATGAACAATTAATACACGCGCCAAACATTAAAGCTGCATAATCCGATAGAATATTAAATTTTCAAAACCAAGACAATTATCTAAATTTGATCCTACATATCTATCTTAGACACTAAAGCTGAGATTCCTTCTACGCGGTATGCGGTATGCGGTATGCGGCATGTGGTATGCGCATGGGAAGATTCCTTCTACGCGGTATGCGGCATGCGGCACACGACCTGCTATATTTAAAAAATAAAAATAAACAAGTATACCCCATACTGCACTGTATATGGCCTAATATGGCATTTATATCTATGTAACTTTTGGTACGTCACATGGAGGTTCCTACCTTTATAATTACCAAATTATAGATAAGTATTCATATTTTTGTAGCTCTGGTAGCATTTTTACCAACCCGAACCCCCACCACCACCACTACCATATGTTTCCCCTCAGCACCCTTGTGCGTGACCATTCCGTAATGCTCAGTCGCCTCTCCTAGTGTTAAACTAATGGACAAATCAGACTCAGGTTTCTATTCACACCCCCCTTGTCGCATGCCGCATGCCGCACCGATCGCTACATGGACCGATCGGAAAAATGCATTCGCATTCGCATTCGCATACCGCGTGTAAGGGTTGTAGTCCATTGACTTCAAGGCGTTTCGATTTTTTGCGGCATTCGCATTCGCATACCGCATGCCGCATACCGCGTGTAAGGAATCCTAGCTTAATGCACTTATTAAGAATTTATTGTCACACAGCAGGGGATATATATACAGAGTCAATTTAATAGAACCTGTTCCTGCTGAAGCCTATGGTGTCAGAGTTTTGGCGTGCTTGCCAAAACTAATTGTACATGTTTCCACTTCAAATATCTCAAAAGTTAGCCATTTAAAATAAAAGTTACTTCAAACTAAAGTAAGGTAGATTATAATAATCAATTTAATATATTTATCTCAGAAAAATTACAGAAAATCAAACCCATCGGACTGTGCAACTTTAACAAAGGTGGTGAAATATCAGTGCACATCTCCCTCTTCGCTCCTCTCTCCCCTCTCCCTTCTCCCCTCTCCCCTCACCTCTCTTCCTCTCCCTCTCCCTCTCTCCCCTCCCCCCTCTCCCTATCTCCCCTCTCCTCTCCCCGCTCCTCCCTCTCCCCTCTAACCCTCTCCCTGTCGCCTCTCTACCCTCTCCCCGCTCGTCCCTCTCCCCTCTAATGCTCCTCCACCTCTCCCCAATCCATCTCCCCCCTCCTTCTCCCCTCTCCACTCTCCCCTCCCCTCTTGCTCCCCTCTCTCCCCATTCCTCTCCCCCACTCTCCCCTCTTGCTCCATTCTCCCCTCCCCTTTTGCTCCCCTCTCCCCATAGCTCTTACCCCATTCTCCCCTCTCCTCTTGCTCCTCTCTCCCCATCTCTCTTCCCCCACTCTCCCCCGCTCTTGCTCCACTCTCCCCTCCCCTCTTGCTCCACTCACCCCTCCCCTCTCCCCTCCCCCTCCCCATTTCCATCTTCTCCCCCTTCCAACCCGGCCCTGCATATTACCACTCATCGTTCCACCCTCGGCCTCCCCTACCTCCCCCCACCCTCCTGCTCCTCCTCACCCCCATGCCCTCCTCACCCCTCACCAACCTCCCACCTCTTCAGCATACTATCTTCCCCATCCTCCCCCCTCCCCCCTCCCTCCCCCCCCTCCCCTCCCCCTCCCATCCCATCCCCCCCCTCACTTCTCCATTCCCCCCCTCCCCTCTCCCTTACACAACCGGCTGCCCACGGGGCGCCCCTATCGGGACGCGGGTGTATTAGCGGCGTGTTGACGATCCGGCGCGATCCTGGCGTCCGTTCTTTGATTAACTCATTCGCCGTCACGCGGAGTTGCCGACAGTGCTGCCCCCAAGCGGCCGCCTCCGTAAACAAGGCGGCGGCGCGACAAGGATTCACACAAAGGGTGGTGACAGGGCGCCCTGATCACAGCGCGCACTGAGTTTGTTTGTTGCTGTTTTACGTCCTAGCAACATCTAAGGTCATACCAGGACGGGTAACGAATTGTGACAGTGCGCACTCATGGCAACTTTGTAGTGCTGCCCCACTGGGCAATTAGGCTGCTGGCACCATGACCCGATATCATTATCCTGACACTGAGCATACACTGAGCTAACACAGTCCTTGCCCTATCCTATTACTGCTGAGCGCCAGGCTTGGAAGTGACAAGCATAAATTTTGTATTCATTGGTTTGACTCGACTGGGAGACAAACTCCCGATCTCTCGCACGCACGCAAGGCCCGTGCTCTACCAATTCGGTCAGTGCGCACTGATATCAAGTGTGTGTTGTATGGTGGTGGTGGTGGGGGGGGGGGGGGGATTGTGGGTATGTATATGTGTAGGGGGCTGGTGGGGAGGGGAGAGGATTCTATATGAGCCTGTCTCAAAAGGTGATAGCACTTTTTTTTTTTGTCCATTGTAACGATTGACACAAAACAGCACAGAAATGGTTACCCTGAAAACACAAGGACATTTGCTTCAGATCAATATGTATTCTATTGGGATTATGAAACACCATGTAAAAAACAAATCAGTTTATCCTGAGTAAATGCATAAACAGATAGTATGTTGATCGTTACAATGGACAAAGTTTTGTCCCATATTGCTTAGCACCTTTTGAGACAGTCTCGTATATATGTATGTAGGGGGCTGACGGGGAGGGGGGGAGGATTCTATATATTATGTGTGTAGGGGGCTGAGGTGTGAGTGGGAGGGGGAGAGGATTGTGTGTAGAGGGAGGAGAGCGAGCTGAGGTGGACTTCTTTAGCGACTGTTCTCATGTTTGACACCTTGGGACTTGTTGGCGCCACGACTGAGGCAATGTGCCTGGAGAAGAAACAGGAAATGAAATGAAATGAAAACAATTAAACAAGCAAACCTTGGGGGTTGGATGGGGGTGGAGATTGGGTGGGGTGGAGTGGAGGTGTGGGGGTGTGTGTGGGGACTGTGGAAGGATGTACATGTAGGAACTCCCCATTTGACGTTAATGATTAAAGCTAGGATTCCTTACACGCGGTATGCGGCATGCGGCATGCTTACCGGATGGGTCCTTTCACCCACACCCACACCCACACACAGTGTCAGGTTTCCTCACCACTGTTCTCTATGGCAAATGCAGCAGCATTCGCATTCGCATGCCGCACCGATCGCTACATGGACCGATTCAGTATTCGCATGCCACATACTGCATACCGCGAGTAAGGAATCACCCCCATTGATTTAGATGCTTTTCGATTTTTTGCCGCATTCGCATTCGCATACCGCGTGTAAGGAATGCACGCTTAAGACACACATACACACACTGAGTATCTCCACACACACACAGTTTCATATATGGGTCACTCTCCTGAAAACTGGTCGTCAGCATTGGATGGGATTTTAAAACATCAATAAAGAAACGTCCTACTTATTTTTTTCTTTATACTTTTCATATTCATGTTCAGATTTGATGTAAGAAATAAGGGGAATAAAATAAACTGTGTGCAACTTTGGTCCTTTTAGTTATGAACGGTTTTTGTACCCAAAAAAAAACATTTTACAGTCAAGTCATTTGTAACCTGACATATGGGACGTGGTTGGATCCTTACTAACATATTTCCAACTTTCATTTGCAACCAGAAAATGTTAAAAATTCAAATATTAGATGTTTACTCTCCATGTGACACTTCTGGCCAGTTGGATCCTTACTAACATATTTCCAACTTTCATTTGCAACCAGAAAATGTTAAAAATTCTAATATTAGATGTTTACTCTCCATGTGACACTTCTGGCCAGTTTTCAGGAGAGTGACCCATATAGTTAAGTGAACATCGACGTAGACGCAGATAATCTACTAGTATCCATAAAGCCGCATAGTCCGATGAAGTATCAAATTTTCAAAACCAAAAATGTTATCTAGTTTTGATTGTTCATATCTAACTTAGATGGTGATGTACTTATGGAACATTTGAGGAGTTCGGGTGCAAAACCACGTAAACACCAATCCAAAAATGCAATTTAAAAAAAAGGTGTCTACCTGAAAATAATTTTAATTCTCATTAATTCCACTTTTCTTTTGATGACATGACTATGGAGCAATGACCCAAAAGATAAGAAAATAACTTTTTGAGGGTTTGAATCCAATGTTTATGTCAATTTTTGGAAAGGCATTTACATGGTTTTGCATCTGAACTCTTCATTTGGTCCTGCATAGAAGGGAATGCTAAGTCAATTTAATAGAACGTGTTACTGCAGAAGCCTATGGTGTCAGAGCTTTGACATGCTTGCCGAAACTATTTTTTCATGTTTGCACTTCTAATATCTCAAAACTTAGCCATTTAAAATAAGTTACTTCAGTCTAAAGTTAGGTAGATTATAACGATCAACCTAATCCATTTATCTCAGAAAATGACGGAAAAACAAACCCATCGAACAATGCAACTTAATTTAAGTGAACATCGACATAATGATTTACGCAGATAGCCTACTAGTATCCTTAAAGTTGCATAGTCCCATGATTTTTTAATTTCTGCCATTATCTGAGATAAAATACATTAGGTTAATCGGCGTAATGTACCTTGCATTACTTTGAAGTAGCTTTGATTATTTGAAATGGCTAACTTTGGAGATATTTGATGTGAAGGCGTGCTACATTAATTTTGGCAAGCACATCAAAATTCTGACACCAATTGCTCTAACAGTAAGAGGTTCTATTAAATTGGCGACTTTAAGTGGTCCATTTATGGAGGTGGTTGGTTTAGGGAGTTAGAATAGGGTTACAATTTGGTATTGTTGGGACCCAAATAAGTGGTCAATATAGGGGAATAGTCGATCTGTAATTGGTCGGTTAGAGAGGTTTTACTGTATATATATATATTTGTTTAATGTAGAAAAAAATCTAAAACAATGAATTATGCAACTTGTCCGTGTTATATGTGTCCCCAACGGAAACCACCACTGAGGCCACAGGGGAAACGATAGGGGAAGCCACAGTGGAAGCCACAGGGGAAGCCACGGTAGAAGCCACAGGGGAAGCCACAGGGTAAACCACAGTGGAGACCACGGTAGAAGCCACAGTGGAAGCCACAGGAAGCTGATGGCATGGTTCTACACGCCCACCGGTAGTGTCATGTATGGCCATGCATGACCGTGCCTTGTCACGTGTGCACTGAGCATGCCTGGTGCCATCACACCTCACCGCACCTAGACAATCCCATTGGGGCAGTACTATGAAGTCGCCATGCCATCACCTCTGCCAATTTGGATTTCCACCACTGTGTATAACTTACAGTATCATCAAAGGCTGTTTGCTCTCATACCATGTCTATGTGGTGTGGGTCATTAAAAATCCCTTGGGTCGGTAAAAGTTGAGGCTCTAGCTTTCTAGCGACAAACTGTCTAATGGTGAAAACAAGACTATTCAGACTTATGCATGATAGACAGTATAAATCCTCAAGAAGAAAAGAAAAAAATGAGTGTGCACTCACCCGTAAATCCCCATCCATATATGTTAGGCTACATGTTGCTAGGATGTAAAACACCACCCAATAAAAACAAAAAAATCAGCACACACTGTCCAATCCTGAGTCCATAACTGAGCGGCTCAACTTGGTGACATCAGGTGGCAGTTTATCTGCCTAATCATGTCACACCACAGTTCAAAGCCGATAAGATCTAAGTGGCTTCAAGCACCATAGGATAGCTGCAAGATCAGCACTCTAGCTTGTAGAATAGAGCACCCCCAACTGAAGCCGCCAGTTTACAGGTATATCTTTTAAACCTTTGAAGCCAGGAGTGCCTGTGTGCGCCTGCGGTTTTCGTGCGCTTACAGTCCGGGTTCACTTGAAAAGTTTAATGCACCTGCAATCGGGTAGCATTGTATTTCTGATATGATCTATAAATTATCAGAAAAATATATCTAGAAAAGCAATTTAACGATGGGCACACCAGGGTTGTAAGCGCTTGGAAGTTGCGGGTGCGCCCAGGCGCTCCCTGCCCTAAAGGGTTAATGGTTTAAAAGAAAAAATTGGTAAATAGTTTATTCCTGTAAATATTTTGTTATAGGCGCAGATCTTTTGGCCATGTAGTGTGTCAGTTGTTACATTGGTACAATATTTATTATTTTTAATTGTTAAGAAGATGATTTGTAACATATCTTCACATATGAGCTGCAATGAAAGAGAGCTACAATTTGTAACATATAGATCTATACAAACCTCCAAATGGTTTATGGGGTTTGAATCCCCATTCAATTACATAAAGGATCTTGGTTTTATGTCCAGTATTCTTCCAGGGCAGAGACTCCCTTTGGCATCATGTTTGTTGGGGAGATGCCGGTGGGACCCAGTTATCTCCACCTGACATCCCATTGGCAACTCTTGGCTGACTCATCCATTTTTGCTCAAGGGAGAACCACTGTAGGTCTATAAGTATTAAAGGGGAGAGTACTGTGCATGTTCATATTCACATAATGCATTATAACTATATATATAACATTATATACAGCACATTCACTGAATGCACAATACTATGCATGGTGGCCGAATCGGTAGAGCGCGTGCCTCACGTGCGGGTGATCGGGAGTCCAGTTCCCTGTCGAGTCAAACCAATGATTTACTAAATTTATACTGTTCATCGCTTCCTAGCCTGGCGCTTGGCATTAATAGGATAGGACAAAGACTGGTTAGCTCAATGTCCGGATAATGTGACTGTGGGATATCAGGTCATGGTGCCGGCAGCTTTATTTCCCAGTGGGGTAGCACAATAAAGTAGCCATCAGTGCATAGTCACAAGTCGGTACCCATCCTGATATGACCTTAGATGTTGCTAGGACCTAAAACTCCAACAACCAACCAACCAACATTCACTGAGTGCACGTGCACAGGCATGGCCATTATGCTATTAGGCATCCTACACATAAGGGTATAATAGCGCAGCCTTTGTGTCCCTGATAAAACAGAAACATGGTTGAACAATCCCCCCTATGATCATGCCTCTGTGAGTTACATAATACTACCAATGTCCTACCTAGGTGCTGCACAATGGCTACCCTCTAACTTCTAAGGCCTGCATGCACATATTAAAGACGCCCAATCTTACATCTATGAGGGCCTTCTTGTATGCACATGCCCAGTGGAACAAAGACTTCAATATTGGAGTGTAAGAATGTAGATGCGCAGCTTGGAGTATAATTATAGTGAAGTCATGATCACATTCGGATATCGCTACCGGATGCGGTGGCCGAATCGCTAGAGCACATTCTTCCCATGTGGAAGGTTGGGAATTCGAATTAAAGCCGAGTCAAGCCAATGGCTTATGAAATTGATACTTGTCGCTACCTAGCCTGGCGCTTGGCATTAATAGTAGGATAAGGACTGGTTAGCACAGTATCGGGATAATGTGACTGGGATATCGGGTCATGGTGCCGGCGGCCTGGTCTTGTCATGACAATGCCCTATAAAGTCGCCATGAGTGCGCATTGTCACAAGTTGGTGCACGACCTAAAATAACCTTCGGTATTACTAGGATGTAAAGCAACAACAACAAAAACATGATCACAGATAACTGAAACAGGAATGCGTGAATCTAATTCATTGTTGTTTCGCTCATGGCGGAGAGCGGATGGAGTTGGCGGAGTAGGGGGTCAGGAGGATGCATATACCTCAGACGAAATACTCCCGTTGTCATTAAGTACAGTGCCATGCATAAATGCATGCGTTCGCTGTTGTTGGCATTGGATTTTTCAGTGTTTCGTGAATAATGCAGCACGAGATAAATCCTAAATCCCAAATCCCAGGTGGCATTTAGTCGACAATTTATGAATTGCAAATTAAAACATTCGAACATCGCTCAAAATAACAGTAATATAAAATATATAGTAATATTATATAGGGTATAATAGACTATAATATAAATATATATTATATATAATATATATATATTATATATATATCTATTATATATGATTTTTTCTTTTGACTTTAAGCGTATTTTATTCGCAGGCTACGATTAAATTAAGTCGTTCTTGAGTGTTGTGTGTGATTACATATATGTTATATATTATAAATAATATATATTATATTATATATGTTATATATACAGTATTAATATAGTATATATAATGTAGTACATATAATATGCAATATATACTATTTTATTATATATTATACATACTATATGTTATAAAAAAGATTATTTATGATATATTATACATACTATATGTTATAAAAAAGATTATTTGTAATATTATATATATAATATATTATATTTTATTATATAGTATATATGTATTGTATACATTGTATATATTAAATATATATTATAAATGGAGTATTTACTCGTCGGCTGTGACTAAATGGAGTGGTGCCTGAGTGCTGCGTGTGACATCTAAGTGCCGGCAGAGGGCGCCTCCAGTACTCCATTGTTTGGTGATTTATGGCGGCCGGCCTTGCCCGCATCCCCCTATATACAAGCCGGGGCCGGGCACAAAGGGGTGACTGTATGAATAAGGAAACAGCGCGTTTAGAACACGGTAATGGGCAGGGGTCGGGCAAGGCGATGAGATGTGGGGGGTGGGGGGGGGGGGTACAATAGACACTACCTGTATGGTGGTGGGAAGGATTGTAGAACCAGGTGGGGTGACATGACATACCTCTCTCCCAACTGTTCACAGATCACTCTCATAATCATACAGTGATACAGCACCGCCATCTATGTGTGTAAGCTGTTGCTTTATTTCGGTCCCAAACGTAAACCCATACAATACCATTGTGATGATGAAAAGAACTCCCTAAACCGACCGCTTCCCTAAGTGGACCATTTAAAGTCGGTCCCATGGTCGGTCGATTTAGAGAGGTCTTGCTGTATATATGTATATGTGTATATATTTGTATATATATATTTCTATGTATCTATTTGTATACATGTATATATTTCTATGTATCTATTTGTTCTCTCCTGGAGCATATCTCTCATATATTCTGGAGCCTGATCATGCAAGGCACGATATACAAGAAGCAGCACCTTGAAATCAATTCTCTTCTCCACAGGGAGCCAGTGTAATGATTTCAGCACAGGAGTGATGTGATCAAATTTCTTTGTACCCATCAACAACCTGGCGGCCGCATTCTGTATATGTTGCAGTTTTGAAATACTTGACAGCGGCAGACCATACAAGAGAGCATTACAATAATCCAGGCGTGAACCAATGAAAGCATGAGTAACCTTCTCTAACGAGTCACGTGTCAGGGCATCTTTGATGGATCTGAGATGTCTCAGTTGCATAAATGATGCCCGACACACCGTCTTGGTGTGATTAGACATATCAAGAGTATTGTCAAAGATCACACCAAAGTTATGGGCTGACTCACTAGCTTGAACACTAGCATCACCAATTCTGAGCTGGGTTTCATGTACCCTGTCAGTGAAACAGGGAGTGTAGATGACCAAAATCTCAGTTTTCTCATCATTGAGTTTGAGCATATTTTTCCTCATCCACTCTCTAATTTCACCAACACATTTCTCCATTATCTTCAGGCATTCAGACATGTCATCAGATACATCAAATGACAAATACAACTGTGTATCGTCTGCATATGTGTGTATTTTGATACCATGTTTGCGTGCAATGTCACAAATAGGTCCTGAGTACATTGAGAACACAAGTGGGCCCAATACCGACCCCTGTGGGACACCCCAAAGCAACCACATAATCTTGGATATGAGATATTGGGCCATGGTGCCGGTAGCTTGGTCTCCCAGTGGGGCAACATTATAAAAGCATCATGAGTGTGCACTGTCACAAGTCGGTGCCTGTCCGGATATGACCTTATATGTTTCTTGCCTGTAAAACCCTAACAAACAAAACAAACATATATATATATATACATATATATATACATATATATATATATACATATACATATATATATATACATATTTATACATATATATATATATATAAATACATATATATATACATATATATAATATATATATACATATATATATATATTTATACATATATATATATGTATATATATATATTCCCAGATATAAGATATGTGTGTATATATTTTATATGTTAATTACCTCATATCTGTGGGGGGTTTTTTTTTTGCCCTTCCTGATATGACCTTAGTTTTTACTAGGACATACAACAACAAGAAGCAAGATTTTGATAGTGTTTCTTTTCATTTCTTCAATCTAAGCACAGCGTAATTTTATTTAGCTGAGACAAAGCTAGTTTATCTGGCATCCCAGTCAGCCATGATTGCCTTGTATTTTAGGTAATAATAGCAAAGACCCTATAATACTAAGACGGCTCACTACCTATCTCTCCCATGGTAATGTAAATTTCGCAGTGCCACCTTGTGCTGGGTTTGATCACCCCAGCTGCTGCTTGGTGCTTCACATGTAAACACATACAATTATATTATACATGAGATAGGTAAGTATGAATACACATCAATATGAAATTGCTATGAACAAATACCCATCATCATCAGCATCATCATCAGCATCGCCATCATCACACATCTTTCACATTCATAGATACATTTATACATATAATATAGCACCTGTTTAACCAGGAGAACAGCCAACGCACCAAGTGGTGGGTTTGATCATTTTGATTACTCAGTACAGGCTGAGTGAGCCGTCTTAGTATATTAGGGTCTTTGATAATAGCCACTTATGGGGAAAGCTTCGAATGTTCAAGCAGCCAGGACATGGAGCATACTTTTATGCCCTATCTATTACCCCGCCCGTATACTTATACTGGGTTGCATGGTTGTGTAGTAGTCTGCACTGACCTCTCAGGCAAGTACCCACATAGACAGGTAGGTGTGGGTAGTATGGTGATATCAGGGAGCCTAGGTGGTGTAATGGTTAGCACACTGGCCTGGAATGCAAAGAGATGTGGGTTCAAGTCCTGCTCTAGGCACATTATTTCCCATTTTCATCACCCCCACGACACTGGTTGCCGTGACCATGATCCTGTATAGTTGTTGAACCTACCCTGTGTTGGTATGTGTTAGTGCATTGCCTGTATGTATGTAATTGTAAGCATTAAAAGACTTACAATTCCAGGGGGCGAGTGTAGTAGTCTGCCCTGACCTCTCAAGCAAGTAACCGCATAGACAGGTAGGCGTGTGTAGTGTGGTGATATCAGGGAGCCTTGGTGGTGTAATGGTTAGCACACTGGCCCGGAATGCAAAGAGATGTGGGTTCGAGTCTCGCTCAAGGCACAATATTTCCTATTTTCATCACCCCCACAACAGTTGTATGCACCACAAGCCATTGTGTATAACCGGTGTGCGCGTGTAAAGCGCAGGGGCCTAGCTTGGGCTTTTTAGGTGGTACGTAGACGGGAATAAAATGCGATATGAATAAAACGCGATCGAATAAAGCGCTACACAACACATAATATATTTCAAATTTGGAAAAAAATATTGTAATCTCCGGTGGTACGCAGAAGCGTACCTGCGTATATATGGAAGCTAAGCCCCTGAAGCGTCAACGACACTTGACGTCCTGCACCCTCCCGAAATCAGTCTTGATATGAGCATAGATTGGTTGGTTGTTGGGAGTTTTACATCCTGGCAACTATTAAGGACATATCCGGATGTGTACCGACTTGTGACAGTGCGCACTCATTGCGACTTTATAGTGCTGCTGCACTGGAGAATCAGGCAGTTGGCACCATGACCTGATATCCCACTGAGTCAAAGTATCCTGACACTGAGCTAGCCAGTCCTTGCACTATCCTATTAATGCCGAGTGCCAGGCTAGGAAGTGACAAGTATCAATTTTATAAGTTATTGGTTTGACGCGACCAGGAACCAAACTCCCTATCTCCCGCACGCGAGGCCTGCGCTCTACCGACTCGGTGACTGCACCCGGTGAAAAAAAGAGAAAGAAAAAGAAGTTGATTCGTGATGATTGTTATCTATATTATGAGATTGTTTATTTCATTCATTGATTATCTCGAAGGGTAGGAGGTGTGTGTGTGGGGGGTGGTGGTGGTGGTGGTGGGGGGGGGGGGGTGTCTGGCTACTCTCCAATCTAGGAAGTAAAACACTACACACAGCTGATATCAAATAAGATCCCAAAATAGTGTCAGTATCTTGAAGTTGATTATATAAAAAACAAAAAATTAAAAATCTACTTTTGTCGCATTGTATTGGGCTATCTGAACACTGAATCAGCACAATATTGGATTCTTGAGTGTTTGTTTATATGACCATTGACCACCCAGTGCAACCGGGCGGAGTGACATAGTGGTAGAGTGTCTGCTTCACGTCCGGCAGGTCCAGGGATCGACCACTTGGACAACTCAAATCAAAGAAATAACACAGTGAAACCCCGTTATAAGGCGATTATTGGGGGTCCATAAAATGTCATGGTGAAAACAGTGGGGTTGCGCTATAGCGGAAGTTCTGTTTATTGATTTACCTTTGAATTAAGGAATTCTGGGTCCAATGAATCATCGGCCTTCAAATACTATGGGAACGCAAAATATATTTTCTTCGGTGGTTGACGGTGACTGAGCAGTTGAAATTTCAATTGTGGAAAATTGTTCTTCCTTATTCAAATTGGTTCTTTCTCTATCCTGGGAATGAATGCCGAGCACGAGGCTGGGTAGCGTGAAAAGTATAACTTTTTAAAAGTCATCGGCTTTACTCGGCTGGTGATTGACAAGACCCCCACAACTTGCCACATTGGAAATGAGTACTCAACTCATTTGTCCTCGTGTGTGGGAAGGTCCGGAGTTTGGCTCCCGGTCGAGTCAAACCAATGACTTACAACATTTATACTTGTCGGTTCCTAGCCTGGCACTCGGCATTAATAGGATAGAGCAAAGACTGGCTAGCTCAGTGTCAGGATAATGTGACTTAGTGGGATATCAGGTCATGGTGCCAACGGCCTAACAGAAACTAGGGGCTCTGGAGCCGGGCGCCTGGGCGTGGTCGCTATTGTCTGTAGTCACCACCAGGGGGCGCCCCGTGACCCCGGCCTGACCCCGGCCACTCCCAGCTTACTAATGCGCCCGTGTGTGGCGCCATTAGTAGACCCTCATCGGTGCTTTGGGTAGTTGTGTTTTTTTGTTTTTTTTAATTGGTATATTTGATGACATTAAAGTTGCATGGTCCGATGGTGTTTGAATTTGTTAGTTATATTTGAGATAAATAACTCAGGTTGACCATTTTATCCTAATATTCATTAGTCCCAAGTAACTTTGATGAAAAATAGCTAGTTTTGAAGCAATTTGAGCTGAAAGAACCCAAAATAATTTCGACAAGCTTGCCAAAAGTCCCGTGGCTATGACCCAGATGGTCATCTCGCGATGACCACGTGATGTGAGATGACCTACTAATCCTGGAACCTGACCTGGCTGTAGGTAGGTATTTCTGTTTGGGGTGTGAACATTCTGGGAACTGATTGGTGCCTTAGGCCCATGGCACTAGGGTTTTTAACCAAATATTATTTTGTAGAAAGGTTAATTTGATCCGCCGCGAATACACAGGTTTCCGGGTTTAATGATATGATGGCAGCAGCTGTTCTGGCTGTGCCTATGCATTATCGTTTGGACGGGATCCATCGCAAATGTGATGGAAGCATCCGTTCCACATTGTATGCGCCGGAGGACGGCCCGGGGTAGCAGAACCATATCAGTTTCTACACTCACCTATGGCAAACTGCACATTCTATGATTCAGCCGGGCCTGAGCATTAATGGTTTAACGGGATCTGCCGCAATTGCGCAGGTTTCTGGGTTTAATGCTATGATTGCAGCAGCCGTTCTGGTCGTGCCTATGTGTTATCGTTTGGACGGGATCCATCGCAAATGCACCGTTCCACAGCATATGAGTCGGAGGACGGCCTGGGGTCGTAGCACCATATCAGTTTCTACACTCGCATATGACAAACTGCACGCTCTGCGATCCCGAGCTGTCCACCGGAGCATACACTGCAGAACGGCTGCTGCCGTCCTAACGTTAAGCCATGAACCTGGCGCATTTGTGATGGATCCCATCCAAACAATAACGCATGACCAGAACAGTTGCTGTCATAAACTTTCAAATGCACATATCTCACTCCATATGGTTCACTCCTTTTTACATTCAATAACAAATAAACGTTTTCCTTTTATATTTTATTTCAAACGGATGCGTGCAAACCACATGCATGCGCATCCTCACATACATTTAGACCACCAAGGATATGCATACTGCTCACATACGGTATGCGTAGACACTATGTATGTGGCACAAATTAGAACTATCCCAAGTTTATTTGTTTTCCCCGGACAGGTATACCGATTCCCTTTAACATTTTGCATTGCTATCTAATGAATCTGCATTACTCATGTACATATTATCTGAATCTGCATTTCTCATGTACATCTCATGTTATTATTTACTGTTATGTCATCCATATGTCTCATCCTTCCTCATACCATGCATACTCCCGATGGCAGATGCAATTTTAATTGACAAATTTAAAATGTCAAAATTTAAATTACCCAAATTGATTAATTATATTTATAGAATTGACCAAACAGCATTGGATATCCAACATGGAGGGGAGGGGCAACATCTACCTCATTTCCCCTTAGCCCTGCACAGTCGGCCTACTTGGTTAGGGGAGGCTAATGAGGTCACAAGATTGACCTAATTGGTTAATGCCTCCCTGCATAATGGGTGTTTCAAAATGAGTGTCCAAAGGGGTGAGGTAATAAATTCGCTAGTTATTCTGTATATGATGTCCCAAATCATTAGCTAATCCACCAGTATCTAAGTTGGATATATAGGATAACATCTAAGTCGTTGTTTTAATTTTGACAAAATTATATTTCATCAGACCATGCAAATCATACATTTGCGCAGTTTTTGCACAAAAATTAGATAAATATATAATTTGAAAATATAAAAATTTCAATATCTCTCTGTCTTCTCTTCTCCCCTCTGTCTGTGTATATATATATGTATATATATGTATATATACAGTAAAACCTCTGTAACCGACCACCTCCACAGATCGACTACTCCCCTATATCGATCGCTTTATTTGGGTCGAAACAATACCATTCCAACCACATTCTAACTCCCTAAACCGACCACCTCCATAAATGGACCACTTAAAGTCGGTCCCAAGGTCGGTCGATTTAGAGAGGTTTCACTGTATATTATATATAACATTAATATCAGCTTCAACGGGTGCGCACGTCCAATGTATGTATATATGTATACATATATATATATATTATATAATGATGACTTAAAAATTGATACTTGTCGCTTCCTAGCCTGGCGCTCGGTATTAATAGGATAGGGCAGGGACTGGTTGGCTCAGTGTCAGGATAATGTGACTGAGTGGGATATCAGGTCATGGTGCCAGCGGCCTGGTTTCCCAGTGGGGCAGCACTATAAAGTTGCCATGAGTGCGCACTGCCACAAGTCGGTACCCATCTTGATATGACCTTAGATGTTGCTAGAATGTAAAACAACAAGAAACAACCAATATAAGGACTTCTCAAACAGTTATATATCATCAATCGAGCATGTCTTATCGGCACATGGTAGAAAACAGTCTGACCGTAACACGGCTCCACCAAGACTACAAAGGAGGTGAAGCATTTCCAGGAATTTGTTTTAGCATTCTAGTCATGGCTCAAGGACAGAATTACTGAATGGTTGCCAAGTATTCTGCCATGCCCAAAGAGTTCTGTAATTCCATTCTCATGCCACAACTAGAATCTTAGAACAAATTCCTGGAAACACTTTACCTAATTTGTAGTCCTGGCACCGCTTTGTTTATGGCCCGACTGTTCTCTATTGTGTGTCGATAAGACATGGGCTTATTGTGATATATGTTTGAGAAGTCCTTATGTGACTCGTGTATCGGCTGGAAAATTATATTTCCTAAAGGCCCTGTCACACATCGCTGGATTGGGGGAAACGGACAGAAACCGAACAAAGTTTGGTTTGTGTCCGTACAAGTTTTGAACATGCACAAAACTAGGAATGGATGCCGCCGGATAGCCAAAGGTGGTTCATCCATTCATGTCCGTTTCATGTCCGTTCGTCCGGCGGCCTTTGACCCGATGTTGCAACACTTTGACACATTTTAATGCATTTTGATACTTATCACCACCGGACTAAACAATTCTGTCCGTTGCTCAATCCGGCATAGTGTGACAGGCACTTAAAAGATTACACATTTCTATGACTCCGATGAATGATGCAATTTCTGATGTGTTGTTCATGGTTTGCAGAAGATTGGGATTCTTCTAGCCTTTAACTGATAGAACTTTTAATTGTGATGATGATGTTTTGTTGTTGTTTTACATCCTAGCAACATCTAAGGTCATATCAGTATGGGTACCGACTTGTGACAGTGCACACTCATGGCAAATTTGATAGTGCTGCCCCACTGGGACACCAGGCCACCAGCACCATGACCTGATATCCTACTCAGTCACAATATCCTGACACTGAGCCAACCAGTCCTTGCCCTATCCTAATAATGCCGAGCGCCAGGCTAGGAAGCGACAAGTATAAATTTTTAAGTCATTGGTTTGACTCAACCAGGGTTCGAACCCACAAGCTCATGGTTTCGGATCCCCCGATCTCCCTGAACAGGAGACGGACGTTCAACTCATTTGGCCAACCCATCTGGTCTAATTGTGATGATGATGATGATAATGATGCCAATAACATATTGTGGTGGTCATGGTTATGATGATAATGTGTTGCTGATAATGTTAATAATGATGATACTGATTATAATATTGATGGTGATGAATCATCTAGTCCTACGATACAAGTGCTGATGTTGCCTGTCTCTTGCTCCCTTGCAGCACTGGAAGGATGTGTCGACACTGGCGAAGGAATTCATCGACTGCCTGCTTGTGCTGGATGCCAGCGAGCGGATGACGGCCTCGCAGTCGGTGCAGCACTCCTGGCTGACAACAAACGCTGCCTCCTCATCGAACAAGAACCTGCACCGCACTATCTCCAAGAACCTACTCGAGCGGCAGTCGACGCGCAACTCGGTGAAGAGTGTCAAGAGCACCAAGAGCAACCGCAGCAACAAGAGCGCAAGGTCCCTGCGCTCCGAACACCGGCGCGTCATGCCTGAGGAGATCGAGGAGCTGCATCGAGACCCCGAGGTGCAGGCCGAGTTTGCCTCGCTGTCTGGGCACTGATCACCCTAACCCCGCACTGCTCTACTACAATAAGCCTAAGGGTTGTGTGCGTTTTGTGTGTGCCGCTGCTGCTGTCGCTGAAACTGTCGCTGATGCTGTTCTCTATGTCCTCTTCCATCCTCCCATCCCAGCCACCGCCTCCTCCTCCTTCCACTTTTCCCTCTATTCGCACTGGTTCCGAGAAATTGTTATGGGTGGCGCATGCACACGGGCACCAGTGCATATTGCTTTGTCTATTTTAGTATTTACTTCAATTTCAAAGGACACTTTTTAATACTTGATCATAAGGGTTCAGATTTTGTCATTTGCATTTGGTAGCAAATACAAGATACTTCTGTGAGTGGATTAATTTTAACTTTAACTCTCCCTCTCTATCTCTCTCCATCTCTGTTTCTATATTATGTCTTTCTTTCTCCCTGGCTCTCTTTGCCTGTCTCTTTTGTTTTTTCCCTCTCTCTCTTATATTTAAAAATTAAATTTTATTCTTTTCTTACATGTAGAAACTATACTATTTCTATATCGGCTCTTTGCTTCCTGTAGATCAGCAGGTCAGAAAAGTAGAAAACTTCTCCAGCTGTGAGGTTCATCACGGTTCGTTATTTTCTGGTAATATTATTATTACCACCTAAGGTAAAAAAAAAAGAGAAAAAAGTCCATGGTGTAATAAGGCTTCAGTGGTGACCCACCGCCACGAGAACCAGTGTATCGGTACTATACTGCCCCCCTATGTGTGCTTGTGTGATTATTGTGCTTGTGTGATTTGTATATTATTAAGCGTATAGTTCATATTTAATTAATTTCATTTTCAATACAACAAGTTTTAGTGTTACATTGGATTGACTGACGACTCCACATTTCTGAGAGTCAATGTCATATTTAGCTTTAAGCGCGCCTAGATTTATTTTTCCTGAGAGCCGCGGTTGACAGTAGCTTGGCTATGGTGGTTGACAGTACTTTGTCCTGCCAATTGTAGCCTAGTTATGGTTGACAGTATATTGTACTGTCAGCAGTAGCCTAGTTACGGTTGACAATATTTTGTCCTGTCAACAGTAGCCTGGCTATGATTGACAGTATTTTGTCATGTCAACAGCAGCCTAATTATGAGTGACAGTACTCTGTCCTGTCAATAGTAGTTTTAGTTGACAGTATTTTCCCTGTCAACAGTAGCTTGGCTATGGTTGACAGTTCGTTGTCCTGTCAATGGTAGCCTGGCTATGGTTGATAGTATTTTGTCCCTGTCAGCAGTCGCCTGGTTATGGTTGACATTACTTTGTCCTGTCAACAGTAGCCTGGCTATGGTTCACAGTCCTATCATCATATCGTGTCAGGTTCCCACTTAAAATGACTGCCAATCTGTGGTCTGGTGCATCATTGGTGGCGCCATCTAGTGAATGAAACAAGTGGCTCTCGCTGTTTAGGATAAAAGCATTTCTCAATTAGTATTTACTATCAATATTGTATTCTGTCTTTTGTAGTATGGGCGGAAGTCAGAGCCTAAGGAAGCTCAGTGGTGGCAGGTGGCATCCTTTCCACCGATCCTATTACATATATATATATGTATATATAATTATATATATACTTATATAGATAATTATATACAATTGTCTATGGAATTATTTTTTATATATAACTATATAAAATTATTTCTATATAATTATATATAAATATACATATAATTTTAATGGGGGGGACAAGACAAGACAGGAATATATTATATTGCACATACCAAAGCAGCTTTGATTTATCATGAATTGTGTCCTGAGGGACAAGTTGAATATTTTTATCAAATCAAACATGACCTTTCTGACTGCCAAGATGGCAATCAGGTTAGCATAGATGTAAAGGTCGCGACTGTCCAGGATCGTCACTCCGTATGGTACTAATTGAAACCGCACAAACAGACAGGATCCTACTCATCATGGCATTCAGGGAACGCGGGACAGCGGGGAAGGGCACTCTTTATTTTGCATTAAACGGAATTCTCATAGACATTACAGGTAGTGAGTGAATAGCATCATGTTATAATTATTAAAAACCCACCCACCCACCCTCTCCATGGAAGAAAACAATAACAACAAAGGCACATACAAAGACGGGTATTCTGATTCATGCTTTAACACAGTGGGGCATTCTGTGAACAGGCACCAATGTAAATTTGTTTTTAAGGTGTTTTTTGTGGGGTTTTCTAATTCAGGTTTGGGATTTGTGTTAGTTGTGTATACCGTATTCTTGCAGGTTAATGCGCTGGGTGTTTAATTTTTAAATTGGCAAGTCACTGAAGTGGGGGGGTGGGTGTTTACCCACACATGGGCGTTTAAAGGGTGGGCGTTTACGAAATATTGGCCACGTGTGGGGTGGGTGTTAACCCACACGTAGGTGTGTTAACCAATGAGAATACGGTAATTATGTACTACTGGTGCCTGAAAATTATTTCGAGATGACATGTTTTATTTTATTTTTTATAGAAGTATTGGTTATCCGTATATTATTATTCGGTGTGTCATGAAAAGAAAGCTTCGCTTAGTTTTACATGCGACATATTCGGTTTGGGGATCAATTCTGTGTTAAATACTGCAGGGATGACAGTGAAATTTGTTGTTGTTGGTTGTTTTGTTACCCAGGGATGAAATATCTCCGTGATTTCGCGGATTTCCACGATTTTTTTATATTTACCGAATAACGTGAAGCAACATGCCACAGAATCGGTGGTATATGGCAACACTTGGTTAATTTGAATCCCGTTCTTATATGACATTAGATGTTGCTAGAACATGAAACCCAAGCAAGAAATAGTCACGCATGGGTGATGATAATACAGTTACAACAACAACGACAGTTGAAACCTGACTTCCGGCATTTCCCCCCGCGATTCCCTGACAGTGTTAATCCTATTGGTGGGGAAATCTGCGTTATCGTGGAAGTTTGCCGTCAGGGTATTAATCTCAGTTTGATTTCCGCGTCTTTTGCCGGAGACCTCTTTCATCCCTGTGTTACAGATATAGTGGGAATGGGGATGGGACGGAAGTGCTCTGAGGGGGTGGGGTGGGGGTGGGGTGGGAGTAGGAGGGGGTTGCAGAGTGCATTTTAGATTTCAGAGGGAGCTGAGTGTGTTGCATGGACCACACTATGCCGATCGCATGTTGAAGCAATACACACACTATAGTTATATTCACATAAGGCAGTGTACATACATGTATATATATATATATACCTTGTTGTGATTGGTTCCTGAGTGATTCATGTACCTCTTCCCATTGTACATTCGTGTGAAGGGGTGGAACTACTCGAGTGAAACTACCTTCATTTAAGCTATCTCTAATGGGTCCACTTTCAATGGTTTCACTTTAATTTTTTTTTAAAGAGGACCATCTTTTAGTAAAAGTTTTCGATGAAAACATATTCTGTGAATCTCTTCTTTTTTTCTTTTTTCTTCTTCGTTTTTTCCCCATTTGAAACAAAACCAGAAAAAATAATCGCTCTTCACTGTGAGGAAACTATTTTGAACTACACTGAATGCATTTGTCCTTGGCAAGTCTGCTATCAGTGAAATTAAATTTAAGTTGGTCTGTTATCAGTGGAATAACCTTCCGCAGACTTTACGGAACTACTTTCACTGAAACTACTTTGATGGGTTGTTTTTTGTTCAGCTAATAAAGTAATATATAGCTTTCACCTAAACTACAAGTCCGGATATGAACTTAGATGTTACTGGGACGTAAAACAACAACAAACAAACAAACAAGCCTATACTACCTTTGTTGAAATTAGTTAGTGCTACTACGTTGAGAACACTATTTTCATTAAGACTACTACTTCTAGTGGAACTACTTTCAGTTAATCTAACGCAGTGAAATGAGTTAGTTCACTGATGGTAGGGCCTAAGACTACTTTCATTGGTGCTACTTTTGGAAGAACTACTTTTAGTGCAACTACTCTGTGAAGTGAACTAATGTTAATGAAACCATCATTTACACTTTGTATACAACCCTATCACTGAAATGTATACATGTATTATGTATATACATGTGTATATATATGTATACTGTAAAACTCTCTCACCGACCACCTCAACAGATCGACCACTCCCCTATATCAATCGCTTTATTTGGGTCCCAAACGATCGCCCATTGTAACGATAAAAAGGATTCCCTGAACTGACCAACTCCCTAAATGAACCATTTAAAGTCGGTCCCATGGTCGGTCGATTTCGAGAGGTTTTAACTGTATATGTATATGTATATGAATATATATATGTATAATATATCTGTATATACATATATATATATATGTATTACATATGTGTCTATACAGGTATATATGGGTGTCTACATGCATATGTATATATATATATATAAACATGTGTGTATATATTTATATATATATATATATATATATATATATATATATATGGGTGTGTACATATATACATTATATATATATATCTATTTAGTTTTAACGTCATGTGTTGATACTTAAACCCATGTGGTGCTTTATTAAGTCCCCTGACTTAGCGTTCAAAATAAGTATAAATGAATATTTGTCAAATATTTACATTCTGAGGAAGTTAGCTTATTCACTGAGTGTTAAAACGAATAATTCCTTTAATTGATGATGATGATGATGATGATGATGATGATAATCAAAACAAGCTGCCAGTTTATTTTTGCTATTGCGTTCTTATATGTAAATATGATGTCGCTAGTGAAGCGTTGCCTTGGATAACAGTAGATCACCAGGCGACATACAGCCATGCACTGTTCGGAACTGACCTCCAGCAGAGCACTGTGGAGAGCTACTACAGAAGTACCAAAGATGTTATGTACCAACTTGTTATTTAAAATGCAAGGCACCATTCATAATATGTTATTTACTACTAACAACAGCCACCGTGTCAAAAATAGTCCCTCCTGTTTGCTGCGTCTTGTACTAAGGCCAAATAATAATAATAACAAGTTGGTGATCGTCCTTTTGATCACACAAATCAGGGTCGGGCGGGCGGTTTTAAAAAAAAAGAGAAGTTTTTCAGTTATGTATAATGTCTGGCGTATGACGTAGACGTAATATGTAACTATGTCGCACAGATTATGTGCTTACGAAAGTTGAATTTCCACTAGCCCGACGCATCTGTACCAGTTACATTTTTTCTTAATAAATTTGAAAAAATCAGGGGCCGGCGATTTTTCAGGCAAGGGCAGGAACGATCACCAATTTTTATTTGTTATTTGGCTTAACACTAACAGTCAATGGCTTCTTCTCTATGTACTTTCAGCGATCGAGAGGGCAGACAGCTGAGCAAAGATAGGTGACACTTGTGTAAACTAAGCGTGTTGTCTCTGTAGTGTTTACACACTTAGCCCGCGACGATATAGATTCTCGATATCGGACATCCGGGAACTTTTTGCGCTCACAACGCTCGAAGGGTCAAACAAATGCCACTGTCATAAAGGGACAACATTAAAACTACCCTAACTATCACAGTAATTTGTGCTTTTTGGTGCTTTGAAAGCAAATTTCTCTTGTTTCTATTAAATAGTTCAGATCTTTCTCTACAATTTCACATTCAGCTTCTTTTTTTTTATCAGTCAATTGAAAGTTTTTTAATTTATTTTGCGAAAGTAGTTTTTGAGGCCATGATCTGGTAAGGCTAACACTGGCACTGACACTCAGAATATCCCAACTTTCACTATTATCGCTGTTTTTAATACTTTCAGAGAAAATTGCTCTTAGGTTAATTTAAATATTTCAGATCTTCCTCTTTAATTGTGCATTAAGATATTTTTTTGCGATCCAATGAAAGCTTTTAAATTTATTTTTCAAAAATAAATGCTCTGCATAGACATAGCATTGCTGCAGCACAAATCACTGCGGTGTTTTACCCTTCGCAGGCTAGTTTCTGGGGTTGTGACGTCACTCCGACATAGAGAATGCTTTCACTTTATTCACTAGATTGGGCATAAGTAATAGATATACACACCACCGCGGGTATACCCTACCTACCTACCTTTCTGTTCGTTAAGACTCATTAGAGTGCCTCCCTGACAACTTGACTTGAATGTCGCTAATTCCAGTCCGATCCGCAAGGTGGCGCGTTGGTCGCGTCTCGCGTCCGATCGCCATTTTATGTGAGCCTTGAATTGCTTTCAATTTTTTTTTTCGTGTTGTGTCGTCTGCTTTCTCCTGTGTAGCGAGAATGTATAGGCCCTTTATGTGATTGCACAGACTTTCTCTAAATTATGGGATTTCATTTCAGGTTAAATTCCAATTCTTGTTTCAATCGAACTCTTTGTGGTTTTTTTCCACGCCGACATTTAAAAAATTATATTTGAAATGCAGGAGTGATCTTTTATTATACATCTTTTATTAGTCCATATGCATTCCGAAAAAGAAACAATAATAATTTCTCGTTTAAAAAAAATGGGCTGTGTAATATCGACTGAACAGTTTAGGCGTTTTTTTTTTAATCATTGTCTGTTGAGAATATTTATAATATTACACATGGACATCGCTGTGAATGTGGCCTTTGCTGCCGATACGGCGCTAAGCAACCACCAACCAATCAATCAATCAGTCTATCAATTATATATGAGACAAATAAGTGTTCACACTTCCTGTCTACCGTTCGCTATAACAGTGTGTTTACTCTTCAGCGCAAACTAGCGACATTTATTGGACACTTCCTCCCGTAGTAAACACGCCATAAAAATACGATGTGCTCTCAAGAACTGGATGAGTTTCTATCTTGCAATAATTTGATTGGTAATTCCAGATTAAAGAAATATTTTCTTGATGATACTCATAGTGTGAAGTTTTGTTGAGAGTGCATCGTTCACAAAGTACATTTTTATAAACATGGCGGTATTGTGCGACGCCGCTATCTTTTTATACGGGCTGAATGTTGTGTCGTCTGGGTGTCGATGAAGTCGTCGGACTTGTGCACACCGATAGTGTTGAACCACATCGCTTGCATTATTTGAGGACATGCTATGTCCGTTATAATAGTATAACAGTTTCAAAATACCACAGAATTGTAAGCCATTGCTACATATCGATTTTGACAGCCCAATTTAATGGTATTCAAATACTATCGGTGTAAAATCAACCCATTTCAAGAAATACATTTTCTAGAGGTATGTTTTTTTTTCCCTAATCCCACAAATGTCATGCATGTGACACTCTCATACTGATACTCATCCGCTTCTGATTTTGTTAGGCTTATAAGCCTGTATCAGGTCAATGCATGTCAAAATTTGATTTACTAGGATTAAACGCATCGAGTACCAGATGTATGCAATATTGCAGCCCCCTTCCAATGCTTATCCAGTCTGCCTTTGAAGGCGTTGACGGAAGGCGCTTCTATGACATGTTCAGGCAGTGCATTCCAGGCATTTACTATCCTGTTACTGAAGAATAGCTGTCTGACTGGTTTTATTGCTCTTTCCTTCTTCAGCTTGTATCGATGACCTCTAGTTTTACAATTGGCCAGCTTCAGGTATCTAGCTTCAACCGCATATCTTCCAGTGACGTGTTTGAATGCTTCTATTAAGTCTCCCCGGGCCCTTCGGTAGTATAAGCTGGGTATTATTATATTTTCATCAGCACATATTATAATAAATTCAAATAGCACTTTTTTTTCACACACGTGACTTGTGCTGTACACAATGTCTTGCACACTTCAAAGTCCGCCGAGTGTGACGTCACACAGGAGAGGGCGTTGTTTGTTATGTATCATTAATAATTATTATTGCTATTTGTAACCTGTTGTGACTGAACGACTATGTACAATTCCCCCCCCCCCCCCTCCTCAACACCCCCCCCCCCTTCCACTCCTCTTCCCCTTCCTGTTATGTCTGGTTGCTTATATATTTATTGAGACGTGTTATTGTGTGTGATGTTATATAAGTTTGATACAATATGGAGTCTGGTAAGAGCGCTTCAACCCTCTGCATGATCAACTGTTAATATAGGCGATAGTGATTGTATAAACCCAGAACATGCCGTGTATAAAAGTAATAGAATAAAGAAAACAATGTTAAGAGCTAATTCAGTTGGATTCACATTTGTCTTATTTTAGCATAGTTTATTATTTTAGCCAATTAAGGCATAAATAAACCTGCTTTGTATTATTTTACCTAACTATTATTGACCAATTTGCACCACGGTTTATTTCAGAGGACAATTCGCATAATTAAAGTATATGCGTACATCACACCAATACGTTTACAATAGGTTTAATTAAGTTGTACAAGCATTACTCTCCCTGTAAGTTTCCATTAATTCTTTGTCATGGCGTTGGCTTTGCAATTTCGATTCCACCCTAAGACTGCTTTAAACTACATTCCCCATCAGGCGCCACCAGGGCCGCGTTCAGGGTACGCCTCCGAATCGGCTCCGAGACATTTTTTTTTTACTATTTGCGTTCAGGGTATGTCTCCCTCTTCAGACTGGATACAAAAAGCGCCTAAAAAATGGCCGCCGAATTCAGTGGTTTCAGCCAATCAGTGCTCTTCTTTTCCATTTTGAGGCAACTCGCACTCGGAGGGGTACCCTGAACTCGCCCCTGGTGGGGAACTACAGCAACTTTTGAAACTGCAGCGTGGGAGTGTCCGTTCTTACTTTGGCAAAGCATTTTTCATGTAATACAACACTACAATATATACAATAGGATAAGTTATACAATCATGGCCCCATTACCCCCTCTACGCTTCCTAAGTTTCCTGTATTTTGTCATCGCGTTAGCTTTGCCATTTAGACCCCACCCTATGACTGCTTTAGTACAGAGTGGTGGCGCCACCTAATGGGGAATTGCAGCAACTTGTGAAATGACGCAGTGGTGGAGTGTCACTTCTTACTTTCACAACGCCCTTTTCATGGTAAAAAACACTATTTTCAATATATCTTTAAAACATGTTATTTTTCCAACAAACGACTACTGTAGCGGGACTCTGTACATATAAACGGACCTAGATAAGTACAATACATGCACATATACCTTTGCATTTCCAAGAAAAACCGACATAACTGATTCTCCAAAGTGACGAAAGTCGCCAAATGACAGGTTAGGGCGATCTTGGGATCCGTTAGCGCACATTTGTGAAAGTTCGGCTTCACATAGGAATATATATATATTTGTATATATATATAGACATATACGCATGATATACATATAGATATATAGACTTTGATCAAACGAAAATCAGTTTTAAATCTTTTTGTATTAATTTAGTAGTTATGCCATTATCATTTCTTTTATAAGAATTATGACTGATAAAGTAAAATATATTCTTAAACAATATCTATACATATATATGTACGTAGTCTATATAATATGTACCGGTCAATACATATATATATGTACATATATATATAATATGTATTGACCTGCACACACACACACACATATATATAAATATATATTATTTTTAATATATATATATATATATATATATACCTGCACACACATATATATATATATATATATATGTGTGCAGGTGAATACATATATATATATATGTACATATATATATGTATTGACCTGTACATATTATATACACTACATACATATATATGTATAGATATTGTTTAAGAATATATTTGAGTTTATCACTATATATATATAATTCACATGCATATGCTGTCGCTATGTTATATATGTGCAGGTGAATTATATTATATATATGTGAATATATCTTATGGAGGCAGGAACCGTACTCTGACAACTGCTCTCCAAGCACAACTTTTCTTACTTTTGTAAATGATTGGTTGATGGAGCTTTACTTCCTGGCAACATCTAATGTCATATCGGGATGGGCGCTGACTTCTGACAGTGCGCGCACATGGTGACTTTATAGTGTTGCCCCATTAGGAAATCAGGTCACTGGCACCATGACCCGATATCCCACTCAGTCACATTATCCCGACACTGAGCTAACCAGTTCTAGGAAGTGACAAACATAAATTTTAAAGTCATTGACTCTACCGGGAATCGAACACCCGACCTTCTGCACGCGAGGCCAGCGCTCTGCCGATGAGGCCACCGCGTCAGGTGCTTTGGAAATATGGCTGGGTGAGAGTGGAGATTGAATCTTAGGTATTTCAATTTTATTTGACATGTTAGTGCATAGGGGAAATGTATATAATATCATCTAAAGCATTTGTTAGTACAATTTCAATGCATAATTAAGTTACCATAATTATTCAGAAACGTACAGATTTTCCGTTAATGCATAAAGTGAAGTATCAATGGGGCTTTGAACTCCGAACCTACAGATTACAAGTCCCACACCCTAACCACTACACTACATAATCCACATGCGTTTTGCTGTCTCAGTTCATATATTTATATATGAAACTAAAGCCGTGTTCACACGGGCAATGTAAATCGATTTGTAGAAATTGACTTGCCTAGTTTGACGCACATTTCGCGTGTGAACGGGCGTCTGAGTCGAATTAGGGCTGAATCGATTTCTGTGATGCGGATACTGTGAACCATTTGTGGAGGTCGATTACGTGAGTCGATTTCTGTGAATCGATTTATTTTGCCCGTGTGAATGCAACCGAGTTACTTGAGGCGGATTAAGGACGTGACACTCGAGACCTGAGTGTCTTGACTTTCCGGTAAATTTGCTTTATGAAACTGCTAGCTGTGCACAGATATTTTTTTCATCATATATTTTTTGGGTTTCACTGCCCAGCAGAAGTTTTGACCGTTCCAAACCAATACGATTCTGTACATACATATCTAGGTCGAACCCACTCTCTCGTGGTCACGTTGCCTAACCGAAAACTGGCGCTGGTCAGACTGGACTTGCTCATGCGCAGATATCGATTTTCAGCCCAAGTACTGCCCATGTGAACGCGCATCTAAATCGATTCATATGATTCGCCTTGGCTGAATCGCTTTAGATTTTGCCCGTGTGAACACGGCTTAGAACTGGGTAAAAAAAAAGAGTTCATATGTCACATGACCATTCTGGGTCACTCTGCACCGCCAAGTGATAAAGTTCAGTACTAATCATACACTACCTGTGCTTAGACAACGCACTGTATTTGGGTTCTGTAGTGCAGTGGTTAAGGTGTGGGAATTGTAATCTCTAGGTTGGGGTTTTAAACCCTGCTTGGTGCTTTACATTTTACCTTTAAAAAAGTTCCCCTCCTATAAGCGTCTCTGAATAATGACTTTAAGTAAATTATGCAATGAAATTGTACTAACAAATATTTTACATTATATCAGATATATTTCCTGTATGTACTACTCTAAAAAATTGAAATACCTAGTCCTAGGTTTTACTCTCGCTTCTCTCCACTCTCACCCAGCCATTTACAATACAACGTGAATAACCTGACTAATGTATGAATGAGAAGTGTTCCAGGGTACAACACTAAACTGGGTCACTTGGCTAGTCTCGTCCATAAAATCTAAACTGGGTCACTGATGTCAGCATAAGTTGGCACCAGGCACCACCTGTGAGAGAAGTGAGAACTACTGGAACATGTCATACACCCCTTGGTGTAGAAATGAGCATAACTAGGTAGACCAGCCCCGGGTAAATCTAGTTAAAGTTGCATAGTCCGATGGTTTTTTGAGTTTCTGCTACATTAATTTAGCATGTTTTTACTTCAAATATCTCCAAAGTTAACGATTTAAAATAAGTTACTTCAAACTAAAGTAATTTCGATTATAAAGGTCAATCTAGTGTATTTATCTCAGAAAATAGCAGAAACTCAAAAAACCATCGGACTATGCAACTTTAACTAGATTTACCCGGGGCTGGTCTACCTAGTTATACTCATTTCTACTTGATATTACCCAGCTGTTATGCACTTTTTTTCTAATGGTTTTTTTTTTTCCACCCCTACTGCAAGTACGGGGTAAATCTTTTATCTAAGGCTTGTATGATCAGTGTGCACTTGTCGTTTTCGCCAACACAGACCTTCATCAAATGTGGGAGTTCCTCGAGGTCCGATCAGCGGCAGGCAGCAGCACGCATGGTGACAGGGGACCCGGAGATCGACACGCCCCTAACGGAGATCTGCCGCAGCTAGCCAACGGAAGTACCGGCCACAAATGACCTTCACCTTGACGAGTGCGGCGCGGGAGTGTACATCGTTATACTTATACTAGTGATCTGTGTTACCGTGGAGACTGGCATCCTGTTTGATGGAAATGGAAATGATGGCGCCATTTTCTAACGCGACAAGTATCAATAAATAAAATATTCAACAAGACGCACCACTCAGCGCTTTCATAAATAATCATGCAGTGGAACCATTCCACGGTAAACAAGGTGCATTGTCTTTGATCAGGTGTAGTAGTAGTTTTCTTACTCAGACATAATCACTAATTTTATTTATGTATGGCACAAATTATGTTTGAACTTGACTATGCTATAATATTGTTTTCATTATTAATATTAGAGACGATGATGCACTATAATTGTCAGACATTGTTTTTGATGGTACAGGAGTCAGGGTGGGCTAGTGAATCTGTCCCATTGTTTCAATGGTACAACAGTCAGGCTGGGCTAGGGGACCTGTCCAATTACCTTGTTTGCTGTATTTCACGGGAAAGCGCTGAGTGGCGCATCTTGTCATACATTGTCTTTGGTATTAATTAGGTCACCATGCGGTGTCTGTGTGATACATATTAAACCAGGAGAGGATGTTTGGGTAATCATTACATTTCAAAAGAAGACGAGGAAGAAGAAAGATAATCAAAACATTATGGTTTGTAGTGTTTATTGTCTTTCTCATTGCAATTTCTATGACCCAGTCTTATGATATTAGAACAGTAAAGCCCACCCCCATCCTCCCACCACACACACACACACACACACACACACATTGCCCTAGAAAAAGGATTAATCCCTACTGAGAGTAGGGGGTGAATGACAACTATGTCTAAATCCGAGCAAAAACTGCTTCAAATATGAATTATGGAGGGAGTGGTTTCAGCATGCAGTGTATATTTATATTGGCTAAGAGTTGAGAAATTGGTAGAGAATGCAAAAAAAAACAATATGGCAGTCCCAGAATGCTCTCGATTTGAGTTTCAAAATCTATTAATCTATATTATTTCATCATTTTTGGTCATGTATGATGTAGCGTTCGGGCACTCAGATACAGATATGTTACATGTGGGAACCATATTAGGTCATGTGATGAGGAAATCCCACCTGTGACGTCATTCATAGCATTACATTCGTTTGTTGACTTCGTGGACTATACTGGGCAACTTTAATCTAACCCTGCAAACATTAGTGGGAAGGTGGCGGAAGAGGGAGGAGCCACTTTTGAATACTGCCTAATTCTCATTGGTGATACAATAATGGGGGGATTAGGCCTACACACTGGTCGACTTGTCTCACATAGTTTATTACCGTGAAAGAACTCTTGGATTCATTCATACAGCATTGTGTCTCGTCTACATTAGTGCAAGCTTTCATTACAATGTATCTGAATAGTTCTGGATTTGAAAAAAAAATAAAGCCACAGAACAAACTTCAGAAAATGATAAGGTGTACATACATGTTCATTCTGAGTCTGTGATTTAATTAAATAAATAAAAGTTGCAAAGTCCGATGGTTTTAGATTTCTGCCCTTTTCTAAGATAAGCACATTAAATTGATTGTTATCATAATCTACGTGATTTTAGCTTGGAGTAACTTTTGTTTGAAATAGCTAACTTTAAAGATAAAGTGACAAAATGGCAAAAGTAATTCTGGCAATCATGTTGAAATTCTGACACCATAGGCATTAGCAGTACCAGGTTCTATTAACTTGGCTTTGTATGCCCTTCTATACATATGTCGTGGAAAATGGGAAATATTGTGCCTAAAGCGGGACTCGAACCCACATCTCTTTGCACTCCGGGCCAGTGTGCTAACCATTACACCACCTAGGCTCACTGATTCCAAGAAGGTTGCAGATGCTGCACTAAAAACCTCCTTGTGACAAAAATGGTTGCAAGGAGGTCGGTGACCATTTTTAGCACTTATGGCCGATCACTGACTGGTCACCGCACTGACCAGTCGGTGAACATTTGGCGACCTGTCAGTGACCAGTCAGCCATTTGGTCACAAACTGGTCGCAAAGTGGTCACAAGCCGTAGCTAAGCAACCCAGCGACGTTCAGTAGTGCACAGAACCAACACCAGGGCCACATTCAGGGTACGCCTCAGAGCCAACCCAGAATCGGCTCAGCGACATCTTTTTTGCCTATTTGCTTTCAGGGTACACCTCCGAGACGTCTCGCTTTTCAGGTAGGAGGCAAAAAGCACCTAAAAAATGGCTGCCGAATTCAGTGGTTTCAGCCAATCAGAGCTGTTCTTTTCAGTTGCAAATGGTGGCCCCCCAAGGGGGGCTGACATTTTCAAGGCACCCGACAGCTAAGTCGTTCAGACTAGCGCAATGACTGGGATTTCTCCGAGGCGTACCTTGAATGCGGCCCTGGCTTACCAAATAGATGATCTCAATGATTCTCATCCCTCCTGCCTCAACCAGTGCCCATTCAAGCATGATGCAACCGAACCTGCAAGAGTGGGCAATCGTGCATGTCTAATATTATTATTATTATGATGTAACTTCAAGCTCAGTGAATATCTTACATTAACAGAGAAGGGAGCAAAGGGAGGGGTGTAATCTATGGGCTAATCCCTTTTAAAAGGTGGTCGCCAGATCTTTATAAATGAAAGTGAGCTATAATGAAATGCAAGTTAAGCATAAAGTACCAGAGGGTGTACTTTACAGGGGTGTTATTGTGAAGCACAAAGAAACAGAAACACAAAAGCCAATTTTATCAAATTAATTGATACGCGGGACTCAAGTCAAGGCTTACGCATTTCTCATTGGGTGGAGAAGTGTGGTAGTTAAAGGCTAAACACATCACAACATGAATTTGTCATTGACGTTTCAGAGATGCGTCTTTCTTAGTTTTCTAACTATTCGCGCATTTCGCCAAATGACAATGGACAGCATGTGCTGCAATTATGCCTACTATTCTAACACTAACACATAGTTGATGCTCTGGGTACTTGCATACCCATATGTATATCAAGAATATATATTGTCTATATATATTGTATATAACTGCTCATATAGATGTACACTACATAGAGGATATATATATATTATATAACTTTTACATATGTAGTATATAACTACATATATATGTAGCTATATACTATATAACTACATATATATGTAGTTATATGCATTATATATTGTATATTTTGTAGCTATATGCAATATATATTGTATATAATTACACAGATATAGTTATGTACAATATATATATATATATATATATATATATATATATATATTTATGTATGTTTGTTTGTTTTGTTTGTTGTTGTTTTTACGTCCTAGCAACATCTAAGGTCATATCAGGATGGGTACCAACTTGTGACAGTGCGCACTCATGGCAACTTTATAGTGCTGTCCCACTGGGAAACCAGGCCACTGGCACCATGACCTGGTACCCCACTCAGTCACATTATCCTGACACTGAGCTCACCAGTTATATGTATGTGTGTAGTTATATACTGCATATATAGACAGCATCAAATTGATATATAATCAGGACTGAAACATGCAATATGCCATCAACAAGACACAAGCATTACATTTACAGTATAGCTAGAATATGTACATATATATATTCACATATGGTAATATATATATATATATATATATATATATATATGTATAAATAATATATATATATATAAGATATATGTCCTATAATCAATTTATATACCAGGCATAGATGTGATATATCAGTAGTTCTATACGCCTGCCGTACCTGTTGCGCCACCTATCAACCTGCTGTTATACTACAACAGGCTGAAAGATTGTTTTGGAGTGTTCTCACAGTAGGTGGCGCCTCGGGAGATCACTGACCAAGCATGTCTCCCAAACAAATACACCTATTTTATTCTCTCTCTCTCTCTCTTTTCACCTAGAAGAACAAACCATATGTATAACCTACAGCGTTATCAAAGGCCAGTTGCTCTCATACCATGTCTATGTGGTGTGGGAGGTTACAAATCCATTGGGTCGGTAAAAGTGTAGGCTGAAGTTTTCTATCAACCAACTGTCTAATGGTGAAAACAAGACTATTCAGACTTATCCATTAGGTAGTATACATCTTCTTCAAAATATGACTCTCATATCAGTGGTTGGTTAGTTATTGGAGCTTTATGTCCTGGGAACATCTAAGGTCATATCAGGACGGGTACCGACTTGTGACCTGTGACCTTGTTTGTGTGTGTCACACATCTACAAAGGTACATGCTATGAACTTAAAAAGACTTGTTGCAACGTTGATAACAATAAAGAAATTCCTGTGAGATATGGTTATATTTTGTTTGTATGTCTCAACACATCTACAATGCTACATGCTAAGAAGTTACTTTGAGTTTTTCTAATAATTACTGAAAGTTCAAGGTTAATACTATAATGAATAGAACATTCCATTTGGAATATCTTTTACCCTACCGGTCATTCACCATAGCTGATGGTTGGTTATTGGAGTCTTACGTCCTGGCAACATCTAAGGTCATATAATAGGGCCCCCATATCATATGTTAAGGTGTCTGTGGTAAATTAAATGATGACATTCCATATAAATAAATGCGATATGTTGTTGCTATGTCGTCCTGTCTGCTCTTCTCAGGTTTTCATGCAAATTGTAAATATCTATATATAATAGATATATATATATATGCATATTGCGCATATATATATATATATATCCTCTGGTGCGACTGACACTGGTCAACATCCGGGGGAGGTGAAGTGGGCGAGATGGTGCCACGGTTATGGAGGATAGCAATAACAATAATAAGTAATATTCCCTTGCATATCTTTATACTCGCATAATACATTATACATCACATTTATATATATATACAAAGTTATGTGAGTCTTATTAGGTACTGTTGTATACCTTTTCACGCGACCTTCATCCAAGAACAGACTATCCCCAGCTGTCCACAAACAGTAAAACCTCTCTAAATTGATTGACTATGGGACCGACTTTAAATGGTCCATTTAGGGAGGTGGTAGGCTTAGGGAGTTTTTTATATCGTTAGAAAAACAGAAAAATATGTTAGACACAGAGAGAATCTGCAACTTTTCATACCTCTGGCTGAGATTCCATATGAACTGAAGTAGCAGACAGCGTGCAGGGGCGTGGGAGAAGACTTGAATGTTGATGCATCAGCATGATTCATTATGCCCGGAAGTGGCTGATATTTTACATACAGATGCATGCGCGGTAAATTGAATCGGTCCGTGAAGGCCGTAATCGATTAACACGACCCGGGCCAATCGGGTCATCCGAGTCGGCAGAATTTCAAATCGAACACTGTGAGTGGAGTCGAGAAATACATGTGCCGTGTGCAAAATGACCCGACCCCAGTAACCCACCTCTTGGCTGAGGTTTGCTAGGAGCGATGATGTCACATCTGTGCTGGTACCTGTAGGATAACAGCTACCACTGGTCCTACGTTTTTGTTTTAATACTCTTTTTTTTAATACCCCAGATTGTCAGCTTCTACAATCATAACATACTTTAAATCCTATTTTGCTGTACTTATATCGGTTATTGAACAAAAATATTAAGTTTTAGATTAAGCCACTATTTTGTCCACCCCGAGTGTATTCGTTTATTCAACCCGAGTCTGTAGAATGTGTGCATGCGCCAAAAAGTGGCTCGGGTGACCCGAGTTGATTAATCGATTACGCCCATAGTGATCGGTGTGGCATCCAAACAGACGCAAAAAGGCGAATGAGTTAGAGCATCAGTCTCCCGTGTTGGTAGATCATGGGATCGTGGGTTCGAATCCTGGTTGAGTCAAACCAATGACGTAAAAATTGATACTTGTCACTTCCTAGCCAGGCGCTCGGCATTATTAGGATGGGGTAAGGAGCAGTGGAATGAGGAAGACCAGTCGTCTGTGACTTAAATTTCCCCTGCTTAATCAACTAATGTACCAAAAAACCCAGAAAAACTTTATATTGCATACTGCTTCAATTCAATTCAATTCTTTTATTTTAACTCTCTGTAAGGTATGTTAAATTATCCTAGAAACAAATAAGGTTGTTGTATTTTCTCGACCTTTACATTCAGGATAAATTTAAGGATTTTCCAACACCTCTGTCAATGCTAAACTATAATTATACCGACCGACGCTGACATCCAATGATCGACGCCGACAACTTTAACAGATGTCGGCGTCACAATTCTTAAAGTGTAGTGTATTTCTTTGTTTTATATTAAATTATCCTAGAAACAAATAAGGTTGTTGTACTATCTCAACCTTTACATTCAGGATAAATTTAACGACTTTCCAACACTTCTGTCAATGCTAAATTATAATTATACCGATCGATGCCGACATCCATGCTTGACGCCGACAACTTTCCCCAATTGGCCTGACGTGATCCTGATTCATATGTATATACATATATATACCTACTGAAATATATTTCGGCGGGTGTAAGTAGATAAAACATCACTCCTACCCAGAGTATATATATATATATATCTCAGAAACGCAGAATATAACAAATTCAAATACACACATTTCAGTTCAATTGTAATTATTGTAATTAAATGTTGATAATTATCCTAAAACACAGTAATAAAGTATGAATCATGGTTCTCAATTGTATGTCTAACAGTAAATGATATTTCCAAACACTTAAGAAAACTGTACATTACAACAGGCACTGCTTTGCATTATCATCATCAGTTATGTTTCGGTTTGTAGAAAACCTACTCAAATAACTATTAAGGCCTTTGTTGTTAATTTTCCCCTAAACTACGTAGCACAAGCAGAAAATTGTCGGATGTATTGAAGGATTTAAACTATTTATCAATTGTCAATTGTGGAAATAAATATGTTGTCTGGTGTTAATTTGTTTGTTGACTATGTGTGCGAATTAATGCTATTATGGGTGGTTGAGGTGTAGATAAAATATTCACTCCCCAGATAGGCTGACTGACTACCATGTTTAAATCCCAGCAAAAACCAAAAGAATTTCAATTGCACAAAATTGGTCTTCCTCATTCCATAGCCCCCTTGCCCTATCCTAGTATTTGCTCATGGACACAGCTGACTCGGAGCCATGAGTGGGTTAATCAAGGCTTTTATTCAGGCGCTGACCGCCCAGCAGCATGTACATTGACTGTGTATCATTGGGCAAGAATCGAACGAGCGAAGGCTCCGATATATTAAGGAAATGAAATGTGATGAGGGCATATGAGTCATGTGAACGATTTGACAAACGAGTGATCAATTACCTTAAAGTACAATAGCAATAGTTAATGATAAACATATGAGATAACAGTAGAGGGTAAATTATCAGACATTTAATTAGGTGTGATCTGTCAACTGCACGGGTGTCAGTTGCTAATTAGATTGTATTCTTTATTAATTTTTTACTTTAAACGCTTGATTGTTTTTCGGTTTTGTTGATTGTTGTAGGCACAATCAACTGCAGCTGTGGGTGGGTGGGTAAAATTGGAGGTGGGAAGTGGTCAGTGCGGGCATTTGGAGAAGACTGACCAGCTTCGGTGGCTCCGGGAGATGCCAGGATAGTGCCTGGCCGTGATGGCTGGCATGAGTTTTTATAGGCCGGAGGGAGGCGAGATAGGCGAGGTGCCTATATCAATGACTTACCAGAAGTTGTACATTCTATGGTCCAAATGTTTGCTGACGATACCAAAGTATTCCGCCGTATGGAGAAAGGTAGTGATTCAGGGGACTTGCAGAAGGACCTCAA
>CM059194.1:96020506-96191361 GCA_030323885.1 Branchipolynoe longqiensis
TATCAGGATAATGTGACTGTGTGGGATATTGGGTCATGGTGCTGGCGGCCTGGTCTCCTAGTGGGGCAGAACTATAAAGTCGCCATGAGTGTGCCCTGTCACACGTCGCTACACGTCCTGATATGACTTTACATGTTGCAACCTAGCCAGGCATTCAGCCTGACTAGGGTAGGGAAAGCACTGGTTAGGACAGTATCAGGATAATGTGACTTGTGGATATCGGGTCATGGGTGCTGGTGGCCTGGTCTCCCAGTGGGGCAGCACTATTAAGTCACAATGAGTGTGCACTGTCACAAGTCGGTATCCATCATGATATGACCTTACATGTTGCTAGGTCGTAGAACAACAACAAACAGACAGACACGCTGGGTGGTGTTTCTGATGACGGGACTGGCCCCGTGGTAAGTTGACGGCTGTTATGTCTCTTGTACACCCCCCCCCCCCACCACACACACACATACTCCACATGCCTACCATCACCACCATCACCATGGTCTACACTGCCTCTGCCACTGCCACTGCCAGAACAATTTGCACACAATCTATAGGCTGTAGACTGGTCAAAGGGCTGCTGTGTCTTGTACCACCGGATTCTACTCTACAGGACCGAACAATTTTACACTCGGCCTAGTGCAGTTTCTCGAATCAGTTTTCTCTAAGTGCCGAAATGAGCACCCACTCCCCTGCCAGTTCACAAATAATCATCATTCTGCGTGTGGAGCATGGCACGGCCAGCGTTAGCGACAGGCGGTGGTCAATGCATGTGGTCAGTATGGGACCTGCGCCACAGACTCAGGTAGGATGTTTCCGGCTCTGTATATATTCGTATTGGTAATCTGTGAACAAATTGGTGTCGCGTTACATTTACAATCATAGCCATAGCTAGGTATTTTTGTTGGGGATGTGCCACCGGATGCTACATGGTCATACAATTTTGCAGTCGCCAACAGTGCAGTTTCTTGAATCAGTTTCCTCTAAGTGCCGAAATGAGCACCCACTCCCCTGCCAGTTCATGAATAATCATCATTCTGCGTGTGGAGCATGATACAGTCACCACTAGCGACATGCAGTGGTCAATGCATGCGGTCAGTATAGGACCCGCGCCACACAAACAGACTCAGGTATTTTGTATATATATATACTCGTATTGGTAATCTATGAACAAATTGGTCTCGCATTACATTTAAAATCAATCATATCTATAGGTAGAAATTTTTGTTTGGGGTGGGCAGGTAAATTCTTGGAATGGACGAGTATCAAAGTCGCTAGAGGGGTCTGGGGGTATAACCGCTGCCCCTCCCAGGAAACCTTTTAATTAGGGGCGTAATCGATTAACACGACCCGGGCGATTCGGGTCACCCGAGTTGCTAGAATTTCAAATCGAACATCGCAAGTGGAGTTGAGAAAAACAAGTGCAGTGTGCAAAACGACCCAACCCCAGTAACCCAACTCTTGGCTAGGGTTTGCTAGGAATGATGACGTCACATTTGTGCTGGTACCGTCCTGCAGGATATTAGCTACCAGTACCAGTCTTACATGTTTTTTGTTGGTAATATCACAGATTAATGAAATGGAAATATAACTAAACTATGCAATCATAAAATACTTTAAATCCTATTTTGCTGTAGTTATATCGGTTATTAAAAAAAAAAAGCGTGGAGAAGCGTATTCGATTATTCGACCAAAGTCTGTAGGATGTGCGCATGCGCCAAAAAGTTGATTAATCAATTACGCCCCTAGAGACTAGGTCGACAGCACCATGACCTAATTTCCCACTCAGTCACATTATCCTGACTGAACTAACCAGTCCTTGGCCTATTCATGTAATGCAGGGCGCCAGGCTAGGTAGCGACATGTATCAATGTTTGTATGTCATTGGTTTGAATCAGCTGAGGTTCAACCTCCCGACCTTCCGCACGGAACACCTGCGCTCTACCGATTCGACCACCGCGTCCAGTGCCAGTGGTGTTATTGGGTGTGTCTACAGAAGATTATAACCGGGATATATATACAAATTGGACCTGTTTTATGCATGTTTCATGTAGATTCAATATTAGTAAGTCTATGTATACATACATAGTAATGGATAGACAGGCTCAGATTCCCAACACCCAATTCGAAAAAGGGCCGAAATTCCTTAACCCACCTCCCCCGACAACACCGACAGTCGCATGGGGGAAAAAAACATCAAGTCAGAAGATGATTTCCAGTTGGTTGACTATTTGGGATGTAGCTGACCTTGTTGGTAACACTTCTCCAATGGGTGTGGTCGTGCAGGGGGCGCCCGAATTAACTACGTCAACGCTGACTGTGCATTTGTAGGCATACATGAATGTATACATACAGACATACATGCATATGTATGTACGCACATACAAACATACATACATACATACATACATACATACATACATACATACATACATTCATACATACACATACACGCATACACACAATTACATACATATTCATACCTGCCTATATAAATACACATCCACCTACCTACATGCATACATACATACATACATACATACATACATACATACATACATACATACATACATACATACATACATACATACATACATACATTATACAACAAACACACATATATGGGTCGTTCTCAGAAGTTGTGTACCAATAGTGTGACATCAGTACCAGAAAATGCTGCCAAAGTCCTATAAGCAAGTTTCCTCAATGTGTATGTCCTTTTGCATCTGAATAATTGAAAATAAACATATTCTGGCATTTTTAAGTAGGTCAAATGATGCTCACACCCAATAAATAGCAGTATAGCATGGAAACCAATCTGACTCCAAAATCAAATATTTTCCACACAAAACTTGACATTTTTAGGACATTTCACATGCCACTTGCTTTATAAACAGTAGTAATAATAATTTGAAACCTCATTGCTATGGTTTGTCTTATTTGTGAATATTAAAGAGAAAAGCAAGAAAATATTAGCAGAGTAACAGATTAGCAGAGTAACAAAGTGGAAACAACAATTTTACACAAATGTTCGGCTCAAATTTCAATGTTTAGGGGCAATTTCAGGATTTATCTTTTACTATACCATAACTGGGTCCATGCATAGTGTCAAATGGTGAAAATAGTTCCTGTACTGTATCTGTACTCAGTGTTTGATACAGAGTTTCATAGTACTTGCAAGTGGAAACGAAATGTTACGATGTTAATGACTCCAGAAAAGGTTAACTATTTCATAATTAAAAAATTTTTTTTAGAAATAAATGTCTTCAACTTAATGAAGACATTGTATATGACCATTTGAAGTGAAATGAGCTGTTGTTCAGAGGTTTTCATTAAGTTTGTGACACTTTATTTTCAATGCTGTTGACAATGTCACAAATTAGTGATGTAATTTTCGATGTATTTAGCTACATCCATCCCAATAAGATACATAATACACAATATTAACATTTACTTTTGATCTAAACTATCTCCCACATTATTTGGCTAACTGATGAAATCTAAATATTGACACTCCAATAAAGGGTTTCTTTGAAATATGCATTTCTAGTAGACTACCTCAAGTGGTACACAGTTTCTGAGAACGACCCACATACACATACAAGCATACACACAATTACATACATATTCATACCTGCCTATATAAATACATACATGCATACATATACATACATACATACATACATATACATACATACATACATACATACATACATACATACATGTGTACATATATACATGCACGTACATACATATGCGTGTATGTGCATACATACATACATACATACATACATACATTCATACACACATACACGCATACACACAATTACATACATACATATTCATGCCTGCCTATATAAATACACGTCCACCTACCTACATGCATACATGCCTGGGTACAAAAATACGTGCATACATACACATAAATGAACACATACATACATGCATACATACATGCATATGCATGTCTACCTACCTACATGCATACATACATACATGCAGAGAACTAAATATAGAGCGGCAGTCAAGTAATCAAAGCAGTCTTTGTCGCATCGCGACCGTCATCATGATGATGATGGGTCGCTGTGTAAAAATATACGGATTTTCGGTTTAGAATTATATAGTAGTGGCAGGGAGCATCTTTATTATTGCATGACAGAGAAGGACAAGGTTATGTAAACTAAAAAGCAATGATGCCTAATCACAGTATGATATGAGAATAGACTATGTGAAATATATGTTCATGCATGCTGCCTAAAATTAAGAAGGAGCTGTGTTATATAGGAAACATTTCAAGGTGATGGAAAAGTTCCCTGGTGAGTCCTAGTATGTGCCACTGCAGTGGAAGGAGGGGCAGTGTTCTAAGGGAAAACTGCCAAGGGGTGGAAATTTCCTATGTGTGGCTCCAAACATGTACCATCACCAAGGAAGGGATGTTCTTGGTCTATATATATATGGATATATATATATGAATGTAACTGTATCCAACTGCTGGTTCACCCCTGTGTCCATAAGGGAGGCCCAACCTCAGCCTCATTTGCATATACACTCAGGGCAGCACCTGCAGCTGAGTAGGGTGGTAGCCACCTCCACTGGGGGGTTGGCTCCCACCCTGGCTGTGGGGCCACCTGAGTGGCTGACGGTGGGACTGCTCAGTCACCTACGCTGCCTTGACTAACTGACCACACTAAATCTAGGAGATGCACCGCATTTTATGTAATGAAGGATCGATGCTCCAGGCATCCTGGACACCGGCACTCTAGTCCTGGCTCTTGAGTGAAGCAGACATACTTTTGAGCAGGAACCCCAGACACTCTGTCTGATGCTACCTAAATTCAGCTATTCCAATTGAGTGTATCCACAGCCATAGGACTCCTGTCCCATGGGCTGTAGGCACTACTTTCAGTATACAGGCTAAAGTGATAATGAGAACTAGTGTGGACAGAAGGTGAGGAGTGAAGGTGCTAGGTCACATGTAGGGGAATGGACAGTAGTTGCTGCCAAATAAAGCACAACTTATTCACTGTTCATTTGTGTGACTAGTTTTCCTTCCTCTTTTCAGTACTGATTCATGAGTTGGTTTGATTAGGCTAATGGCATCACAGGTGATATGAAGGGGAGAGTTTTGTAGTCTCATGGGGTGCTCACAGCGGCCGAGCAGATCCGTGTTTCTATAGCTGGTTGTTCCTGGGGGGAGACTGTCTTCAATTGCCTGAAGTATGTCTTGGGTGTGTGTGGGTGCGGGTGTTGGTGTGGGTGTGGTTTTGGGAGTGGGTGTTGGTGTGGTTGTAGGAGTGGGTGTGGGTGAGGTTTGGGTGCATGCATCGCACTTGGGTGTGGTGGTGTTGACCTGGCTGGGGTTTGTGTGGCGATCGATCGCTTGTGGGTGGTGTGTGGTGGTGGATTTTCTGTGGGGTGTGGGTGGAGGGGGTGTGGGGTTGGGTTTTGGGCGCAGGCTGGCTGGAGCGGGAGGTAGTTGTTGGGGGGAGATGTAGGTTGAGGGTTGTCGGGTGTGTGGTAGGGGGAGGTGGGGTGTGGGGTTGGGTTGGCCGGTTTGGGGGTTGGTTTTCTGTACACCTAGGGCTATATGCATGGGCTGGTGCTACGCGTAGCCGGAGCTACACACTAGCCCTGGGGTAGCTGTCCGCGGCTAGGATGGGGTCAGTGAAGTAGGTCAAACAGTATGCGCGGATCTCCAAACCGGGGTGGATAGCTAACCGTGTACTTATTTATAGATTTGGGAATTCCCTCGATTCGACAATGTGAATAACGCCGCCAATGCGGCGGGAGCGTTAATAACGGTTCGATTTTAGGGTTAATTTGATTCAATTTCACTTATTGCGTATGTAAATCTGTCAAATATGATTGCATTGAATAGAGTTGGCTGTAATATACTGCCGCCGATACGGCGGCGGCGGCCATGTTTAGTTGACGTTAGACAGTATGGATATCGACGTCGATGCGGCGGTGGCGATTTGTTTACTTTACATTCGTCGATTCGACAATATGAATAACGCTGCCAATGCGGCGGCGGCGTTAATATCAGTTCGAATTTAGGGTTAATTTGATCAAATTTCACTTATTGAGTATGTAATTCTGTTAAATATGATAGCATTGAATAGATTGAGACCCACACACGCACACTAACCGGCGCGGCTAGCAGTTAAACCTGACTTGAAATCAGGGTAGCTTAGCCTAGGCTACGGTCGCCGGCTAGCGCTGGCACCGGCTCATGCATGCAGATTTTCCAACTTTAGCCGGGTGGAGCTACCCTAGCCGCGGTTAGAGCCCGAGCACCAGCCCATGCATACTTGCATTCTGTCATTGATGCAGCTATTTGTAGATCTACAGGTGTATCACACAAGGGTCCTTGCACTTTGAATTCCTGAAATAGGCATCTTGTCTTATCCGCCCATCCCTCAACTGATGGTTAAAACCCAGGGTTCGCGATGACTTGGGAGCTCGGGTCAAATACGCGTGAAGCCGTATATTTGACACGCAGTGAAAAAGAGCCGAAGCCTAGTGACGCATAAAAAAAACCATATAATGCCGTGGGTGTTTTATGACTTTTTCAATTTTTTGTTAAAGCTGTATAGTCCGATGAATACATCGCAGTTTTTAAGCCTAGATTAGATCCTACATGTCTAACTTATATACTGGTGCACTTATTAAAGTTGCATAGTCCGATGATTTTGAGGTTCTGTCATTTCTGAGATAAATATATAGACTACATCACGGTTCCGACTGCGCATGCGCCGAAAACGGCCTTGGGAGCAAAGCAAAGGCGTACGGCCATTGAGTTTGCCTATACGCACATTGAAAAACGTCAGTTTTATTCAAAATTAATAGAAATCCCAAACCCTAACCTTATCAATTTAATATAATCTTTTTGTTAAACCTGTTTTCTATATGTGTTCCAAGCGGTTTGTGCCTAGGTGGTGTGGTTTTATCAATATTTTAATTTTTCTGTATGGAGATTACTCACTGCCATTGACAATGCATTGAGTACTCTGGCTATGGCTCTAACACTAGTCTGAGTGCCTAGATCTTTCTAAATCTAAATGCACATGGCATAAGATGTGCTGATTATATTGATGTAAATGCAATGCTGGATAAAAGATTAACATCTTAATTTATTATATATATATTTTTAGTTAGTATTCTATGTTTCAAAGAAGAGCTGAGATGAGCTGAAACTAGCACATTTCATTGCTGCACCCAGTGTATTAGCATGTGCCATGTGCTTTTGGGGGGGTTGTTTTTCTCTGACACATCCCACAATGCACCGCGCCGCTGGAACCGTGATGTAGTCTATTAGGCTTATTGTTATAATCTACCTTACTTTAGTTTAAAGTAACTTTTATTTTAGATGGCTAAGTTTTGAGATATTTGAAGTGCAAATGTACAAAATTAATATTGGCAAGCACGCCAAAACTCTGACACCATAGACTTCTGCTGTAACAGGTTCTATTAAATTGCCCCTGTAGTCCCTTCTATGTGATGACAAATGTTTGATAAGTGCACCAGTGTCTAAGTTAGGTGTGTAGACTCAAGTTTATATCACTATTTTGGTTTTGAAAATTTGATGTTTTCATTGGACTCTGCAACTTTAAGCATTTGTTTCTGTATAGAAGAAGGGTTGGTTGGTGGTTTTAAGCCCTGGCAACATCTAAGGTCATATCAGGAGGGGTATAGAAGGGAGCACTCAGTAAATTTAATAGAACTTGTAGTATAACTGCTGAAATGGTGTCAGTATTTCGACATGTATGACAATACTTATTTTATGTTGAATGTTTTCAATTTACATAGCTCCAAAGTTAGCAATTTATGATAACATTTACTTCAAACTAATGTAAGATAGATCATAGCGCGATCAACCTAATATATTTATCTAAACTACACGGCAGAAACTTAAAACCATCGAATCATGCAACTTTATAGTAAGGTGATAATACACTGACTCAAAGTAAATTATACTATAGGCCGGGAAGCAACTAATAATGAGCAAGTCGGGTCAGTCTGCACATGGTATTGGTCTGAGTACAATCGGTGCTGGCCGCTGTTGGTTCAGTGTGTCCCCTTCATGTCAGTCTGACTACAGTTGGCCGCTGTCTGACCATTCAGTGTGTCCCCTTAGTGTCAGTATGATTACAGTTGGCCGCCATCTGACCATTTAGTGTGACCTTCGTGTCAGTATGACTACAGCTGGCCGCTGTCTGACCATTCAGTGTGTCCCCTTAGTGTCAGTATGATTACAGTTGGCCGCCATCTGACCATTTAGTGTGACCTTCGTGTCAGTATGACTACAGCTGGCCGCTGTCTGACCATTCAGTGTGTCCCCTTAGTGTCAGTATGATTACAGTTGGCCGCCATCTGACCATTTAGTGTGACCTTCGTGTCAGTATGACTACAGCTGGCCGCTGTCTGACCATTCAGTGTGTCCCCTTAGTGTCAGTATGACTACAGTTGGCCGCCATCTGACCATTTAGTGTGACCTTCGTGTCAGTATGACTACAGCTGGCCACCATCTGACCATTTAGTCTGTACCCTTAGTGTCAGTATGATTACAGCTGGCCTCCATCTGACCATTTAGTGTGTCCCCTTCGTGTCAGTATGACTACAGCTGGCCTCCATCTGACCATATAGTCTGTACCCTTAGTGTCAGTATGACTACAGTTGGCCACCATCTGAGCATTTAGTGTGACCTTCGTGTCAGTATGACTACAGCTGGCCGCCATCTGACCATTTAGTGTGTCCCCTTAGTGTCAGTATGACTACAGTTGGCCACCATCTGAGCATTTAGTGTGACCTTCTGTCAGTATGACTACAGCTGGCCGCCATCTGACCATTTAGTCTGTACCCTTAGTGTCAGTATGACTACAGTTGGCCACCATCTGACCATTTAGTGTGACCTTCTGTCAGTATGACTACAGCTGGCCGCCATCTGACCATTTAGTCTGTACCCTTAGTGTCAGTATGACTACAGTTGGCCGCCATCTGACCATTTACTGTGTACCCTTCGAGTCAGTCTGACTACAGTTGGCCGCCATCTGACCATTTAATGTGTACCCTTAGTGTCAGTATGACTACAGTTGGCCGCCATCTGACCATTCAGTGTGTACCCTTTGTGTTAGTATGACTACAGTTGGCCGCCATCTGACCATATAGTGTTTCCCCTTTGTGTCAGTATGACTACAGTTGGCAGCCATCCGACCATTTAGTGTGTCCCCTTTGTGCCAGTATGACTACACTTGGCCGCCATCTGGCCATTTAGTGTGTACCCTTCATGTTGGTCTGACTACAGTCAGCCGCCATCTGACCATTTAGTGTGTCCCCTTCATGTCGGTCTGACTACAGTTGGCCGCCATCTGAGCATTTAGTGTGTACCCTTTGTGTCAGTATGACTACAGTTGGCCACCATCTGACCATTCAGTGTGTACCCCTAGTGTCAGTATGACTAGTTGGCTGCCATCTGAGCATTCAGTGTGTACCCCTAGTGTCAGTATGACTACAGTTGGCCGCCATCTGACCATTCAGTGTGTACCCTTTGTGCCAGTATGACTACAGTTGGCCACCATCTGACCATTCAGTGTGTGTTGCAGAAGGCGGACCCGGTGTTCAAGACGCCCATGTCGTTCAGCCCACGGCGGTTCGGCGACCAGTCGCGGCCCTCACCGTCCCGCCTCGAGCTGTGGAAGGAGGAGCTGGGCTTCGGAGGTGAGTTCTTCCCAGTTGGTAATGTCCCCGCTTTAACAAAGTGCACGGTCAACGTACATAGTAACAATCAACCTAATGTATTCATCTCAGAAAATATCAGAAACTCAAAACCATCGGACTGTGAAACTCTAAAGATACAGACAACTAACTATAAACACAGCGCATCCACTTACACACGTAAATCTGTGTAAAATCGTCACTTTATTATAATATATCTGAACTATTTTATGTAGGCCACATCCTGAAACCATGTATATGTTACTTATTCAGTGCGCCAAAGGTCATATGTGCTCTTTAGAGGTAGGACTTGTGATATTACTACCGTCTTTTGGTATCCATCAATCTTCAAAGTGTCATTGGTAGTCCCCGTGGTTGGTTCACCAAACCACCACTGCTGTTTAACATCAACGCGAAAGTAACCCGAGTGCTGCAGCTAACGTCTATAATGATGATGATGTCAATTAAGGATGAAAAGGAGTTACGTAAAAGTCTCCCTAGCCTGAGGCTAGCCAGAGGCTTAGTACCGAGGTAAAAAAGTATAGTTATACGAGTCTTACCTTGATATAGATGATGGATAACTGTTGTTTTCCCGAGGTATAAGCCTCGGATAGACGTGGGCTAGGGCCCGCCCACAACACTCTGCCACGTCTATTCCGTTATGGTACCAATACGGGAAATCATAGTATCCATTATTATTATTTAAAGGTCATTTTTATCCTGAATAAGTAGGTAAAGATTGCTGGACCCGGATGTGCTTCCTTCTAGCTGCAGCACTCGGGTTACTTTCGCGTTGACGTTAAACAGCAGTGGTGGTTTTGTGTCACCAGACTCTCAATGCCTTTTGTCAGGGTTGCCAACCCTTGCGGTTTCGCCATAAGGTGTACAATATGTTGTGTCCCCTTATCACCTTATCCCGATCTTACGGTTTATCATTTTCCAATGTTGGCAGCCCTGCAATACCATTCATATAGTAATATTATATAACTCTTACGGATTATTTGCAAAAAAAATAAAATTCTGATGGTATACCCCCAGACCAACAAATAAAAATCCCTTAAGATCTTCCGTTTTTTCAGTTTCCAATGTTGGCAACCCTGCTTTTGTATTCATTACATACTTGTCATCTAGAAGAGTTACAACTTATTGGCCAGCTGAGGCCATATCAGCTCCTGGATGGGTACCGACTTGTGACAGTGCATATTCATGGTGACTTTATAGTGTTGCCTCACTGGGAAATCAGGCCGCCAGCACCAATATCACACTCAGTCACATAATCCTGACACGGAGCTAACCAGTCCTTGGCTTATTCTATTAATACTAAGTGCCAAGCTAGGAAGCAATAAGTATCAATTTTTGTATGGCATTGGTTTGACTCAACCGGGAATCAAACTCCCGACGCCTGCACTCTATCGATTCGGCCACCGCGTCCAGTGACTGCATTAGTAGAGTTTGTTTGTTTGTTGTTTTACGTCCTAGCAACATCTAAGGTCATATCAGGTCGGGTACCGACTTGTGACAGTGCACACTCATGGCGACTTTATAGTGCTGCCCCACTGGAAGACCAGGCCATCAGCACCATGACCTTATATCCCACTCAGCCACATTATCCTGACACTGAGCCAACCAGTCCTTGCCCTATCCTAATAATGCTGAGTGCCAGGCTAAGAAGCGACAAGTATCAATTTTTAAGGCACTGGTTTGACTCGACACGTGTTCGAACACACGATCTACCAACACCGAAGACGGACGCTCTAACTCATTCGGCCATCCAGTCTGGGAGAGGGGCCACAATAGTATGCGCTGAACGCCTATAACTGACGGGATCGCTTCCGTTGTGGGAAGATGTGGGTTTGAACCACAGCCGAGTCAATGCAGTGACTTACAAAATGGATACTTGTCGCTACCTACCCTGGTGCTCGGCTTTTTCAGGTACGGCAAGGATTGGTGTGCTCAGTATCAGGATAATGTGACTGAGTGGGATATTGGGTCATGGTGCTTGGAGTCTAGTGTTCCAGTGGGTCAGCACATTTTATGAGTCGACACTGTCACAAGTCAGTACCCATCCTGATATGACCGTATATGTTGCTAGGATGCAAACCCCAAATAAATAAACTTCTATCTGTCCATGAGACAACCGATCTAGAACAGAACAGAACAGAATAGCAGAGGAAGTAGCTGTTTATTGAATATAATATACATGCAATTAGAAAATAAATAGCCTCAAGATAGCTGAAGCACCAAAACTATAGATAATAATCATGTAATACAGACATGATTTTTCATTTACGCATTGACCTAGGTAGTTGTCCGAGTAGGTGGGTGCGGTGATTTCAAATGGGTCGAAGCTGAAGGCTGAGGACCATTTCAAATCACACCATCCACACACGAAAACTGTTATGACGCGTACAAGTATGCGTCTTTAATTTGTTATTGTACACATACATAGCTATTTTGCTATTTGCTATAGAACTATTTTCTAGTGACTTCATAATGGCACTAGTGCCAATTGCTCGACATAAATCAACCTTGTATCAAAGTACGAAGTAAAAATATGTGTGCAATTCTATTCCAACTTTTTTTATCTCTGAAATTTTCTCAGCCACTTGGTTACAAATCCATTCTCTGTCAACCATCATCAGGAATCTATTTCAATTATTGCGAAAATGAATTTTCCAAGAGATAGCAATGGAGCGGTGTGGGTCGGGGTGGGGTGGTGGGTGGTGGGTGGTGGGTGGTGGGGAGCATTCATAGGTATTGTACAGATTCCATGCATAATGCATAAACAAAGTTGTCTCTGTGGCGGAGTGGTTAGAGTGTCTGACTTTTTTCTAGGTCAGACTCCTAATCTGAGGGTTGGCGGTTCGATTCCCCGTGCCCCCAGCTCTGCCAATTTGGATTTCCACCGCTGTGTATAACTTACAGCGTCATCAAAGGCCGGTTGCTCTCATACCATGTTTATGTGGTGTGGGAGGTTAAAAATCCCTTGGGTCGGTAAAAGTGTAGGCTCGGGCTTTCTATCGACCAGCAGTGGAATGAGGAAGACCAGTCGTCTATGACTGAAATTTCCCCTAATGGACCAAAAAAAAAGTGCAAATTAAATAATTTCAATGTTAGCGATTTATATACCACCGTACCCAGCTTAGATGACATGTATGAATATGAAAGTGGGAGGTTTTCTGTTCTTTGTAATTTTGTCATAAGTAATTAAACATGCAGTTTTCCGCATAATGTTGGCATATGGTTAACGGCTATTTTTCTTTGGTTTTAGGCGTTGTTTATATTTACGTTATTTATGTTACGTGGTTAATTCTGAAATAGATTGTCTGGAGAACTGGCTCAAAACTTGACTTCAGAATCCACTCCCATCTTCCAGTTCCACCCTGCCTCACTGCCTCCCTGCCTTCCTGCCTCTTCCCTCCCACCACCCATCCTTCCCGCCCACCATGCCTCCCTCCCACAATTCCTCCCCTCTCCCCCGTCCTGATATGACCTTAGATGTTGTTAGGACGTAAAAGAACAAACGAAACGAAACTCCTCCTTCCTTCTGTCCCTCCTTCCCACCATCCCTCTACCCCCCTCCCCTCAATTATGTCATGACCTATCTCGTAGCTATCTGTCTTTACCATATCCTTCATTTGACCCCTCCTTGGTTGCAAGCATGTTATTAAATAAGCAAACTACTTCAATGTGTATTTCAATTACAATAATGTTATTAAATCTTTTGTGAGGTATTTTTTCACCTCTCCAAAGAAGCCGCCAATGGAAACCGCAAATAGTATCATGAACTTCTTGAAGCGTACAACAATGTTATTAAAGCCGCATAGTCAGTTTAACTCCAATATACACTTGGTACCTTAAGAATGTTGTCACAGTTGAAGTGGCTTTCTCGATGAAATAGAACCGAAACATTTTGAGACTCATGGAATAATTAATTATAGAGAGGGGGTATAAAGAAACAGTTCACTTCAATGGAAGTCCCCAAGGATAGAATCAATGGGTCAACTTTGACTAGTGATGACCAGACGAGATGGCCGAATGAGTTAGAGCATCCGTCTCTCGTGTCTCCCCTGCTGGTAGATCGTGGGGTCATGGGTTCGACCCCTGGTCGAGTCAAACCAATGACTTAACAATTTATACTTGTCCCTTCCTAGCCAGGCACTCGGCATTATTAGGGCAGGGCAAGGACTGGTGTGCTCAGTGTCAGGATAATGTGACTGAGTTGGATACCAGGTCATGGTGCTGGTGGCCTGGTTTCCCAGTGGGACAGCACTATGAAGTCACCATGAGTGCGCACTGTCACAAGTCGGTACCCGTCCTGATATGACCTTAGATGTTGCTAAGACGTAAAACAGGGATGAAAGATCTCCGCGATTCCGCGGATTTCCGGGATTTTTCAATCCCGCAGCACCATCAGCGTATACTAATATGTGGTGCAGACTCCACAGCACTATCAGCGTATACTACTAATGAATGCTCCATGCACTGCAGCACTATCAGCGTACAGTACTAATACATGCTTCAAACGGTGCAGCACTATCAGAGTATACCAATATATATGAAACCCGACTTCCGGGAATTTTCCGTGATTCCCTGACAATGCTAAACCTATGGGAGAATATCAGCATTTCCGCTTTTTTTCCCAGAGACCACTTTCATCCCTGGTAAAACAACAATAAACAACAAACAACAACTTGGCTAGTGATAGTGAATTTGACGCCCTATGTAATGTAATTCCCTCCAAGTTCTAACCCTTTCCTACATTACGTCAGAAAATGCGTTATTTGAGCTACATATTTGAGCCTGTCTCAAAAGGTGACAACTCTTCGTTTTTTTTGTCCATTGTAACGATTGACACAAAATAGAACAGAAACGGTTACACTGAAAACACAAGGACATTTGCTTCAAATCAATATGTATTCGATTGGGATTATGAAACACCATAAATCAGTTTATCCTGAGCAAATGCATAAGCAGATAGTATGTTGATCGTTACAATGGACAAAGTTTTGTCCCAAATTACTTAGCACCTTTTGAGACAGCCCCATTTATCTGCGTAGGACCATTATTATACCGAGCGTTCCATGGCTGATCTTAGTAGTTCTCAGTGCAATGCAGTTAATACATCTAGGCTTTGAATATGTTGTTAAGATGTGGCGAACATTCCATCAAATCTTTAACAGGGTTCGTACTGGTCTTTAAAAACCTACAAAATACTTAAATGGATAGCTTTATAAATAAAGTACTGGAAAGTCTTTGGAATTTCTGATACCGGAATTTCTGGTACCAAATGTCATGAAACGTCATGAAAGTATAGTTTGCCTGACAATTTGAAATCATGTTTTAATTTTGTAATCTTGGTTTTCAAATAAAAATGATTTTTTGTGTGTGCTGAATTCCCCATTATTCCTTGACCTTTGGATGGTCTCTAAATGATTCCAGCATCGCCGCAGGCTTGCAACTAGATAAAGGATTCACCCCGTACTTGCAGTACACGGGTGAACGACAACGTAGTCTAAATACTGGCGAAAATAGCTTTAGTATGGAACAGGAAGTAGAATGCCTGGCTCCAGTATCAAATGGGTACTTATATTGGCACAGAGTTGGTGAAATGGGAGAGAATGCAAAAAGACAAGATGGCGGCCATAGAACTCCGTCGATTTCACCGTTAAATTCTATTAAATTATATGTTTTATTATATTTTTCAACTCAAAGGTAGCGGGGAAATAAGAAAACATATATAAAGAATAAATGTTGCTTCTTAGATTGTAAATTTAGGCTCTCATTGCATTTCCCGGCTTTTTCGACAGCTTTTATATAGGGTTGGTATTCACCCGTGTACTACAAGTACAGGGTGAATCTGTTATCTAGCTTGCAAAATGCAACATTTCATAAGGATGGATGTAGGATTTCTGTAAGTCCTCAAAAGTTATATTGGGGGATGGGGGGTACCCCAGACCCTCCCCCGTCCCCCAATATAACTCCCCCCTGTTTTTTATTTTCCAATGTTGGCAACCATCGTCATTGATATGCGCATTATTGCTGCGGTTGCTAAGGTCCCCCTTCGATTGCTTTGCGACAGATGATGGAGATTCTGGCGGGTCGGAGGGAGTGTCAAACTCCGATGAAGAGACTGAGGTTGACCAAAATACCAACAAGCTCGGTGAGTGCTGTGTCATGTCTGTATCCGATCACGTGGGGCACGACCAGATCTATGTGTTGTACGGCTATTCACACAGAACATGTGCCCTCGTTACAAGTACAGTAAGCCTCCTCCCTAACTGACCACCTCCACAGATCGACCACTCCCATATATCGATCGCTTTATGTGGGTCCGAGCAATACCATTGTAAGGATATTCTAACTCTCTAAAACCGACCACCTCCATAAATGGACCATTTATAGTCGGTCGCATGGTCGGTCGATTTAGAGAGGTTTTGCTGTAGTTGTTATTTGTGGTAGTGTAAAACCTCTCTAACCGACCACCTCCACAGATCGACCACTCCCCTATATCGATCGCTTTGTTTGGGTCCCAGGCGATCGCCAATACAATACTTGTAACGATTTTTTGTTTAAACTCCCTAAACCGACCACCTCCCTAAATGAACAATTTCAAGTCGGTCCCATTGTCGGTCGACTTAGAAAGGTTTTACTGTAGATAGATGAGAATCTTCCGGATTTATCTGGAAATTCAGATTTTTCATCTGCCCGATTTTTTTTTAGGTTATAGTCAGGATATGTTTTGGGTTTTGCACAAACCACCCATCACTTTATAAGTCCTGAAAATTAAAAAAAATATTTTCCTGATAAGGCACAAAAACACCTAATAATAGTAATACATACTTTTGTTGTTTCTCAGGCATCACCACGTCAATTTTGAGTCCCATTCAAATCCTTTTTATAATACTAATTTTTAGTCCCACTCAACTCCTGTTTACAATAGTAATTTTCAGTCCCATCCAATTTCTCTTTAGAATAGCCATTTTGAGTACTACTCAAATCTTTTTTATAACATCAATTTTTGAATCTCACTCAAATTCTTTTTATAATAGCAATTTTGACTCCCACTCAAATCCTTTTCATAATAGCAATTTTGAGTCCCACTCAAATCCTTTTCATAATAACAATTTTGAGTCCCACTCAAATCCTATTTATAATTCTAATTTTGAGTCCTAAATTTTTTTTTATAATAGCAATTTTTAAGAAAGCGTCAATTTAGAAAAGGATCCCAACTCACTGAATTTCAATGGCTGCTCCAGCAAGTCTGTTTGGATTATATATCTTAGTAGTATCTAAGCTCAGTTTTGCGGTCAATTACAAGACAAATTTTTCTAATCTAAAAATACCAAAGCCTCAAATATATATTTATTTATTTAAAATAAAAAGCCTACATTGAATGCAGTGTGACAAAATATTCCTGGGGGAAAAAGTGTAAACTTTTATAGGCTTTTTACACTGCTGTGTATAAATTACAGCATCATCAAAGTTGCTCTCATACGATGTCGATGTGGTGTGGGAGGTTAAAAATCCCTTGGGTCGGTAAAAGTGTAGGCTCTGACTTTCTATTGACAAACTGTCTCATGCTGAAAACAAGTCTATTCAGACTTATCCATGATAGGCAGTATAAATCTTCAAGAACAAAACTTGCCATGAATATGGCCTATGCTGCCGACACGGCGTAAAGCAACCACCAATCAATCAATCAAGAACAAACAAAAATAGGCTCAACTGAAAACCATATTTTCAGAACATTTGTTTACCTTAATTGTGCATGAATATGTTTCATCACATGTTGTGGTTTTCTTCTAATTTTGCAAATAATATGTTTACCCTGGAATTTACGCCCCATTTTACAATAAATCTAATATCTAATACATTCAGATGCTCCTTCAGGTTGGTTGTGATAATCACATTATTATCATACTCCATTTATTCTTAGGTATTCTATGTTAATACTTTCATTAATTTTTGTTCAAATTCAGCAAGAGGTGCCTTATATGGCATATCTTAAGAATTTTTTCAGAAGCTTGTTTGACCTTCTAAAGAATTACATATGTTCATTTGTTCATTAATGTTTTAAGCGTTGCATTTCCCTGCCATTTAACTATTTAAAGCTGCATAGTCCGATGAAGTTTCAAATTGTCAAAACCAAAACAATTATCTAGATTTTATTCCACATATGTAACTTAGATACTGATGCATTTATTAAGCATTTGTTGTTACATAGAAGGGAATGTTGTCAATGTAATAGAAGCTCTTACGGCAGAAGTTTATGAGGTCAGAGGTTTGACATGCTTGCCGAAACTAATTTGACATGTTTGCACTTCAAATATCTCAAAAGTTTACCATTTCAAATAAAAGTTACTTCAACCTAAAGTAAAGTAGATAATAATGATCAACCTAATATATTTATCTCAGAAAAATGACAGAAACTCAAAACCATCGGACTATGCAACTTTAAGGATGGGAGCGCCCAAATACGCCCACAAATTACACACGCTTACAGGCCGGGAGCACCTGAATGCGCCTGCTGTATATATCATATATCTCTTATCATATCTTATAACCAGCAAGGCTAAATTTGGTATCACTTGAACAGAGAAATCAATTTAGGGTGGGATAGCCGAATGAGTTAGAGCGTTTGTCTCCTGTGTTGGTAGATCGTGGGTTCGAATCCTGGTCGAGTCAAACCAATGACTTCAAAATTGATACTTGTCGCTTCCTAGCCAGATGCTCTGTATTATTAGGATAGGGCAAGGAGCAGTGGAATGAGGAAGATCAGTCGTCTGCGACTGAAATTTTTAATGCATAATCAACTAATGTACCCAAAAAAACAAACAAAAATTATTTTCTTATAAACAAAAAAGATTGTCTTATAACAAATAAAAATGAATAAAAACGTTATGGTAAAAATGCATGGTGTCAATGTGTAAATTTTCACTTTGGCACAAAAATTCATGCAAGCATACTTTTGATACATTTTGTGAGATCGATTAAATACATGTAGCATTGCTATCATACTTAACACTCAAAGAGGTAGCAATAGCTATTTGACTTGCTACCTAAAATCTTTTAGTTTTTTTTTTTAAATTAAAAAAAAGAATATTTAATTATCACCATCGTAACGTGGAAACCAAATATGTGGTGCCCAGTTTGAGAGAATGGCACCCCCCCCCCCTCCCCCTCCCCGATTGTTGAGTTTGTTGTGTTGCCTCCTCACAGCCGTTACCCACACGTGTGGCCGCACCACCACCTGCTCTGACCTTCACCCCTCCAAGTGTCACCTGTGTAATGCAAATTTCCTTACTCTCCGCTAAGAAATGGGACTAAATTCGTGAAAATGCCTTCTAATCCACATTAATTAAACAGTCCTAATTTAACCCCAACACAATTAAATGCTTAAAGTGCGGATATTCTGATGAAAGCATCAAATCTTCAAAAGCAAAACACTTATTTTAGATTTGAACTTACATATTCAACTTAGGTACCAGTGTACTTATTACAGTTGCTTAGTCCGGTGATTTTGAATTTCTGTAAATTTCTGAGATAAATATATTAGGTTGATGGTTATAATCTACCTTACTTTGAATCAACTTTTATTTTACATGGCTAGCTTTGGAGATATGTAAAGTATAAACATGTCAAATTAGTTTTGGCAAGCACGCCAAAACACCATAGGTTCTAGCAGTAACAAGTTCTATTAAATTGATTCAGTATTCCCTTCTATGTGGCAGTAAATGCTTAATAAGTGCATTAGTACCTAAGTTAAATATGTAGTATCAAATCTAAATAATTTGTTTGGTTTTGAAAATTTGATGCTTCATCGGACTAGGCAGCTTTAGGGCAACAGATCCAACTTAGATGAGACTGTCTCAAAAGGTGCTAAGCAATATGGGACAAAGCTTTGTCCATAGTAACGATCAACACACTTTCTACTTATGCATTTGCTCAGGATAAACTGATATTTTTATTTCATGGTGTTTCATAATCCCAATAGAATACATATTGATTTGAAGCAAATGTCCTTGTGTTTTCAGTGTAACCGTTTCTGTGCTGTTTTGTGTCAATCGTTACTATGGACAAAAAAACAAAGAGTTATCACCTTTTGAGACAGGCTCAGATACCAATGACAATGTACTTATTAAGCATTTGTTGCTATACAGAAGAGAATACTGAGTCAATTCAATAGAACCTGTTAACCGCTGAAATTTACATTTCAAATATATCCTAATTTAGTCATTTTAAAGCAAGGCTACTTCAAAGTAAAGTAAGGTAGATTATAGCCACCAACCTAATAATATTCAAAACTATGCAAACTTTAATCAATTTGGTTAAATGTTTATAAACTAAAATTGTTCAAAATAATAGCAACAATTACATATATGAGACTGTCTCAAAAGGTGCTAAACAATATGGGACAAAACTTTGTCCATTGTAACGATCAACATATTATCTGCTTATGTATTTGCTCAGGATACACTGATTAGTTTTTTACGTGGTGTTTCATAATCCCAATAGAATACATATTGATTTGAAGCAAATGTCCTTGTGTTTTCAGTGTAACCGTTTCTGTGCTGTTTTGTGTCAATCGTTACTATGGACAAAAAAACAAAGAGTTAGCACCTTTTGAGACATGCTCAGATACCAATGACAATGTACTTATTAAGCATTTGTTGCTTTATAGAAGAGAACACTGAGTCAATTCAATAGAACCTGTTAACTGCTGAAGTTTACATTTCAAGTATATCATAATCTTGTAATTTTAAAGCAAGGCTACTTCAAAGTAAAGTAAGGTAGATTGTAGTCACCAACCTAATAATATTCAAAATTCAAACCCATGGAACTATTCAACTTTAAATCAATTTTGTTAAATGTTTATCAACTAAAATTGTTCAAAATAATAGCAATAATTATATATGAGACTGTCTCAAAAGGTGCTAAGCAATGTGAGACAAAACTTTGTCCATTGTAACGATCAACATATTATCTGCTTATGTATTTGCTCAGGATAAACTCATTAGTTTTTTACGTGGTGTTTCATAATCCCAATAGAATACATATTGATTTGAAGCAAATGTCCTTGTGTTTTCAGTGTAACGTTTCTGTGCTGTTTTGTGTCAATCGTTACAATGGACAAAAAAAAGAAGAGTTATCACCTTTTGAGACAGGCTCATATATAATATATATCTGCACACATTTATTGATTTAAATAAATACTTTCCCCTCCTGATTTCCTCCTCTCTTAAGCTTTCATTAGTGCAAATAATTTTGGACCCTCAAATCCACACACATGCATGTGCCAGATGCCTGGAAATAGACCTATGCGAAGAGTACATCAACAATAAAATGCTTGTATCTAATGCTTCAAATCATAACTAGGCAATAACCAACACTGGTGTTCTGTATCCTGCCATGTTCCCGGTCCGCACAACACCAAAAATAGCCAGTTATACATTGGTTAAGAGCTCTAATTTATTTCCACTCGCTAAAATATAAACTTGATTTGGTTTTGGTCACACAATCAGCATGTCCTTTTCAATCATGTAAAACAATAAGACATTTCGCTCTTTTTGAGGACATCTGGTCTGTACCACCTCATATAATTTATTAAATCAATTTGATCAATTTAAGAAGAGTAAAACCTTTAACTTTTATCTAGAATTTTATTTTCCTTTGTCACAAATTATATAATTGTGCACTTTTTAAATTCATAAGCGTCTTTTGACACATAATTGATTATGTGCTTTTGCATTCTATGTAAAAGCGATGGTTTAATAAAAACAAAAACAATTCTCGCCATGAATATGGCCTATTCTGCCGACACTGCTTAAAGAAACCATCAAACAATCGATCAATCAATCAATTGCCGACTTCCTGATGACCATTTTGGTTGCAAGTGTTGCACCAAAATCCTCCTTGTGACCAAAATGGTCTCAAGGAGATGGTGGCACCACTGCCAAGTGCCTGCGACCAATTGGTCGTAAACCAGTCTCCAACCCATCGCTGACCGATCACCAACCAATTGCCAACCTGTGGTCTTCGGTGGCAATCGCCAATCCCCCCCCCCCCCCCCACACACACCTTTTTTTTGTTGCTTTGGTCGCAAGGAGATTGGCTACTGATGTGGTTTTATTTTGTCACAAGTGGTCGCAAAGTGGTTAGAAGGCTGGTGTGACTGGGGTCTTGGACACAGGGGACAAGACTTGTCAGGCAGCAGGTATTGGATCTAATCGATTACTTTGTCTTCAGATATTGCAACCACACGTCCATAGCATGTTGCACGATTAAAACCCACTAATGTGAACAGAATAACAGCTATCGATGGATTTGATAGCTCTTAATTCTAGTATTAATCTTTATTTTAAAGTCGCCCAGAGTATCTCACCCAGAAACAAACGGATCCAATATCAAAAGCTCTCCAAACATACCTTTGCTTAGTGTTTTTTTCAGTTCAAGCAACTGAACATGTGGGGGGAGGGGGGAGAGTGTTGAAGTATGTGATGTATGAAGGACATCATGGGTGGGATTCCCTCATCACATGACCTGGAGGGGTTCCCCCACACACAGGGGAATCCATGGCAACCAATAAGATGGCAGCCACCGAAAGCTGTCAATTCAATTTTTAAAGTCTATTAATATACATGACTTAATCAATTATTCACACCAAATGTAGCTGGTTATGATAAATATACATTTAAACTTTATATTTATCATTTTAGATTGCAATTTCTAACATTTGTTCTCTATATTGTTTTCTAAAATCCTTGTCAGTGCTGCTGGACTAAATACAACACAACAGAAGCAACCAGTGTCAGCACTCTTCCCCCCCCCCCCCCCTCCCCCCCACATATGTAGTTGCATAAACTGAAAACTGACAATGGTATGCTTGGAGAGCATTTGTCGGAGTACGAGTCGTGTCTCAGCAGCCTATACCCGGTCTGTTAAAGCCTATTTTGGTTAGTGCTTCTATTTATGGATATAAGCCTTAATCACATTAAAGTTGCATAGTCCGATGGTTTTGAATTTCTGTATTTTTTCTGAGATAAATATATTAGATCGATCACTAGTATCTACTTTACATTAGTTTGAAGTTACTTTTATTTTAAATGGTCAACTTTTGAGATATTTTGAGTGCCAACATGGAAAATTAGTTTTGGCAAGCTTGCCAAAACTCTGACACCATAGACTTCTGCAGTAACAGGTTCTATTAAATTGACTCAGTATTGCCTTCTATGCAGAAACACATGCTTAATAAGTACATCAGTATCTAAGTTAGATATGTAAAATCAAATCTAGATAATTGCTTTGGTTTTGAAAAATTGATATTTCATCGGACTATGCAACTTTAACTAACTCAACTTGTAGTTAGTTAGTATACCAGTCCTGTCCCATTCCTTCTTGAGGATGGCAGGACTGTGCCGCCTTATATAGTTCATTAAAATAATTTTCACCAAATCAGGAAGAACGATATCTTCAACTTTATCTAGAATTTCACTTGGCCTCAAATGTTTTTGTAATTGTGAGCTTTTAACTTCAAAAGTGTCTCTCGACACATTGTTGATTGTGTGCTTTTACACTCTGTGTAAAGGCGATGGCCCAATAATAATAGGACAGAATAGGATTTGAATGCTTCTCACTGTAATTGGTCATATTGCTTCGGCAATTTGGGACCGAGACGGGACAGATACCCCTCCCCTATACCACCCCGATTTAACATTAGCTTCCCCCCTCCACCCTTTTATTCATAGGCCCACTCCCTTAACTCCAGATGGCAACACCGGTGCCCGCGCCGGCAGTGGCCGCTTGTACCACGTGACCCCTCTTACGTCACTTCCGCCCCTGCCTCCGCCCCATCCGCACTTCTCCCCCAGATGCCGGACCACCAACACCTCTTTTCTCACTGCCCCACCCGACCCTACTTTAACGGCCTCGGATCGCAAGGGTTGAGTCCCGGGTCATGCAGAGACTTCATCCCTACATCATATTTTGATTGACTTGTACTCTTTATTTAGAGCTAATAAATTTCCCATACTATGTAGTTCCGTCTCGTGTCTTAATTATAGCGTTAAGCAATTACTACTAACTAACTCAGTATAAAGCAGCATTGTGGTAAACATTACGACAAATTGGACTGTAGTATTTCACTGTTTCTCTAGTTTACATGTTGCGGGGTTCCTACGGGTCCTTGCAAAGTTGGAAAATTGACCATGAATTTGACCATGCCTGTTTAGGACAGTAAGACTGGGGAATTTTGCTTTAAGTATTCCAAAATCCTTTACCCGGCAGGTGGGGAGGTTGCGGATGTTTTGCAGAATCAAATCTTTTCTTTTCTCTGTTATTCATTCAGTCACTTTCCACCTCTTTTTGGACCATCTTTGTTTTGACTAATTTCATTCGATCAGGAAAAATAAGTTGTGCTCACAGAATACAAAATTTAACTTGCAATTGAAAATTTATTTTGGAGATATTTAATTATTCTTTTTTTAAATACTAAGTATTTAAAAAAAAAGATATACTGAATTCTCGCGGGTTAACACCCATGTCTGAGTTAACGCCCCCCCCCCCCCCCCACACACACACTTCGCCAATATTTCATAAACGCCCATCCCTTAAACACCCATGTATGGGTAAACGCCCATCACCCAGTTCAGTGATTTGCCAATTTAAATGCCCAGGGCGTTATCCCGCGAGAATATGGTAAATAAATAATATAGATATATGTATATATGTATGCACATATATTTACATATGTATATATAATTGATCTAACTCACTTCAACGGCAGCTCACTATTTTGTTGAAACCTCTGCATCTGTGCTTCACTAAATCAGCAGCTCACCAAGTATAGGTTTCAGAATGTATTGTACATGATAACTTGCAGCGACATGCTCAGTGGTGGAGTTCGAAGCGCTGCAGAAGGAGATTGAGGAGCGGAGCGCTCAGCGTGATGAGCTGCTGTACCGGATCAAGACGCTTAATGACAAAAACAAGATGTATAAGACGCGTCTCGAGCGAGAAGAGCTGACCAAAAAGCAGCAGCTCAAGATTCTTCGCCGTACCCATGAGGCGCACCTGGAGGAGAAGGGGAATCTCATCACCAACCTGGAGGCCATCGTGGACGAGCAGGAGGCCAGGGTCACGACCTTGGAGGCTATAATCAAAGGTGAGTCAGTGTACAGGTGCTGAAACGGCCTCCTGAGTCTCGTGTTGGTTGGTTGGTTGGTCATTGGAGTTTATGTCTTGGCAACATCTAAGGTCATATCAGGACGGGTACCGACTTAAAATTGTCGCAGTGCACACTCATAGTGGTTTTATAGTGCTGCCCCACTGGGAAATCAGGCCGCCGGCACCATGACCCAATAGTCCCACTCAGTCACATTATCCTGACACTGAGCTAACCATTCCTTACTCTATCCTATTAATGCCGCGCGCTAGGCTAGTAAACAGCAAGTATACATTTTATGTCATTGGTTTGACTCGACCGGGAAGCGAACTCCCGATCTCCCGATCTTCAACACGCTGGTCCCACGCTCTACCGCTTCGGCCACCGCGCCCGGTCCCTGAGTTATGTTGTGGAGGCCCCCCCTGTGTATTAAGGCATTTGAACGAAGGATTGACAGGTTCTGGAGGAACTATAAGTGATTATACGGATATTATTTTGGAAGCGGAACATTATGGTTCATGTTGCATATTCCGATAGAATCATCAAATTTTCAAAAGTGAAACACTTACCTAGATTTGAACCTATGTAGCCAACTTAGATAATAGTGCATTTATTAAGTATGTCGTGGGGGTGATGAAAATGGGAGATATTGCGCCTAGAGTGCGAATCGAACCCACATCTCTTTCATTCTGGGCCAGTATGCTAACCATTACACCACCTAGGCTCCCTGCTATCTACTCTGAGGTTGAACAAACCCGTTGTGACATCACTGTCATAGACTCCAGTAATAATCTCTATCATATCCCCCCTTAGATGACGATATGACAATGTTGGTAGATTGAGTCTCCTTAGGTGATCTTCATATGCCATTTCGCCCAATCCTGGGATCATCCTTGTCGCATTGTACATTTTCCAGAGCTACAATGTATTTAACCAGGGCCCTGTTCAGGGTCTGTCTCGGAGGCGCCTCGGAGGTGCTTGTGACGTCACGCTAGTCTGAACCGCAAAGGCACAAACAGTTACAAAACATAAACAAGAAGCAAGAAAACCTGAATTATTACTAAAACTAAATTCCAAAGATTTGAATCAAATGGGACTAGTGCTGCCCAGTGGTGAAAACAAGTATTAACACATTTATCCGTTATGAGCATAGTAAATAAATATAATATCACTCCCGGGATTGAGTTGGCCTTATTGACTTTCACAGCAATGTGGTGTTCGAAATTCAATTTGCAGTCAATAATCATTCTGTTCCGATTTTCATCCTGATGTGACCTTAGATGTTGTTAGGATATAAAACAACCACAAACGAATATGTTCTGATTTGCAGGGTCCATAAGGGCCCTGAAAAGTATTGAAAAGTTTTCATTTGCCCCATTTTAAGGCCTTGAAGGTCTTGGATTTAACCTATTTTGTATAATTAGTCTTGAAAACTCTTGAATTCCATTAAACTGTCCCCACTGATCTAAATTAGTCCGAAATCGCGTTTTGGAATGGTGATTTCGGACTAAGTCCAAATGAAAATAGTCTTGCATTCCTATCAAAAACGGCCTTGAAAAGCTTTGAAATAGCCTTGAATTCCATATCTTCACATGTGTGCGGACCCTGGATTTTACATTTGAAATAATTGTCATTCTAGGAGAGAAGGTAGACGAAATAGTGCGTGAAAAATCACCGGTCGCAAGTTTGATGTCACAGATAGACGAGCTTCAGACAGAGAAGGTCACGCTCATCCACAGGGTCAGTATCTATCACACTACTAATGCTCCTTTAAACCGTATTCACAGTGTCAATGTGTATCATACTAATGCTCCCTTAAGTTTTCAGGGATGCTAAAGCGTTTTTCAAACGCCTCAGAACTTTTTTTGTTGTAAATATTTTATTCATCTCAACATATTATTTTGTCAGCGTCAAAGCACTGGTCTTCCAGCTGTTGAGACGATCACATTTGGGTTCATACATGGTGATGTCGGAGTGGAACCTGCTGTATTGTGTGCAGCACACGCCATTCTGAAACATACAGGTGGGAAGCGGTCCATGCTGTATAGTGCACAGCATAGCAATATGCACTCAATTTAAAGTTGCATAGTCCGATGGTTTTGAATTTCTGTATTTTTTCTGAGATAAATATATTAGATCGATCACTAGTATCTACTTTACATTAGTTCAAAGTTACTTTTATATTAAATGGTAAATATTTTGAGTGCAAATATGGACAATTAGTTTTGGCAAGCTTACCAAACCTCTGACACCACAGACTTCTGCAGTAACAGGTTCTGTTAAATTGACTCAGTATTGCCTTCTATGCATAAACAAATGCTTAGTAAGTGCATCAGTATCTAAGTTAGATATGTAAAATCAAATCTAGAGATACCAGATGGGATGGCCGAATGAGTTAGAGCGTCCGTCTCCTGTGTTGGTAGATCGTGGAGTCGTGGGTTCGAACCCTGTTCGAGTCAAACCAATGACTTAAAAATTGGTACTTGGAGCTTCCTAGCCTGGCACTCGGCATTATTAGGATAGGGCAAGGACTGGTTGGCTCAGTGTCAGGATAATGTGACTTGAGTGGAATATCAGGTCACGGTGCTGGCGGCCTGGTTTTCCAGTGGGACAGCACTATAAAGTCACCATGAGTGCGCATTGTCACAAGTCGGTACTCATCCTGATATGACCTTAGATGTTGCTAGGACATAAAACAACAACAAACAAACAATCAAACCTAGATAATTGGTTTGGTTTTTGAAAAAATTTGATATTGATCGGACTATGCAGCTTTAAATGCAGGAAGGAGACGCCTATCAATGCATGCTAATGGGTCATTCTCAGAAACTGTATTCCACATTTTTGGGTTCTACGTTACATTGTTCATGATTTTGCCTTCTTTTTGGGGGGTAGTAAGTCAAATAGTTATTGTGGACTGTGTGCATTAATTACGTTAGCAATACTACATGTATTTTATATATCCCACCAAATGTATCCAAAATATACTTCTATGATTTTGTGCGAAAGTGAAAATATGAAAATTTGCATATCAACACCATACATCTACCCAAACGGGGTTTTTTTCTCTTCTTTTCTTTCTTTTAAGAAACGATTCTTTTGGCTTAACTGTGATCAATAAAGTCTTGTTTGGATTTGTTGCGTGTGTATCAAATATCTCCAAAGTTAGCCATGTAAAATAAAAGTTGCTTCAATCTAAAGTAAGGTAGATTATAGCAATTAATTTAATATATTCATCTCCGAAAATGACAGAAACTCAAAACCATCGGGATATGCAACTTTAATAACATGGTCAGTGCCTGAAGTATGTTTGCGATACATAGCGACAAAAGTAAACTTGAAGGTTTTTGCGTATGTCTTATAACCTATGCAAGTCCATCCTTCCATTCGCTGTGCGATGTCACAACCAATGCATAGAATATTTACGGAAGGAATACATGGTAAAATCACATGACCAGATCTTTATAACGCCTAACGTGCGCCTTGTATGTCCACCAGGTGGAGCAGTGTACGGCTGAGGTGGAGCGGCTGCGGGCGACAACTTCCAGTGAGGCTGAGAATCACCGCGAGCAGATGGATGGTCTGCAGCGAGAGAATGTCCGCCTTCAGGAGGAGCTCATTAAACTGCGGAACCTCAAGGTGAGCCAGCACGCACCTACCACTATCAAGCACCAGTCACACTACGGCTTGTGACCAGTTTGCATCCACTTCCACTTTGGGCCAAAGAACCCACTGTCACCGGTGGCCTGTTGCAACCAAAGCAATGGTCGCTGACCGTGTGACCAAAATGGTCGCAATGAGGTTTTTAGTGCAGTTGCTGCAACCTCGTTGTGACCAAAATGATCGCAAGGTCGATGACCACTGAGGACCATCCTGCTGTAGGTACCATTTTGCGACAACTTGTGACCATTTCGTAAGCAGTAGTGTGAGTGGGGTATCAGCTAGAAGATGTGTAGGAGTCTGCACTGACCTCTCAGGCAAAGAACCACATAGACAGGCAGGCGTCGGTATGGTGATTGCTTCAGGGAGCCTAGGTAATGTAATGGTTAGCACGCTAGCTCCAGAATGGCAAGAAGTGTGGTTCTGAATCCTGCTGTAGGTGCGATATTTCTCATTTTCATCACCCCCCACGACACTTGTAACATATAGTCACGTGTATAGTATGTATCACAGCAGTCAGTGCGCTGGCTTTGTGTACTTTGTTATTTCAACTTTCAGGGATGAAAGATTTCCGCGATTCCTCGGATTTCCGGGATTTTTGAATCCACAGCACCATCAGTGTAGATCTATACTAATATGTAGTGCAAACGCCGCAGCACTATCAGCGTATACCATTAATAAATGCTCCAAACGCTTCAGCACGATCAGCATATACTACTAATACATGCTTCAAACGGCGCAGCACTATCAGCATATAGCAATATATATGAAACCTGACTTCCGGAAATTTTTCGCCTGACAATGCTAAACCTATGGGAGAATATCTGCATTTCCGCTTTTTTACCCGGAGACCACTTCCATCCCTGAGCTTTTCGAGTAGTCCCTAATGTTTAATTTGTGGTTAATGCTGATTATATATTCTGCTTGATTTTTCACTCTGTTGTGGGTGGGTGGGTGGGTCTGCCCTGGGATAAGGGTGGTGGGTTTGGGCTGTGTATGTAGGTGATAGATCTGTCTGTTTGTCTGTCCACTGTGGGATCTGCCTGTCTGTCTGTCTGTCTGTCTGTCTGTCTGTCTGTCTGTGCCTGCCTGGTTTGTCGGTGTCTATGCCCGCGTGTGTGTTGTGTTGGGTGTGTATGTATGCATGTCTATATGTATGTATGTATGTATGTATGTATGTATGTATGTATGTATGTATGTATGTATGCATGCATGCATGCATGCATGCATGTCTGTATGTGTATGTATGTATGTCTGTATGTGTATGTATGTATATGTATGCATGTCTGTCTCGGTGTGTCTGTAGGGATGCGTGTATGTTTGTACATTAGTTTGTCGGTCTGTTTGTTTGTTTGTGTGTGCCTGTGTGTGCCCATTTTTGTTTATCTATGTCTGTCGGCACGGGCGGGGGGAGGCAGGGGCAGGTTTCAATTTTTTTTAAATTCATAAATAAATGAATAAATCAATCAAGAATGCACTTGCAACCCTTTACACGTGACTGTAACGTAGACAGATGAACAATTAAAAAAACTAAACCCCAAGAAACCCCCCAAAACCACCTTATTATTTGCCGTTAAAAGCCTGAACCAAAGCCACCTGGTGGCGATCCTGGCGGGGACGTGGGGCTGAGACAGGCGTACACGGTAGGTGACTCATGACATCTCACTCGTCTCACCGCATGACGTCAGTAGCATGTCAGTGACGTCACACTCGCCTCAATGCATCACGTCACTAGCATGCCAATGACGTCACACTCGCCTCACCGTATGACGTCACTAGCATGCCAGTGGCGTCACACTCGCCTCAATGCATCACGTCACTAGCATGCCAATGACGTCACTTGCCTCGCCCACACTGAGCGCGGTGGCCTAACCCGTAGAGCGCGGGCCTCGCGTGCGGAAGGTCAGGCGTTCAGTTCCGGGTCGAGTCAAACCAATGATAGGATAGGGCAAGGACTGGTTAGCTCAGTGTCTGGATAATGTGAGTGAGTCCCAGTGGGGAAGCACTATAAAGTTGCCATGAGTGCGCACAGTCATAAATCAGTACCAGTCCTGATATGACCTTAGATGTGGCCTAGATATAAAACTCCAACAACCAACCAACGTGCCTCACTGCATGATGTCACCGCTTGAGGTCACTAGCATGCCAATGACGTCACACTCGCCTCACCGCATGACGTCACTGGCATGTTGATTGGTGGTTGCTTTACGCCGTGTCCGCAGCATAGGCCATATTCACAGGCATGTTAATGATGCGGGGCCCTTATTCTGTGCACCCTATCACGTGCAGGGATGAAAGATCTCCGGGATTCCGTGGATTTCCGGTATTTTTCAATCCTGCAGCACCATCAGCGTATACCACTAATAAATGCTCCAAATGCCGCAGCACTATCAGCATATACTACTACTCTACATGCCTCAAACTGTGCAGCACTATCAGCGTATACCAATATATATGAAACCCGACTTCCGGAAATTTTCCGTGATTCCCTGACAGTGTTAAACCTATGAGAGAATATCAGCATTTCCGCTTTTTTTCTGGGAGATCACGTTCATCCCTGCACGTGATCTACGCCGTGAAATGTGACTCTCACTAGCAGTTGTTCATTACTCGATTGTAGCACCGATGCGATGAATAATTAATGACGTCACTATTGCACAGTGTTTGTGTACGGGTCCTTGAAAACCTGGAAAGTGACGGAATTTTATCCTTAAAAAGGAAAAGCGTAGGCTTCCAATTGTAATTTTTAGTTCTGATTTTGAAGTTCAGTAAAACCTTTCTAAGCGCTCACCTCCACAGATCGACCACTCCCCTATATCGATTGCTTTATTTGGGTCCCAAACGATTGCCCATACAATACCATTGTAATGATTTTTTTTAAACTTTCTAAATCAACTACCTCCCTAATTTAAGTCGGTCCCATTGTCGATTGATTTAAAGAGGTTTTACTGTTCTTAGTTAGTCACAAGGCCGGGTGGGTGGCGGTGTTAGTCGTCTCTTGGAGTATTGGTTTGTCACGATCTCGCGGATGTCTAAGATTTGGTTTTGTTAGTGCCAGCTATTGTCAGGCAAAGTTTGCAGGGATGAAAGATTTCCGCGATTTCGAGATTTCCGCGATTGTTGATATTCACTGATTAACATTTGCAAAATATCAATATATTATATATGTTATATATACTATATACGACAGCAATTGATTAGTTCAAATCCTATTCTTATACCTAATACCCCTGTCACACTACAACGTAACGAGCAAACGTAAGCCTGATGTGATCACGTTTCGTCATTACGTTGACGTATGTTGGGTTACGTTATGATGACGTCAGAATGACGTTACGTCGGGGCGCATCAAAATTTTGAACCCGTTCAAAACTTTCGACGTAACTAGAACGTACGGGTTTACGTTCACCGTACGTTCTGTACACGTTCGGTGAACGTCAATGACATTAAACAGACGTTATTCAAACGCTGGTCACTACGTTGCACTACGTTGACCCACATTAAAGCGGATGGAAACGTGCAGTCTGCGTAGTGAAACCGTCGGGATAATGTACACCTAACATACGTCCAACATACATTTAGCATTTTGCCACCGTTTCATGACGTATGTAACGTCATGTAACGTAAAGCAACGTAGTTCTAGCGATCGAATAACGTTAATAACGTACCGTCATCGTAATTACGTTGTCCTCTCTCGTTGAACCACGCTATCACTATGCTTTACCGACGTTACGCTCTCGTCAACTACGCTGCATCCACGTTCAACTTGTGCCCAAATTTGCATACTACGCCGAGAAGTTCAACGTTCTTCACGTTCTCCCTATGCTGACGTCGTTACGTCGTAGTGTGACAGGGCCTTTAGATGTTGCTACAACATGAAACGCAAATACAACAGTGTTAGGTATGGGTGATAATATAGTCACTAAAAGGAGAGTTGAAACCTGACTTCCGACATTTTCCCACTATTCGCTAACAGTGCTAATCCTATGTGGGGGGGGGGGGGTGATCCGCATTTTAGTGGAAATTCGACGTTGGCGCTAAGGTCTCAGCTTGATTTCCGCATCTTTTGTTGGAGACCTCTTCCATCCCTGAGTTTGACGCTGATTTGTTCCGTCTGTTAGAGCACGGGAAGCACGGATGCGGAGAAGCAGGCGTGTCGGCTAGAGGTGGAGAATGACCGGCTGCAGCGTGACATCCGAGACACGCGTCAGATACTCGCTCGCCTCCAGGCGCAGACGGACAGCCAGAGCTCGGCCGACAACAAGATCATCAAGGTAAGGCCCACCCCGAACAGCCTCTCAGAAAGGGGCTAAAGTCACTAGCGTAGTCTTAGTTTTTGCTGTGCCACAGAAAGGGGCTGCAAGCATGCATTGTAGTCTGCCCTACATCCATGGAATTGCGATAGATCTACACCTTATAGAACCAACCGAGTGTGTGTGTCTTAGTTTGTTGTTGTTTTATGTCCTCGCAACATCCATCTAAGGTCATATCAGGACGGGTACCGACTTGTGACAGTGCACACTCATGGTGACTTTATAGTACTGCCTCACTGGGAAATGAGGCTGCCGGCACCATGACCCGATACCCCATTCAGTCACATTATCCTGACACTGAGCCAACCAGTCGTTGCCCTATCCTATTAATGGCTAGGAAGCGACAAGTATCAATTTTGTAAGTCATTGGTTTGACTCGACTGGGAACCAAACTCCTGACCTTCCACACGCGAGGCCTGCGCTCTACCGATTAGGCCACCGCGTCCGATGAGTGTGTATGTCAATAGGACTGGGTCACATGGGACTAGGTTATAGCAACGAGAGTCATTTTTATCATGAACTCACCAGACACCCTGGCCGAATTGGTAGAGCACAGGCCTCCAGTGCAGGAGATTGGGAGTTCGATTCCCGGTCGAGTCAAACCAATGACTTTAAAAATTGGTAATTGTCGCTTCCTAGCCTGGCGCTTGGCATTATTAGGACATGGCAAGGACTGGTTAGCTCAGTGTCAGGATAATGTGACTGAGTGGGATATCAGGTCATGGTGCTGGTGGCCTGGTCTCCCAATGGTGCAGCACTATAAAATCTCCATGGGTGCGCATTGTCACAAGTCGGTACCCATCCTTACATGACCTTAGATGTTGCCAGGACGTAAAACTCCAACAACTAACCTACCTAGCATGCACTCAGACTACGCGAATAATGGAGATGCATTAAATGCTTTAAATCATGGAAGTCTATTATTTAGTATTAACATCATCACAATGGGAAGCCAGTGATAATGGGAAGCCAGGGTGCGGTGTCGCCCCCTGGTGTCCAGCTGCTGCACCATTGCACCATAACGGTAGCGCTTGTCTTCAACAGACAACTCTGCATCCAGACCACTGTTGTCCTGACCATAATGGGTGTCCTGTCATCGGAAGGAATAAAACAAAGATAGTTTGTACATAGAAAGATTGTCCACACATGACACATGTTCGCCGATCTCAGGGAGCACTGAAGACGGGTACAACTGTACTCTGTGGAATCCACAACCCGGCTAGTTTAATCGCTATGTTTGTGGGGGTGGCTTTGCTTGTTTGTTTGTTGTTGTTTTACGTCCTAGCAACATCTAAGGTCATCAGGACGGGTACTGACTTGTGACAGTACGCACTCAGGGCAGCTTTATAATGCTGCCCCACTGGGAGACCAGGCCGCCAGCACCATGACCTGATATCCCACTCAGTCACATTATCCTGACACTGAGCTAACCAGTCCTTGCCCTGTCCTAATAATGCCGAGCGCCTGGCTAGGAAACGACAAGTATCAATTTTTAAGTTATTGGTTTGACTCGACCAGCGTTCGAACACACGATCCCATGGATTCAGATCCCCCGATATAAAAAAACAGGAGACGGATGCTCAACTCATTCGGCCACGCCGTCTGGTCGGGTGGGGGGTGGGGTTGGGGCTGAGGTGGTGGGTGGACGGGCCATTCTTTATAGCTTAACAAATGTTTAGGATTTAAGGTGAATATCAAAGTTGCATAGTCCGATGATTCTGAGTTTCTATTATTTTCTGCGATAAATATATTAGGTTGATCATTATAATCTGCCTTACTTTAATGTGAAGTAACTTTTACTTTAAAATATCTAACTTACGGGATATTTGAAGTGTAAACATGCCCAAGTTAATTTTGTCATGCTAGTCAAAAGTCTGACCCAAATAGGCGTCAGCACTAACAGGTTCTATTAAATTGTCTTAGTATGCCCTTCTATGCAGATCTTTAATAAGCAGATGGTTATTTAAATTATATATGTAGGTGTTTTGCATTTACCGGACTATGCAACTGTAAGTAATAAGGACTGGACGTGGTGGCTGAATCGGTAGAGCGCCAGCCTCCCACGTGGAAGGTTCAATTCCCGGTTGAGGCAAACAAATGACTTACAAAATTGATGCTTGTCGCTTCCTAGCCAGGCACTCGGCATTATTACGGTAAGGCAAGGACTGGTTGGCATGGTGCCATGATAATGTGACTGAATGGGATATCAGGTTATGCCACTGGTGGTGTGGTCTTCAAATGGGGCAGCACTATAAAGTCACCATGAGTGCACACTGTCACAAGTCGGTATCCGTCCTGATATGACCTTAGATGTTGCCAGGATGTAAAACTCCAACAACCAACCAACTTAAGTAATAAGGGAACTTCCAAATGAAAAATGAAACAGGCCGCCATAAAGCTAAGATTCCATATATGCGGCATGCGAAAGCAAGTGCAGTATGCGCCACAGATACCCGTGTCGACCTCCAATAGTCGATGTCTTCTTTTTGTGTTTTGGGGTTGCTAAACAAACCAAAAAAATATATATATACCCATCCCATTTTTGGAGTATTTTGCTCCAAATTTGTGAAGGAAAATCAAAGTTACTATTGTTTTCTATGGCAAACGCAGCAGCATTCGCATTCGCACCGATCAGTCCATGGGTCGATCCATTTGCCACATTCGCGTTCGCATTCGTATTCGGACGTATGGAAGCACTACTATGCCTTTACATGCTTTTCGATTTTTTGCCACATTCGCATACCGCGTATATATGCAATCTTAGCTTTAGACAACATAAATAGTTGTTTACATCTACGCACTACGTCTCCTGCCCTCAATGTCCCAACCAACCTACTTACATCGAGGGTACCCTCATCAGAGTACCAGCATAACTTCATGGGTGGGAGCGGGACGTAGGTCAGGCGGTAGAGTGCCCACCTGTGAAGGTGTGGGTCATCCGATTGATCCCGCTCAGTGGACACATTTGCAGTTTGAGCTATTTTCCATTCCAACCAGTGGTCCACAACTGGTTCATCAAAGGCTGTGGTATGTGCTGTCCTGTCTGTGGGAAAGTGCATATAAAAGACCCCAGAAATAGTAGCCTATGTGGTGGCAGTGGGTTTCCTGCAAAGAAATATTTCAGAATGACCATATGTTTGACGTCCAATAGCTGATGATAAAAATCAATGTGCTTTAGAGGCGTCGTTAAATAAAACAAACTTTTTAACTTCACGGGTGCTACCCCTATACAGTAAAACCTCTAACCGACCACCTCTACAGATCGAACACTCCCCTATATCGATCGCGTTATTTGGAACCCAAACGATCGCCCATACAATACCATTGTAACGATAAAAAAAAAAACTCCCTAAGCCGACCGCCTCCCTAAATGGACCATTTAAAGTCGATCCCATGGTCGGTTGATTTATAGAGGTTGTACTGTGTATGTAAAAGGTGGGAGAGGAGGAGGTCTTATAACTGATACTAAAAGATGCCGGTTTTATTGTGTTTTTTTTTTATGCTACCTTATATTGTTAGCAGCTGGAGACCTCTGTATGCTCTCAGCACGCAGCAATTATTATATCAGCCTGGTACCTTTTATTATCTGTAATAACGCTCATGTTATAGTTAAGCTATGCTAACTCACAGATTTTGTTCTGGGGAGGGGGAACAATAAAATTTGATAAATACCAAAAAATGCCCGTGTTTAAGCTTTAATGCTGGTTAGCTTAAAGCTGCATAGTCCGATGAAAACATAGAATTTTCAAAACCAAAACAATTATCTAGATTTGTTTCTACATATCTAACTTAGATGCTGGTGCGCTTATTAAGCATTTGTCGTCACATATAAGGGGATACTGAGTCAATTAATAGAACCTGTTACTGCAGAAGCCTATGGAGTTAGAGTTTTGGCAAGCTTGCCAAAATTAATTTAGCATGTTTCCATTTCAAATATCTCAAAAGTTAGCGATTTAAGATAAAACTTACTTCAAACTAAAGTAAGGTAGATTATAATGAACAACCTAATATGTTTATCTCAGAAAATGAGAGAAACTCAAAACCATCGGACTCTGCAACTTTAATGTCCGAATAATGTAACCTGCGTGAGAATTCAGATCATGGTGTTGGTGGCATTGTATCCTCATGGGGAAGCACTATAAAGCCACAATGAATATGCATTATCACAAGTGGGTACCCATCCTGATATGATCTTAGATGTTGCTAGGACATGAAGCACCACTTACAAAGTTGATACTCGTCGCTACCTACCCTGGTGCACAGCATTACTAGGATAGGGCAGGGATTGGTTAACTCCATGTCAGGATTATGTGACTGAGTGGGATTTTGGGTCATAGTGCTGGCAGTTTGGTATTCCAGTGCGGCAGCAATATATATAAAGTCATCATGAGTGTGCACTGTCACAAGTCGGTAACTGACCTTATATGACCTTGGTAGATGTTGCCAGCATGTTACATAGAACGGAATGCTGAGTCTGTTGAAAATTAATTTGTCATATTTGCACTTCAAATATCAAGTTAGCCATTTAAAATAAAAGTTACCTCAAACTAAAGTAAGGTAGGTTGTAGCGATTAACCTACCGTAATATATTTACCTCAGAAGATCGCAGAAACTCAAAACCATCGGACTATGCAGCTTTAAACATGCAGTGGTCCCCATTGGCTCAGACCCGCTCGGATCTGCTCAGGTCTGCTCGGGTCTGCTCAGAGCCCCCCGTACTGTGGGCGTCTTTAACCCTCCCTGTGTGGCCCTCCCTCCTTGTTGGTCGCCAGCCCTCAGTCTGGTATTAACCCCTTTCCCCCCAACTCCACCAGACATTCAGTCCACAGCGCATATGGACACTGTGGTCCCAGCTGGGGGTGGGGGTGGGGGTTGGGGTGGGGATGGAAGGGGGTGGGGGAGGGACGTGAGTTTGGGCTGAGGGGTGCTGTGTATGATGAGACGTGGCGTGAGTGTGAGTGAGGGGTGTGGTGTATGGTGAGGGTAAGTGAGGGGTGTGGGGTAGGGTCAGGGCAGTGTGAGGGTAAGTGAGGGGTGTGGTGTAGGCTGAGGGGCTGTGTGAGGGTAAGTGAGGGGTGTGGTGTAGGCTGAGGGGCGGTGTGAGGGTAAGTGAGGGGTGTGGTGTAGGCTGAGGGGCGGTGTGAGGGTAAGTGAGGGGTGTGGTGTAGGCTGAGGGGCGGTGTGAGGGTAAGTGAGGGGTGTGGTGTAGGCTGAGGGGCGGTGTGAGGGTAAGTGAGGGGTGTGGTGTAGGCTATGCAACGGTGTGAGGGGTGTGGTGTGGGCATGAGGGTAAGTGAGCGGTGTAGGCTGAGGGGCGGTGTGAGGGTAAGTGAGGGATGCGATGTGTCAGGGAGGAGAGGTGGGTTAACGGTGATGGTATAGGCTGGGTCCTGGGTAAGACTGGAGATGCGAGTGTGGACTGAGAGGTGCAGAATGAGCAAGGTCCCTGGATGAAGAGAATGTGTAGGGGGTGTTCTAATGTGATTTAATTTCATGGCCTTGTAGGCTTTTGGTAGTTGGTTGTTGGAGTTTTACGTCCTGGCAACATCTAAGGTCATATCAGGACGGCTTTTGGTGACAGTGCAGGATTTTGGGTGGGCGGTATTTGTGCGATGGGTGAGAGGAGGGTTCTGTTCGGTGACAACTCTTGCTGGGGAGTGTTTGTTTGTTGGAGTTTTATGTCTGGGCAATGTCTGAGGTCATATCAAGATGGGTACCGACTTGTGACAATGCACACTCATAGCGACTTAATAGTGCTGCCTTACTGGGACACCAGGCCACTGGCGCCATGACTCCATTTCCCTTTCAGTCACATTATCCTGATACTGAGCTAACCAGTCCTTGCCGTATCGTAATAATGCCAAGCGCCAGCCTAGATAGCGACAAGTATCAATTTTGTAAGTCATTGGTTTGACTCGACTGTGATTCAAACTCCCGACCTTCTGCACGGAAAACCTGTGCCCTACCAATTCAACCACCGCGTCTGGTTGCTAAGGGGTGTTGACTAGATGCATTGTGCCTGGGTGTGTCTTCATAGACCCTCCAATAGCCAATCGGTGGGTGGTGGGTGGCGGGTGGTGTGGTTTTGGCTCCTGGACAGATGCCCTCCTCCAGTGAATGCCGCTGCTCCAGTGGCGGGACCCAGGCAGGCTGCCAGCTACTGGAGGACGAGGAAGGGTGTGTGGGAGTCAGTCTCAGTGAGCGCGTAAACCCCAGACAGGATACACACCGCGTTGGACCAAGCAGAGTTGGATCATGTGGTGTCGTGCGGGATCATGCGCTATGACGTGGGATCATCATGATGCAGTGTGATTATGGGATCATGCAGTGTGATTTGGAATCATGCAGTGTGATATAGGATCATATAGTGCGATATGGGATCATGCAGTGTGATATGGGATCATATAGTGTGATATGGGCTCATATAATGCGATATGGGATCATGTGGCCGAATTGGTAGAGCGCCGGCTCCCCATGCGGAAGGTTGGGAGTTTGAATCCCAGCCGAGACAAACCAATGGCTTATAGAATTGATACTTGTCACTAGCTAGCCTGGCGCTCGGCATTAATAGGATAGGACAAGGAATGGTTAACACAGTACCAGGATAATGGGACTATGTGGGATATCAGGTTATGGTGCTGGCGGCCTGTTTTCCCAGTGGGGCAGCACTATAAAGTCACCATGAGTGCACACTGTCACAAGTCGGTACCCATCCTGATATGACCATAGATGTTGCTAGGATGTAAAACAATGACAATCAAACTATTGTGTGATATGGGATCATGTAGTGTGATATGGGATCATGTGATGTGATGTTCGCATGATTTCGCAGTGTGGGCACACTGCACTCTGTGGGATCATGCGATATGACGTAGGATCATCATGAAGCAGTGTGATAAAGGATCATGCAATGTGATGTGGCACGATGTGATACAATGTAGGATTAAGCCGTGCAATATGGGATCATGTGATATGATATGGGATCATGCAGTGTGAAATGGAATCATGCAATTTACTACATCATGCAGTGCAATGTTGAACCAAGTAGTTTCATGTAGGGTCATGCAGCATAATGCAGGATCATGCAGTGTGCTTTGGGATCATGTAATGTGATGTTGGATCATGAAACATGATGCATCATGCACTACAATGTTGGACCAAGCAATGTGATGTAGGATCATGCAGTGTGTTGTAGGATCATGTAATGTGAGGTGGGATCATGTAATGTGAGGTGGGATCATGGAGTGTGATGTGGAATCATCCAGTGTGTTGGAGGATCATGCGGTGTGATGTGGGATCATGTAATGTGAGGTGGGATTATGCAGTGTGATGTGGGATCATGCAGTGTGATGTGGGATCATGCCGTGTGCTGTGGGATCATGGAGTGTGATGTGGGATCATCCAGTGTGTTGGAGGATCATGCGGTGTGATGTGGGATCATGTAATGTGAGGTGGGATCATGCAGTGTGCTGTGGGATCATGTAATGTGACGTGGGATCATGGAGTGTGATGTGGGATCATCCAGTGTGTTGGAGGATCATGCGGTGTGATGTGGGATCATGTAATGTGAGGTGGGACCATGCAGTGTGATGTGGGATCATGCAGTGTGATGTGGGATCATGCAGTGTGATGTGGGATCATCCAGTGTGTTGGAGGATCATGCAGTGTGATGTAGGATCATGTAATGTGAGGTGGGATCATGCAGTGTGATGTGGGATCATGTAATGTGAGGTGGGACCATGCAGTGTGAGGTGGGATCATGCAGTGTGATGTGGGATCATCCAGTGTGTTGGAGGATCATGCGGTGTGATGTGGGATCATGTAATGTGAGGTGGGATCATGTAATGTGAGGTGGGATTATGCAGTGTGATGTGGGATCATGCAGTGTGATGTGGGATCATGCCGTGTGCTGTGGGATCATGGAGTGTGATGTGGGATCATCCAGTGTGTTGGAGATCATGCGGTGTGATGTGGGATCATGTAATGTGAGGTGGGATCATGCAGTGTGATGTGGGATCATGCAGTGTGCTGTGGGATCATGTAATGTGATGTGGGATCATGGAGTGTGATGTGGGATCATCCAGTGTGTTGGAGGATCATGTGGTGTGATGTGGGATCATGTAATGTGAGGTGGGACCATGCAGTGTGATGTGGGATCATGCAGTGTGATGTGGGATCATGCAGTGTGATGTGGGATCATCCAGTGTGTTGGAGGATCATGCGGTGTGATGTAGGATCATGTAATGTGAGGTGGGATCATGCAGTGTGAGGTGGGATCATGCAGTGTGATGTGGGATCATGTAATGTGAGGTGGGACCATGCAGTGTGAGGTGGGATCATGCAGTGTGATGTGGGATCATCCAGTGTGTTGGAGGATCATGCGGTGTGATGTGGGATCATGTAATGTGAGGTGGGATCATGCAGTGTGAGGTGGGATCATGCAGTGTGATGTGGGATCATGCAGTGAGCGTTTGTGATGTGGTCGTGGATGATGCAACGCCATGTGCAATTCTGTGATGGCAGTCTGGGATTGTTTGGAGTGGGACGCCTGCAGTGATCACGTGATGCATCAGTCTCTATCAACACCGCCACCTTTCCACAAGTCGCGGCTTCCACTACTTGCATTCCCCACTCGTCAACCCATCCAAACAGAATACTTCCCTTCTGTGACCAGGGATGAAATATCCGCCCGCGATTTTTTATATTTACTGATTAATGTTTGAAAAAATACCAAGGAATCAGGATGTATATGACAACAATTGGTTCGTTCGAATCCCATTCTTATATGCCCTTACATGTTGTCAGAACATGAAACCTAAACAAGAAAGTGTTATATATGGGCGATGATACAACAAAGATAGTTGAAACCTGACGTCCAGCATTTTCCCCCGCAATTCCCTGAGTGCTAATCCTATAGACCTATTTCATGTGACATCAGCATAGGTGTTTAGGGTCAGTGCACGCGCAGCTTGGCTGCAGGACAACACAGGGTCACACTGCAAACTCAAAGGCTATGAGTAATCTTCATACAGAAAATGTGAAATATCTCTAAAACCACACCACTTAGAAACAAACCGCTTGGCACACATATACAAAACATATTCAACAAAAAGATTATATTAAATTTATACGGTTAGGGTTCTGGATTTCTATTAATTTTGAATAAAATTGATGTGATGCACTGTGCGTATCGGCAAACTCAATGCATTGTCAATGGCAGTGAGCAATCTTCATACAGAAAATGTGAAATATCTCTAAAACCACACCACTTAGAAACAAACTGCTTGGAACACACATAGAAAACATATTCTATGAACAGATTATATTAAATTTATACGGTTAGGGTTCTGTATTTCTATTAATTTTGAATAAAATTGGCGTTTTACACTGCACGTATTGGCAAACTCAATGCATTGTCAATGGCCGTGAGCAATCTTCATACAGAAAATGTGAAATATCTCTAAAACCACACCACTTAGAAACAAACTGCTTGGAACACATATAGAAAACATATTCAACCAAAAGATTATATTAAATTTATAAGGTTAGGGTTCTGCATTTCTATTAATTTGCAGCGCTCGGACACAACGACAATGAAGGGTTCAAATAATTTATTTTGTGATGACTAATTACTTATCAATTCAAGTTATCTTTAATCATCATTATATCTTAATAGATCAGATAATACAATTCACACAGTAAAGGTCGGTGCCACATATGCGAGTGAGGATGGCTCATTGACTGGTGCTGGCACCGAGATGCTGGAAGAGCTGGCTTCCGTAATGTCATGGACTGGGTGATGTAGCTTATCGGATGCGACTGGGCATCTTCCTGAAGCAAATTAGACAGACATGTAAGGTAACATCGAGTCAAATGGTGAAATCAGCACTAACCCCCACCCATGTCATAACTTAATAGTACCATCAAAGAGGGTTGGGTGGGTGGGAAAAATGAACTGGTTGGTCTCAGTGGGCGAGGTGAAGTGAGAGAGGGCAGGAAGAATTGGGTCACGTGAAAACTCTAACTAGGTCACGAGAAAGTAATTAGGTCACGTTAGCCTCACTCGCAAATTACCAATGTTGCCTCACCAACATATGCAATTTGCAGCGCTCGGACACAACGACAATGAAGGGTTCAAATAATTTATTTTGTGATGACTAATTACTTATCAATTCAAGTTATCTTTAATCATCATTATATCTTAATAGATCAGATAATACAATTCACACAGTAAAGGTCGGTGCCACATATGCGAGTGAGGCTGGCTCATTGACTGGTGCTGGCACCGAGATGCTGGAAGAGCTGGCTTCCGTAATGTCATGGACTGGGTGATGTAGCTTATCGGATGCGACTGGGCATCTTCCTGAAGCAAAATTAGACAGACATGTAAGGTAACATTGAGTCAAATGGTGAAATCAGCACTAACCCAACAATTTTAGGAGTGCTGATTGAGCCAGTGTTATCGGGGTGCTATCGAGTATGTTTCTATTAGGTCACTGGACCCAGAGCCAGATGGCTTTATGTCTGGTAGATGACATTTTTCAGCCAAGCAGGCCTGGGCAGCACCTGGTCTTAGGTTGTGGAGGTCAGTGCCAGAGAGATGAGTGAGGCTGACTCAAATGGGGATGACTGGCACCGTTATTAAGGAAGGATTGCTTCCTTATTGTACATCAATTGGCTGTTGTAGTTGACAAGTACAGCCGGACATCTTTCTACAGCGAGATGAAAGATATATTTACGACCTAGGAATAGAGGCAATTAGTGAAATCAGCACTTAACCCAACAAAGTTGAGAAAGTGCTGATGAAACTAGAATGAGTGGTGTCAGTTCTAGATATGATTTTATGAATGGCTGGACAACCGGAAGTCTACTTATATGACAATCATGGGCAGCCCGAATCTCAGGAGATAAATATCTCTAGTAACTATCAATCTGAAGGTAGAGTTTCATCATGCCAGCTTAACCTTATTGCCCAAGGCATGGATAAGCGGTTATCTTTTCAGGGACTCTTTCTTGTCCATGAACTGGAAAATAATCATGTCGCAAACGAAATATGTAGTGGCAGCAGAGCAAGCACAGAGCCACTTGTGTAACGCAAGAGATGAACCGTATACGAACCGTAACTTCAACTGTCAGAACTCCGCCAAAGTTTGCGGTGGACTCATCCCGCGACTTCTCCACCAGTGCTTTGCCGTGTTAATCTCTGTAAGTAGAATGAAAAGCATGAGAAGTAGTATCAAAACAAAATATTTCAATCAGGACCTTTGGACTGGCCTAATCGTCAAGTGTAACTGGTGTGTTGAACACCTATTTCACACCAAATAACACACCCCGAGTTGTGTTTGACTGAACGCAGGGTTCGACTGACTTATGGCTAATAGCGTATCTGAGTAGAGTAGAAGTGAGTGAGTGACTTCGAGGCTAGTAGCTATTAACCGCCTGTCGCGCATATAGCTGGCCAAGACCTGTCATATTATGAATTGTTTGTTTTATCGTACACAGCCAGTCATTTACAATTACACCGACATCGGAACTTGCATCAACAACATTCTTCACTGGTCGCATTATGTCTGAGTGAACAGCATGTAGTGGCAGTGGAGCAGGCACTGCAGGAAATTGTGTCCCCACAAACATGGAGCTTCCATTATCTGGGAGGTATTCAATATTGCAAGAGTGCTAACCTGAATACAGTGCATCAGTGACCATTATTTTAGCCAGTATAAATTGTGCAACCGTGAACATGTACTGTCATGCTACCGGGACCAGTGTGACATTGTGTGAACTGGAATGTTGCAACCATGCGCCCCTATTATAGATACGCGCATGGCTATGTTTAATATTCTGAATTCTGCGTGTCTGAATGCGGAACATGTAGTGGCAGCGGAGCAGGCATCAGAGGAAATTGGGTCCCCACAAACATGAAGGTTGCATTATCTGGGAGGATATCAAGATTTCACGAGAACTAACTGAAAACCGTGGGTCAGGTACCATTATTTTCATACTTATAATACTTATCATGCAAAACGTAGGCGCAGAGTAGCAGTGGAGTCAACCTCGGAGTTATGGGAATCTCGCTGCTACCAGACGCCCGTCCACACGCCCTCGTCATCTGTGACCAGTATGCCAGCTGGGTCCTCCCCCTGCACTTCTTTATACGGTGTCATCAATATGGCATGTGTATGGAGGAAACGACCTGCACCAACTTCTTATACCGTACACAGTTGGCACTTCCTCCTCCCTCCGAAGATACGAGAAATAACGAAATCGACTTCTACTCAGCTGAATGCAGCTGCTAATGAAAAATGAACTGGTTGGTCTCAGTGGGCGAGGTGAAGTGAGAGAGGGCAGGGAGAATTGGGTCACGTGAAAACTCTAACTAGGTCACGAGAAAGTAATTAGGTCACGTTAGCCTCACTCGCAAATTACCAATGTTGCCTCACCAACATATGCAATTTTGAATAAAATAAACGTTTTGCACTGCGCATACCGGCAAACTCAATGGCAGTGTGCCTTCGTTCTGCAGCCAAGCTGCGCGCGCATACACAATGTTTATAAACATTGAAAAGCATCTATGGGCGAAAATCCGGATTTTTACTGAAATTCGCAGTCGGCGTAATCACGAAGGCTTGATTTCTGCGATTTTTTGCCTGACACCACTTTCATCCCTGTGTTACGTGCCATGTTGAGTTAATACAATTGTGATATGCCGTTGGGAACAGTGTACTTCGCCCTATGCGCGCGCGTCCCATGTGATGGCGCTGTGATCGTCTGTGATGTCACCTATGACTACTGGCCAATCAGCGCGCAGCCCCATTCCCCTCATTTCCAGGCCCCATCCTGTGACTCAGAATATGTTTAGAATTGCCTTAGATAAAGCCCAAAGTATATGTGAGTGGAAATGCTGTTTGTTTATTTGTTGTTTTACGTCCTAACAACATCTAAAGTCATATCAGGACGGGTACCGACTTGTGACAGTGTGCACTCATGGCGACTTCATAGTCCTGCCCCACTGGGATACCAGGCTGTCAGCACCATGACCTGATATCCCACTCAGTCACATTATCCTGACAACCAGTCCTTGCCCTATCCTAATAATGCTGAGCGCCAGGCTAGGAAGTAACAAGTATCAATTTTTAAGTCATTGGTTTGACTCGACAAGGGTTCGAACCCACGAGCGAATGCAGCAATGTATGTGAGGGGGAGGGGTGGTGGATGGGGGGGGGGGGGGGGGATCTCATGCTTGGTTAGCTTAATGTAAAGGTGCACCTGTTGCGTCTGTTTACAGATGACTGAACTTTCTTACATACACCACCACACCACCACATATGAAGCACTGATGGTCAAAACTAAAAACTACAAAGAACAAACTGTCAGAAAAAAACATCAATTTAAAACCACAATAACCAAGCAACAAAGCACGTACTAACACCAACAACATGCACACACAAGAAACCAACTCACATCTCATCTCACCACCAAAGACCAGATGGGATGGCCGAATGAGTTAGAGCGTCCGTCTCCCGTGTTGGTAGATTTTGGGGGCGTGGGTTCGAACCCTGGTCGAGTAAAACCAATGACTTAAAAATTGATACTTGTTGCTTCCTAGCCTGGCGCTCGGCATTATTAGGATAGGGCAAGGACTGGTTGGCTCAGTGTCAGGATAATGTGACTGAGTGGGATATCAGGTCATGGTGCTGGCGGCCTGGTCTTTCAGTTGGGCAGCACTATAAAGTCAGCATGAGTGTGCACTGTCACAAGTCGGTACCCGTCCTGATATGACCGTAGATGTTGCTAGGATGTAAAACAACAACAAACAAAACATCTCACCACCAATAAATACCACATTCTACCAGGCTTGACATTGGAAGCGATGTCCAGATTGACAGATCACAGGCTTCCTGTGCGGAAGGTTGGGAGTTTTTTTTAAAACGGCCGAGTCAAATCAATGACTTATAAAATTGATACTTGTTGCTACCTAGCCTGACTCTCGCCATTACTAGGATAGGGCGAAGACTGGTTCGCTCAGTATCCGTAAGCAAAGACTGGGTAGCGCAGTATCAGCTTAATGTGGACTGAGTGGGAAATTGGGTCATTGTGCTGGTGGCCTAGTCTGTCAATGGGGCTGCACTATCAAGTCACCATAAGTGTGCACTGTCACAAGTCGGTACCCTTTCCTGATATGACCTTAGATGTTGCCAGGACATAAAAACCCCAACAAACAAACAAAACAACCGGGCTTGCGATGAAGGCGACAACTCACATTAATGCGGGGGATGGGGCTTCACGCATGTGTGAGAGTGGCCACTGTCATGGCTGCCCAGCTGGGGCTTCACACATGCGTGAGAGTGGCCACTGTCATTGCTGCCCAGCTGGGGCTTCACGCATGCCTGAGAGTGGCCACTGTCATGGCTGCCCAGCTGGGGCTTCACGCATGCATGAGAGTGGCCACTGTCATGACTGCCCAGCTGGGGCTTCACGCATGCGTGAGAGTGGCCACTATCATGGCTGCCCAGCTGGGGCTTCACGCATGCATGAGAGTGGCCACTGTCATGGCTGCCCAGCTGGGGCTTCACGCATGCGTGAGAGTGTCCACTGTCATGGCTGCCCAGCTGGGGCTTCACGCATGCATGAGAGTGTCCACTGTTATGGTTGCCCAGCTGGGGCTTCACGCATGCATGAGAGTGGCCACTGTCATGGCTGCCCAGCTGGGGCTTCACGCATGCATGAGAGTGGCCACTCTCATTGCTGCCCAGCTGGGGCTTCACGCATTCGTGAGAGTGGCCACTGTCATGGCTGCCCAGCTGGGGCTTCACGCATGCATGAGAGTGGCCACTGTCATGGCTGCCCAGCTGGGGCTTCACGCATGCATGAGAGTGGCCACTGTCATGGCTGCCCAGCTGGGGCTTCATGCATGCGTGAGAGTGTCCACTGTCATGGCTGCCCAGCTGGGGCTTCACGCATGTGTGAGAGTGGCCACTGTCATGTCTGCCCAGCTGGGGCTTCATGCATGCATGAGAGTGTCCACTGTCATGGCTGCCCAGCTGGGTCTTCACGCATGCGTGAGAGTGGCCACTGTCATAGCTGCCCAGCTGGGGCTTCACGCATGCATGAGAGTGTCCACTGTCATGGCTGCCCAGCTGGGGCTTCACGCATGCGTGAGTGTCCACTGTCATGGCTGCCCAGCTGGGGCTTCATGCATGTGTGAGAGTGGCCACTGTCATGGCTGCCCAGCTGGGGGCGATGTGGAGGAATGTGGGACCAGAGTGCAACAGCTGGGAAACAAGCTCCTGCACACATTGAGAGGAAACACCTCTATTGTGTATAAATAACCTCCACTTTGAACTGCTGGTCATTCGGGTTATTGGCACCTGTAGGTGGCCACTTGGCTGAGGTGTGGCAAACCCACCAAACCCACCAAACCCACCAAACCCACCAAACCCACCAAACCCACCAAACCCACCACACCCACCACACCCACCACACACACACAACAGATGGACAACAATATACACACACAGAAATAATATACACACACACACGCACAACACACACACTACACTCAGACACATAAACAACACAGATACAATATACAGTATAAGTCCGTTAGACCAAACTTGAAGGGACCCTAGAAATTTGTTTGGATTAACCGATCATTGGTTTAACCGAGCTTTGGTTTTGACTTCGACCTTGAGTAAGAGTGTATTGCACATGTAATATACAATGTATGTGGAGACTTTGATTATTGTTTTTTATGTATGTACAGTATAACCCCGTTAAACCAAGCTCAGTTAAACCAAACGATCGGTTAATCCAAACTTTTTTCGGCGGCCCGGCAAAATACTACCATTTATCATATAAAAAAGTCAGATGTCCTTATAACCACATGAAAGTTTGGTTTAACCATACCGGAGTGGCCTGGCATCTGACAATTTTGTTTGGATTAACCGATAATTTGGATTAACCGACTTTGGTTTAACCAACTTTTTTATATGATAAATGATAGTATTTTGCGGGGCCGCCGAAAAAAGTTTGGATTAACCGATCGTTTGGTTTAACCGAGCTTGGTTTAACGGGCTTGTACTGTATACACACATACATAATATACACACACATACAGACAGCACACACAATACACACAGACACATAAACAACACAGATACAATATATACACACAGACATAATATACACGCACATACACAACCTACTGACACAACATACACAAACAGACACAACACATAAACAACAGACACAATATACACACGGACACAACATCCTGACATAACAGACATACACAGACACAACATTCACACACAACATACATACACACAGCCACAACATACTCACACAGACATAACGTACTCACACATACACAACATACATACACACACAACATACACACATACAGGCACAGAGACACAACATACACACATACATACACATACACACAGATACAACATACACACAGACACAACATACGCGCACACAGAGACAACATTCACACACAGACACCACACACACACACACACACACAGAAAACACATAACACACCAAGTAGGTGTTGCTATCTGGGTAGGTGTTGCTATCTGGACAGTCCATCCAAATTGTTTTTTTGTTAAAACAACAGAAAAACATTCCCTAAATACGTTCACAGCAGCTCGTCAGTCAACAAACCTTTGCCATAGATTTAAATAAATACAAACGATTAGTTAGACATGGTTGAGATATGGTCCCATCAACAGACTTGTCCATAGCGGTAAATAAATACACATGATTAGTTATATATGGTCTTGTCAATGACCTCTGACTATATAAATAAATAAAAACATAAATAAATGCACATGGTTAGTTATATATAGTATTGTCATTGACCTCTGATTATATAAACAAATAAAAACATAAATAAATACACATGGTTAGTTATATATGGTCTTGTCAATGACATCTTACTATATAAATAAATAAAAACATAAATAAATACACATGGTTAGTTATATATGGTCTTGTCAATGACATCTTACTATATAGATAAATAAAAACATAAATAAATACACATGGTTAGTTATATATGGTCTTGTCAATGACATCTTACTATATTGATAAATAAAAACATAAATAAATACACATGGTTAGTTATATATGGTCTTGTCATTGACCTCTCACTATATAAATATATAAAAACATAAATAAATATACCTGGTTAGTTATAGATGGTCTTGTCAATGACATCTTACTATATAAATAAATAAAACCATAAATAAATACACCTGGTTAGTTATATATGGTCTTGTCATTGACCTCTCACTATATAAATATATAAAAACATAAATAAATACACATGGTTAGTTATATATGGCCTTGTCAAGACATCTTAGTATATAAATAAATAAAAACATAAATAAATACACATGGTTAGTTATATATGGCCTTGTCAATGACATCTTAGTATATAAATAAATAAAAACATAAATAAATACACATGGTTAGTTATATATGGTCTTGTCAGTGATCTACAAATAAATATATACACACATTTTGATATATGGTCCCATCAATCAACCTTTACCTTTACCATAGCTCTAAATAAATACACATGGTTAGTTACATATAGTCTTGTCATTGACCTCTTACTATAGCTACAAATAAATATATATGAGTCAGTCTCGTGAAAATGGGCCAGTTGGTGCATGAGGGAAAGATGTTGGCGTCGACCATTGGATGTCGGCGTCGAACAGCATAATTATAGTTAATTATACTAGCATTGACAGAGGTGTTGGAAAGTTCTTAAATGTATACTGAATGTAAAGGTAGAGAAAATACAACAACCCTATTTGTTTCTAGAATAATTTAATATGAAACAAAGAAATGCACTACACTTTAAATTGACCAAAATCGCTCTTTGAAAATAGAGGTCATTTAGACAAATATATTGATGAACCCTTTTTTGTATGCATTTCCCTCAATGTGTGCAGTCCATAGGATTTTGTAAGGAAATCTCCATAAATGCAGCCTCGTTTTTTTTAACACTACATGACCAAAATGGAAATTTTACCTTATTTTTTCTTCTTTTTAGGGAACAGATAAGATTTCCTATTTTTAAAACATTTTAAAATATTTTCAACCATGGTTTTCACAGCATTATTCCTTACAACCTTTCCCACGCAGGAAACTTTAATCCAGAGTATTTTGGAGATGCATTCCCACTCTTTTGTGCATTTTGTTATTAAAACCACCAATTGAAAAGTTTTCGTGAGACAGACTCATATGCATCTTGAAATATATGGTTCCATCAACAAACCTTTTCAATAGCTGTAAATAGGTGGGTACGGGTAGGTTGACTGCATCAGGGAGCCTGGTCTAACCCTGATATGACCTTAGATGTTGCCAGGACGTAAAACTCCAAACAACCAACTAACCCAACAAACCAACAAACATGATAATTAGGATGTTTGGCCAGAAATGGCAACGGTTTGAGTGACATTATTCCTGTTTGTTTTTTAAACTCTCCCCACAAGACTCGTGCCCTGACCATGTTGCTGTTCGTACTGAGCGCTGTATGGCGTTGAACCTGCCCCATGTGTGTGACACTAACAGAAGTGTGCTCCCTGTATATATTTGTAAACCAGACGCAGTGGCCCAATCGGTAAAGCGCAGACTTCCTGTGCAGAAGGTCGTCGGGAGTTTGATTCCTAGTCGAGTCAAATCGATGACTTACACAATTAGTACTTGTCATTACCTAGCCTGGCGCTCGGCATTACTAGGATAGGGCAAGAACTGGTTAGCTCAGTATCAGGATTAATGTGACTGAGTGGGACATTGGGTCATGGTGCCGGCGGCCTGATCTCCCAGTAGGGGAGCATTATAGAGTCGCGTATTGTCACAAGTCTGTACCCGTCCGATATAACCTTAGATGTTGACAGGACGTAAGACTCCAACAAACAAACAAGCATATTTGTAATCCAGAGGGATGAGTATACCCACAGGTGAAATGCCACATACACAGGTAAGCGTGTATAGGTTAACAGAATGGGTGGGTGGTGTGAGGTGGTGTGTGGCGATATGATCGATGCGTGGTTCCCCCTGAGTGGGCTACCTGCCCAAAGGTGGGTGTTCTGAAGGTGGTGAGGAGACCGAACAGAGGCTCAAGGCGCCCCCTACCGGGGCCACCTGTGATTAATGCTGGGCACATTGTCCGAAGGTGGCTGAGCCGGGTGTATTAACACAGCAGGCAGCCTGCGTAGGCATATCTCTCAGAGCTGACATGCAGTGTGGTCATGCACACCGTTAACCAAACAGACAGGCTTCAACAGTCTGTTTGGTTAACTGTGTGTATGCACAGAGGAAGTGCACACCGTTAACCAAACAGACAGGCTCCGACAGTCTGTTTGGTTAACTGTGTGCAAAGGGAGTGCACACCGTTAACCAAGCAGACAGGCTCCGACAGTCTGTATGGTTAACAGTGTGCATGCATAGAGGACATGCACACCGTTAACCAAGCAGACAGGCTCCGACAGTCTGTATGGTTAACAGTGTGCATGCATAGAGGACATGCACACCGTTAACCAAGCAGACAGGCTCCGACAGTCTGTATGGTTAATGGTGTGCATGCATAGAGGGAGTACACACCGTTAACCAAGCAGACAGGCTCTGACAGTCTGTATGGTTAACAGTGTGCATGCATAGAGGACATGCACACCGTTAACCAAGCAGACAGGCTCCGACAGTCTGTATGGTTAATGGTGTGCATGCATAGAGGGAGTACACACCGTTAACCAAACAGACAGGCTCTGACAGTCTGCTTGGTTAACGGTGTACATGCAGAGGGCATGCAACTGTTAACCAAGCAGACAGCCAGAGCCTGTGTGTTTGGTTAACGGTACGCATGCACGGAGGGAATGCACACCGTTAACCAAGCAGACAGGCTCCAGCACTCTTTTTGATTAAGCTGGTCCATGTACAGAGAGCATGCACACCGTTAACCAAGCATCTGAGATAGGCTCGAACTGTCTGACCGCAGCCGACAGTAGTCAGCAGGTGAGGTCACCAGGCTTTCCACCCACATCTTGTCAGCTTCTCGGCTTAGTTAGCGCTCTGCATCATGAGCATAGACAACTAGCCATGAATTCACAAACCGGCAATGAATCCATGCAACTGTACACACCGACAAACACTTTAGTGTAAGGCAAATTAAAATTTCATCGCCCAATGAAAGCATCAAATTTTCAGCCACACACCCACCCAAACAAATATCTAGATTCGATTCTACATAGCTAACTTAGATATTGACGTACTTATTAAGCCTTTGTTACCGCATAGAAGGGAATTACAAAGTTAATTTAATAGAACCTATCACAGCTGAAGCCAAATAGATAAAAAGATTCACCCAGTACTTGTAGTACATGGGTGAAGATCAGCCTTATATAAAAACGGTCGAAAAATCGGGCTAATGAAATGAGTTTTTATGAGAGCCTAATTTCTCAATCTAAGAAGCAACATTTATTCTTTGTATATGTCTTCATGTTTACCCGCTACTTTTGAGTTGGAAAATATAATAAAACATATACTTTAATGCAATTTAAAAGTGCAATCAACGGCGTTCTCTGGCCACCATCTTGTCTTTTTGCATTCTCACCCATTTCACCAAATCTGTGCCTATATGAGTAGCCATTTGATACTGGAGCCACAGTTTCTAGTACATGTTCCAAACTAAACCTATTTTCACCCGTATTTACACTACGTTGACCTTCACCCGTGTACTACAAGTACCGGGTGAATCTTTTATCTAAAGCCTATGGTGCCATAGTTTTTATGTGCTTGCCAAAATTAATGTGGCTTGTTTGAATTTAAAATATCTTATTGTGAACGTGTAGTGTTAGACATGTAACCAGTCGGTGTTCATCAATGTTGATAGTTGACGCGTGTCTGGGGAGAACCTACAGTTTTATATCCACCACCCGACAGGACGCGGTGGCCGAATCGGTAGCGCACAGGCTTCTCATGTGGAAGGTCGGGATTATGATTCCCGGTCGAGTCAAACCAATGGCTTACAAAATTGATACTTGTTGCTTCCTAGCCTGGTGCTTGACATTATTAGAATAGGGCAAGGACTGGTTAGCTCAGTGTCAGGATAATGTGACTGAGTGAGATATCAGGTCATGGTTCTTTGTTTGTTTGTTGGAACTTTACGTCCTGGAAACATCTAAGATCGTATCAGGTCATTGTGCCGATGGCATAGTCTCCCAGTGGAGAAGCACTATAAAGTCACCATGAGTGCGTACTGTCACAAGTTACTGCTATTCCTGATATGACCTTTAATGTTGCCAGGATGTAAAACTCCAAGATACAACAAACAGCTATATCCACCACTAGGGTTGACAAATTGCTTGTGATTATGTGTGTATGGTGAATGGTGATTGACGGGAAGGGGGAGGAAGGTGGGGGGCGGGGGGGACTGCTGGTATTTGGGGGAGGAAGGAGGGAGGGAGGGAGGGAGGGAGGGGGGAGGTTCACGGTGACTTACGCACGTTAGCAGTGCACGCATGCGCACTCACCACCTGTTCACACACTACCACCCGTAGCCAGCCCGTCAGTGCGGCCAGCAGTTACCGACGTTCGCCGCCAGGTGGACAGGGACAGGGGCATCAGTTGGCAGAACACTCACACACTCCTGTTTGACAAATAGAATGTAAAGAGTGTAAAGACATGGTAGTCGAGTGAGTGAATGGTGATTTACGTCCTAGTATCATCTGAGGTCGTGTGAGGACACACAGCTCCTGTGGAGTGGGTTGTGCATGTCCCTGTGACTGTAAAGGGGTGCTTGGAGGTGTGACGGGGTGGTTGATATAGAACAGGACGTTGCGTCAGGAGCAGTAGAACAGGACACAGCCTCAGGAGCAGTGAGATGTGGGGTCCCAGCACACAGAACAGGTCGCAGCCTCAGGAGCAGTAGGACAGGTCGCAGCCTCAGGAGCAGTAGAACAGGTCGCAGCCTCAGGAGCAGTAGAACAGGTCGCAACCTCAGGAGCAGTAGAACAGGACACAGCCTCAGGAGCAGTGAGATGTGGGGTCCCAGCACACAGAAAGTCGCAGCTCAGGAGCAGTAGAACCACCCAAAAACAGGTCGCAGCCTCAGGAGCAGTAGAACAGGTCGCAGCCTCAGGAGCAGTAGAACAGGTCGCAGCCTCAGGAGCAGTAGAACAGGTCGCAGCCTCAGGAGTAGTAAGAGATGTGGGGTTCCAGCACACGGAACATGTCGCAGCCTCAAAAGCAGTAGAACAGTAGGCAGCCTCAGGAGCAGTGAGAAGCGCGGGGTCCCAGCATATAGAACAGGACGCAGCCTCAGGAAAAGTGAGAAATTCCGGGGCCCAGCCTACAGAAAAGGTCGCAGCCTCAGTAGCAGCGGAACGGGATACAGCCTCAGGAGCAGTGAGAAGCGCTAGGCACCAGCGCATTGAACAGGATGCACAAAAGGTCGCAGCCTCAGCAGCAGTGTAATAGGACGCAATGAGGAATGCCAGACACCAGCCCACCACGATGGGCAGTGCTGAAAGCTGGAGCAACAGGACACAAGAGGTGCAGGGGTGTCTCTGGCTGGTGGACTGCAGCATACTCATTTGTGTAGTTAACTGTCCCGCTCACTGCTTCTGCTTCAACTGCGAAGGCGGCCTTGTTTCTGTCCAATTATAGCCCCATTGACCGGACTTGATTAAGCAGCGGAACTTTTCAATCACGGACATTTGGTCTTCCTCATTCCACTGCTTCTTGCCCTATCCTAGTATTGCCGAAGGCCAGGCTTGGTAGCGACAAGTGTAAATTTTAAAGTCATTGAGCACACACCTCCAGCGACTTGCTTACATTAACAAGGTTCACTTGGCCCGACTTTGCCTTTCTATTTTGCTGTCGCTGAGACTGGTTATCGGCGTTGTCAACGTTGTGCAGCGGGAACCCTACCTACTCCACTGTCCTTTGGGTTGTCTGCTGATGAAGAAAGAAAGAGAAAAAAAAGGGATCTGTACCGGGTCCTCATGTGCTGCCGAGCGATTTAAAACCAAGGAGTTGTGGATCACTATTGTTGTAAGCGGACTACACAATGTTGACACTAGCTGATATATAGGTGGACTACAGGAGGTGACGGCTGCACAGGCTGTGGGTATCCGGAGACACCCAGTGGAACGCAGTGACACCCATCAGCAGTGACACTCGGCTGCATGCAGTGACACTCAGCGGCACCCGGTAGAAGTTAGTGACACCCAAGAGTAAGAAGTGGCACCCAGCGGCACGGTGACACTCGGGGATACCCAGTAGAACTTAGTGACACCCAACGACACGGTGACACCCAGGGGAACCCTGTGGAACATAGTGATATCCAAGGGCATGCAGTGACACTCACCGGCACCAGTGACACCCAGGAACATTCAGTGGTATATAGTGACACCCAGCGTCACCAGTGACACCAAGCGGCACCAGCGACACCCAATGGAAAATAGTGACACCCAAGGGCATGCAGTGGAACACAGGGACACTCAGTGGAGCGCAGTGACACCCAGCAGCACCAGTGTCCCCCAGTTGTAGTGGAACATAGTGACACCCAAGGGCGTGCAGTGACACCCAGCAGCACCACTGACACCCAGTGGAACATAGTGACACCCAATGAAACACAGTGACATCTAGTGACACACTTAGGATACACTGACACCTAGCGGCGCACCATAGAATGCAGTGACACCCAGTAGAACACATCGGCACCCAGCGACACCCGGTGACACCCAGTGGCGTACAGGCTCGACCAGTGGGTAGGCTGGAGGCGGAGGCGGGGTGGTCCACCATGTTCGCTGGGGGCTTCTCCCTCCCATGTACAGGCATGTACAGACATCTGCACGAGGACAACCTGGTATGTAGTGGTCTGGGTGGGTGGTAACAGATGTGCAACTCACTCCAGCAACTCACTCCTATTAGTAGGGTCATTATACCAAAGACCCTATAATACTAAGACGGCTCACTCCCTATCTCTCCCATGGTAATGTAAATTTCGCAGTGCCACTTTGTGGTGGGTTTGATCAGCCCGGCTGCTGGTTGGTGTTTCACATGTAAACACATACAATTATATTATACATGAGATAGGTAAGTATGAATACACATCAATATGAAATTGCTATGAACAAATACACATCATCAGCATCATTATCAGCATCGCCATCATCACACATCTTTCACATTCATATATACATTTATACATATAATATAGCAACTGTTTAACCAAGAGAACAGCCAGCACACCAAGTGGTGGGTTTGATCATTTTGATTGCACAGTACAGGCTGAGTGAGCCATCTTAGTATTATAGGGTCTTTGATTATACAGACTAACCCCAACAAAATTCCAAGAAAACATTCTATGGATATTTTTTCAAGTAATAATATTGTGTCCAGAGAACAGCATATCAAAATTAGGCCAAAATATGAGAACCGCAAAGGGTCTAAATATGACGTCAAACAAAATGGCCACCATTTGACCCAGAAATTCTAATATCTACACATATCTTTTGAAATATTGTATCGTGATGGTGGAGTCAGTTACCTTCTGTTGGGAAGGCTGTAGTTCTTTATAATTAAATTGTTTTTGTAAGGAACAAAAAAAAAATGCATTAGATAAATCTAGCCAACTGACCTGGTGAGTAATTTTCTGGGTTTTTATGGTAAATAATTATATTCTTTGGAATATTTTCTGATTGCACCATAGCACTAGGCTTTTGACCATTATACATCCATGGTTGTTATGCCCCAGTTACACTACTGCTCGTGCAAAATGGTCGCAAGTGGTCGCCGACCTCCTTGGACCAAAATGGTCGCCTAGAGGTCAGCGACCATTGCTTCTGTTGCAGGACACTTACCTAGATTTGATACTACGTATCAAACTTAGATATTGTTGTACTTATTAAGCATTTGTTGCTGCGTAGTATTGAGGTACTAAGTCAACTTTATAGACCTATTTCATATGACATCAGCATAGGTATCTAGGTCAGTGCGCACGCGTTCTGGCTGCAAGACAACACACTGTCACACTGCAAACTCAATGGGTATGAGCAATCTTCATTCAGAAAAAGTGAAATATCTCTAAAACCACACCACCTAGACACACACGACTTGGAACACATATAGATAACATATTCAACGGATAGATTATATTAAATTTATACGGTTAAGGTTGTGCATTTCTATTAAGACGGGATGGCCGAATGAGTTAGAGCATCCGTCTCCCGTGCTGGTAGATCGTGGGCTCGTGGGTTCAAACACTGGTCGAGTCAAACCAATGACTTAAAAATTTATACTTGTCACTTCCTAGCCAGACGCCTGGCATTATTAGGACATGGCAAGGACTGGTGTGCTCAGTGTCAGGATAATGTGACTGAGTGGGATACCAGGTCATGGTGCTGGCGGCCTGGTTTCCCAGTGGGACAGCACTATAAAGTCGCTATGAGTGTGCACTGTCACAAGTGGGTACCCATCCTGATATGACCTTAGATGTTGCTAGGACATAAAACAACAAACAAAACAAATTAATTTTGAATAACCGGCAAACTCAATGCGTTGTCAATGGCGGTGAGCAATCTTCATACAGAAAAAGTGAAATATCTCTAAAAATTACACCTCCTAGACACAAACAGCTTGGAACAGATATAGAAAACATATTCAACGAACAGATTATATTAAATTTATATGGTTAGGGTTCTGCATTTCTCTTAATTTTGAATGAAATAAACATTTTGCACTACGCGTACTGACAAAATCTAGGGCAGTGTGCCTTCGTTCTGCAGCCAAGCTGCACGCGCATACACAATGTTTATAAACATTGAACGGGGTCTATAGAATATGCTACTACTGAAGCGTCTGGTGTCAGAATTTGTACATGCTTGATGAAATTAACTTAACATGTTTTCACTTCAAAGATCTCCAAAGTTAGCCACTTAAGATAAAAGTAACTTCATACTAAACTAAAGTAGAATATAACGCTCAATTGAATATATTTATTTCAGAAAATTGCAGAAGCTCAAAACCATCAGACTATGCAACTTTAAGTACAAGGCATTGACTGACACCTTAAAAGACTGGACACGGTTAAGTCAAACCAATGACTTACAAAAGTGATACTAGCTTGGTGCTCGGCATTAATATGATAGGGCAGGGACTGGTTAGCTCAGTGTCAGGATAATGTGGACTGAGTGGGATATCGGGTCATGGTGCTGGTGGCCTGATTTTTCAAGTGGAACAGCACTATAAAGTCGCCATGAGTGCGCACTGTCACAAGTCGGTACCCATTCTGATATGACCTTAAATGTTGCCAGGAGATAAAATTCCAACAACCAACTGACCCCATTAAATGTCGTCTGCAGTCACTAAGTGGGCGATGTTGATTTGTCCCACTGTGGTGACGACAGGCTGCGTTCGGTGACGTCATCCTACATGTGGCTGTGTTGTTGTTGTTGTTGTTGTTGTTGTTGTTGTTGTTGTTGTAGTAATTGTGCCATGTGTCGCTGGTCTGATTGTCTTATTGTTCAGGCTGAATCCCAGACGTGCTGGGACATGGGTGTGTACTAATTGATACAAAACCACGATGCCATAATTATGTTCTTGAAGATTTATACTGCCTATCATGGATAAGTCTGACTAGACTTGTTTTCACCATTAGACAGTTTGTTGATAGAAAGCCCGAGCCTACACTTTTACCGACCCAAGGGATTTTTAACCTCCCACACCACATAGACATGGTATGAGAGCAACCGGCCTTTGATGACGCTGTAAGTTATACACAGCGGTGGAAATCCAAATTGGCAGAGGTGGGGGCACGGGGAATCGAACCACCGACCCTCAGATTAGGAGTCTGACCAGAAAAAAGTCAGACACTCTAACCACTCCGTCACAGAGAACACCACGTTAGCTATATACACATAGTACCAGGCGCGCTGGCCGAATAGGTAGAACGCAGGCTTCCCGTGCGGAAAGTTGTGGGTTCGATTCGCTGTCCAGTCAAACCATTGACTTACAAAATTGATACTTGTCGTGCCAGCCTGGCGCTCGGCCTTACTTGGATAGGGCAAGGACTGGTTAGCTCAAGGACTGGTTAGCTAAGTATCAGGATAATACTAATCTTAATACTAGTGGGGAAGCACTATAAAGTCGCCATGAGTGCACACTGTCACAAGTCGGTACCCATCCTCATATGACCTTGGATGTTGCCAAGAGGTAAAACCCCAACAAACTAACATACCATATATAGCAATCAAATTAAGTGTGAAAAGGGGGATCTTGTGCAAAAAATAGTTCACCCATATGAACCTGGGTACGGTCTGCCCTGTAGTTGTCAGTAAAACCCCAACAATGAACCAACCTTAAAGTTGCATAGTCCGATGGTTTTGAGTTTGTGTCATTTTCTGAGATAAATATATTAGGTTGATGATGATAATCTACTTCGGAGTGACTTTGCTTTAAAATTACTAACTTATGAGATGTCTGAAGTGTAAACAAAAATGCCAAATTAATTTGGGCATGCTTGTCAAAATGCTGACCCAATAGGGTTAAATTGATTAGTATATATATCTTCTATGCAGCAAGGCATGCTTAATAAGTGCACTAGTATCTAAATTGGATGTGTAGGTTCAAATCTAGATAGTTTTATTGTTTTTGAAATGTTGATGCTTTTATCGGACTATGCAACTTTAATGTGTGTACCCCTCACCCCACCTCCACCCCACCCCTCCCACATCCCCTTGACATAAGCAAGTCCAGTCATTAGATGCAACACCTACATACATATCTACATACCCACAGTCGAGTCGGCAAAACTACTGGCTTTCCTTGCAGAAGGTGGTGGGTTCGAGTCTCAGCCGAGTCAAACCGATGACTTAAAAAAATTCATACTTCTCGGTACCCAGCTGAACTTGCCGGTGCCCAGCATTACTAGGACAGAGCTAGGATTGGTTTCTTTAATATCAGGATAATGTGTCTGAGTGGGATATGTCGGGTGATGGTGTCCACGGCCTGGTCGCCCTATAAAGTTTACCTCACTGCACGTTGTCACAAGTCGGTCCCCGTCCTGGTGTGACCTTAGGTTTTGCTAGGATATGCTGGCTAGCTAACCAGTAGGTCAGGCATTACAGATGTAAAATCGCGAGGTGTACAGCAGGCTCTGCGTGTAGAGACAATGGTCTACAACAGGTGGTGTGTGTCGATGTCAGTCTACTACACCAGGTTGTCTGCATAACACAGACTTCTTGGCTCTGTGTTTGTGTGTGTGTGTGTGTCTGTCTGTGTCTGTGTCTGTGTGCGTGTGCGTGCGCGTGCGCGCTCAGTCGTTATATCACGTGACCCTCTTATTGTTAAAGTTGCATAGTCAAATGAAAGCTTCCAATTTTCAAAACCAAAACACTCATCTAGATTTGATTCCACATATCCAACTTAAGCCGCAGTCACATTACGGCTTGTCACCGCTTGCGACCTCTTTAGACCAAAGCACCCACAGTCACTGGCGACCTTGTGACCAAAGCAATGGCAGCTGACCTCTGGGTGACCACTTTGGTCACAAGAAGGTTTTTAGCGCAGTAGCTGCAACCTCCTTGCGACCAAATTGGTCACAAGGAGGTCGGTGACCACTGAAAACCACTTGCGACCTCTTTGTGACCAGCCCTTCTTGTGTGGCAACAAGCAGTCGCAAGCAGTAGTGTGACTGGGGTATTACATACTAGTGCAGTATTAAGCTTTTGTTGCTGCATAGAACGATATGCTGAGTCAACTTAAATTTGCATAGTCCGATGGTTTCGAGTTTCTGCCATTTTCTGAGATAAATACATTAGATTGCTTGTTGTAATCTACGTTTCTTTAGTTTGAAGTAACTTTTATTTTAAACGGCTAAGTTTTGAGATATTTGAAGTGCAAACATGTGAAATTAGTTTTGGCAAGCATGCCAAAACTCTGACACCTTAGGCTTTAGCAGTAACAGGTTCTATTAAATTGACTCAGTATTCCCTTTTATGGGGCAACACATGTTTAATAAGTGCACCAGTATATAAGTTAGATATGTAGAATCAAATCTAGATAATTGTTTTGGTTTTGAAAATTTGATGCTTCATCGGACTATGCAGCTTTAATAGGACCTGTTACTGCTGAAGCCGATGGGGTCAGCGTTTTGACAAGCATTGCAAATTAATGTTGCATGTTTGCACGTTAAATATCTGCCAATTAGTCATTTTATATTATAGTTATTTCAAACTAAGCTAAAGTAGATTATAATGGTCAACCTAATATATTTATCTCAGAAAATGACATAAACTCAAAACAATCGGGCTATACAATTTGAAGCTATTCAGATTAGCAGATGAGCGCGTCTTAAGTATTATTCTGTATGCAATACCCAATGACCACCACCCCAAGTACTATACTCAGCTCGCCATTTCCTGGTATCCGTTACAAAATTTATACCTAGCCTGGCACTCGGCATTATCAGGATAGGGCAAGGACTGGTTGGCTCAGTTTCAGGATAATGTGACTGAGTGGGAAATCGGGTCATGGTGACAGCAGCCTGGTCTCCCAGTGGGGCAGCACTTTTGAAGTCGCCATGAGTGTGCGCTGTCACAAGTCGGTACCCATCCTGATGTTGCTAAGGTGTAAAATAAAAAAAATAAAAAAATAAAACAACCTTGAGTGGTTGGAGGTGTCGTTACAACCACAACAAAAATGACACCACATCCCCCCTCCCCCCCTCACACCCCACAACCAAAAGCCCACCTAAGTTATGGCTGGCGCACACCTCCCGTTTATGATTCGCGCACTAAAACTGACTGCGACTCGCGACACGTTTACGACTTAAAACCGACCTATTCATTTTTCGAATCTTATAAGATTCCAGTTTTAAGCCCTAAAACTGAGTTTTAAGTCGCGAATCGCAAGGCTCTGGTGTGCTAGGGGGTCACACACCTAACGACTAAAACTCAAACTTAGTCGCGAAACGGGCAGTTTTAGGTCATAAATGGGAGGTGTGAGCCAGCCATTAAAGTGTGCTTCAGATTGCCCCCCTACTCCCCCCCCCCCCGACACACACATGCTGTATCCAGTTCCCAAATGTATCAAGTTAATGGAAATGTGGGTTAAGCACATTACCATTATGTTGATAGATTTGGGAACTGGATACAGCGTGTGGGGGGCGGGGGAGTAGGGGGGCAATCTGAAGCACACTTTGACTGACTGGTTCCATTTAAAGCTGCATAGTCCGATGAAAACATCAAATTTTCAAAACCAAAACACTTATCTAGATTTGATTCTACATATTCAACTTAGACACTGGTGCACTTATTAAGCATTTGTTGCTGCATAGAAGGGCATAATAAGTCAATTAATAGAAACCGTTACTACTGAAGTCTATGGTGTCAGAGTTTTGGCGTGCTTGCCAAAATTATTTTGGCATGTTTTGACACCAAATATCTCCAAACTTAGGCATTTAAAATTAAAGTTACTTCAAACTAAAGTAAAGTAGATTATAATGATTAGTATAATATATAGCAAAAACTCAAAAGATAGCAAAAACTCAAAAGCATCGGACTATGCAACTTTAAATTTCAGGGATAAAAGATCTCCGCGATTTCGGTAATTTCCATGATTGTTGATATTCACTGATTAACGTTTTGATGTATATTTGTCCAGATCCTGTTCTTATATGACCTTAGAAGTTAGTAGAACATAACACCGAGATGAGAAAGTTATGCATGGGCGATAATACAGTCAAAACAAAGACAATTGAAATCTGACTTTCTGCATTTTTTATGCGATTCCCTGACAGTGCTAATCCTATGGGGGGCGGGGGGGGGTGTCTGCATTTTTGCGGAAGTTTGTCGTTGACGCCAAGGTCTCAACTTGATTTCCGCATCTTTTGTTGGAGACCACTTTCATCCCTGATTTAATGAATAGCTCGCATAAATGAAACGCACACAACCAAAATCAGCAAAGTGAAATAATATGAAATAAAAGTTTAGGAAGACTGGATGATATGTGCACATAATGACTGTTTCTGAGGGAGCGTGGGTGGGTGTAAATATGGGGGTAGGCATATAGGGGTAGTGCGTGTGTGTATATGCGATATAGGGGGGCCCTGTGTGTGAGAGTATTGTATGTAGGCGCAACAAGTCAGTTAGCTATGAAGTACAATAAAACCTCTCTAAATCCACCGACCGTGGGACCAACTTTAAATGGTCCATTTAGGGAAGTGGTGGGTTTAGGGAGGGTTTTTATTATCGTTAAGTATGGGCAATCGTTTGGGACCCAAATAAAGCGATCGATATAGGGGAGTGGTCAATTTGTGGAGGTGGTCGGTTAGAGAGGCTTTACTGTAGTTTATGATTTTACTTATGCACACGCAGCCATGCTCCTTGTGAAGAATGTCTCCCAGTGTGCTTTACCAACGGATCACTAACCAAACTAGCCTTGTTGTCTATGCATTGGGCATTGCATTGCTTTCAATTGTTTAGTTGAAAATAGTAGTAACAGTATTTATTGCGTTTATTTGATTAGTTCAAAATAGTAGCAATTAATGCTTTTAATTGTATAGTTTAAATAGTCATGGCCATATTTAATATTGTATTTAATCGTATCATTGAAAATAGTATTTGTTTGTTTGTTGTTGTTTTACGTCCTAGCAACATCTAAGGTCATATCAGGACGGTTGAAAATAGTAGCAGTGTTTGCTTTTAATTATATCATTGAAAATAGTAACGGTATTTATTGCTTGATTTATTGATTTATTGATTAATTGAAAATGTTCGCTCCTCTTTCTGCAATCCTTCAAGGCAAATCCCTGTCCTGGTATGACCTTAGATGTTGCTAGGCCGTAAAACAACAAATAAACAGATCAAGACAAATCACAAATCGGTTTATTAATGGATTTTGTTGTTGTTTTGGAACATTAATTGTTTAAGCAGGGGAAATTTCAGTCGCAGACGACTGGTCTTCCTCATTCCACTGCTCTTTGCCCTATCCTAGTAATGCCGAACGTCTGGCTAGGAAGTGACAAGTAACAATTTTTAAGTCATTGGTTTGACTAGACCAGGATTCGAACCCACGATCTACCACCACGGGAGACGGACGCTCTAACTCAGTCGGCCATCCCGTCTGGTCTAATGGCTTCATTTTTCATTTTTTAATTGTTTGACAGCGAGTGGTAGAATTTTCCTGCAGTGATGTGCCGGTGCCCTCTAGGTCTTCTGCAGATAGCGTCTTTGATTTTTCTCTTAATTGCGTGTCAGCGATTGGTAGAATCTTCCTGCAGAACATGAATCCTCATACAAATACGCCGCTGTGAATTAGTTATTAGCCGTTCTGATAAGTCTTAGCGTTGCCGATGCGTTAGTCTACATGGTGATGTGCCGCTGCCCTCTAGGTTTTCTGCAGATAACGTCTTCTAGTTTTCTTTTTTAATTGCTTATCAGCGATTGGTAGAATCTTCATGCAGTACATGAATCCTCGTACAAAGATACCCCCATGTGTTAGTTATTAGTCGTTCTGATAAGTCTTTGCGTGGCCGATGCATCAGTCTAGTTGTTAATGTGCCGCGGCCCTCTAGGTTTTCTGCAGATAACATCTTAGAAAGCTACCCCCTCTCCGTGTATATCAATTGTATTATATAGTTTGTCTGTATAAGAAACAGGATCCAGGCCATCTGTTCAATATTGTGTGTGACTGCTGAAAAGGGTAGGACATTAGGACCTTATTTGTTCTTTGCCCATCGACATTTTTTTATGGAATACAATTGATATGAAGTTATATTTATGTCAGAATTGATATATTTTCAAATTATTTTCCGTAACTACAGTAAAACCTCGCTAACCGACCACCTCCACAGATCGACCACTCCTCTATATCGATCGTTTTATTTGGGTTCCAAACGATCCCCCCGTACAATACCATCGTACCATTAGTCTAACTGTCTAAACCGACCACCTCCCTAAATCGACCCCTTAAAGTCGGTCTTATGGTCGGTCAATTTAGAGAGGTTTTACTGTAGTTTAAAGTCGCCCGTATTTTGTGTATTCGATAATATCTACTCTCTTGTAATATTAATTGTTATATCTCCAAAAAGAAACCTTATAAAAATAAGTTACTTTAAACTAAAGTAAAGTAAATTATAATGACCAACCTAATTCACTTCACTCAGAATCAAGACGCAAGAAGGTTTATGCAAGTTATATTTATTTCAAAACAAAATTCAAAACAAAATTCAAAACAAATTGTAGTATGTCGGGACTCAGCCATCTGAACTACCAAACATTACTATGCTCCATAAGTGTGTTCTGACAACTGTCTGTCAGTCCCCACCTGTAATTTACGAAGACGGAGTCATGAGGTGAATAGTTAGAAGGGAAGGTTAGAATTCAATCACTACGTACATGTCTACATGGGTCAGGTCCAATGATAGTGTCCTTATTCACAGGTCACAAGAGGGCGGGACCCGACCCCTCAACCCCACCGTCTAGCGACTTAATCAGCGGTGTGGGTGGGTGGGATGAAGTTAGGTGCTTCTCTGACCGGAGCTGTGGAAGTTCTGATTTGAAATCGGCGGGGAAACACCCACGTGATCAATTTGGCGGGAAATTCGAAATGGTCAGGTCGGATGCCGCTAGGGGTAGCCGGTGGAGTTAATCCAGCTAATCCGGTATATAGTGTGAGAGGAGGGCGCCGGGTCGTTGGGAACTCGGGCCAGGGCACGCTACTTCTGGCGCATTATGTAAGGGCTGGGGAGGTCTCCACCCCGTAAATTACCCATGTTATGTATAACATGCACAATTACTCTCAACAACTCATAAGGAAGAAAGGAAGACAAGTCATGCAAGATTGACAGTGAAGAGGTTGTGCTTTATTGGCATCAACTCCTGTCCACCTACTGGCGACCTATCACCTTCACTCCTTACCAACTGCCCACACAGATCCTCATGACTCTTGCTTGTGTATATCAGAATCAGTGCCTACAGCCCATTGAACCTGAGTCCAATGGTTGTTGCACACAGCTCAGTGTCTTTGGAATAGATGTTCCTAGTTTGAGTGTAGAAAGTGGAGTCTCCTCCAAGAGTGCTTCATGTGGGATCTGTGTGTCAGGTATAAGGAATGCAGGTGACTGGACTCACACAACCAACCAATCAGACACCCTCTACTGCCTGGGTGGGTGACGCCCTAATAGGGGGCAGCTGTCACTCAACCCCAACTGCAGGTGGTGTCCCTAATATATGCAGAAGGGCTGAGTGTGCTTGTCCAGCAGTCCCGCGGTAACAAGTAGTCATCAACAGTTACAGCAAACATATATCAATGCTTCTCTCCTTCAAAGTTCAATGGCACTCTCTCTAGTGCATGAAGGAGAACATTAAAATAAATATTAACTGTCTAGTAGGTATGAACATCACATCACAGCCTCATTTCCACATAGGCGCCTATGTCACAAAGCGAGTGGGTCACCCATTGCTTCTATGTTAAGGCCCAGTCACATCTTACCGGACTGGGGAACCGGACAAGAACCGGACACTGTCCGGTACTGTACGGCGATGTCCGGTACGTGTCCGGTTGGTGTCTGGTTTGTCCGGTACACATCCGTACATGTCTGGTACCCATCCATTGGTGTCCGTTTTGTCTGGTACATGTCCAGTACCCATCCGTTACGTGTCTGGTTCTCGTACGGTACATGTACGGTACATGTATGGTACTTGTCCGGTCGCCTAGCGGCAATTGACCCAATTACGCTCCATTTCAGTACATTTCGATACATTTTATCAACGGACACCACCGGACTAGACAATTCTTTGTCCGGTTCATGTCCGTTGCTCAATCCGGTATGGTGTGACAGGCGCTTAACATAATCATGGTCCCCACTCCGTCGCCCGAGAATAATAATGTTCTTTGCCAAAATATAAATCCGAACCTAAAATCCGTATATTTAAAAAAAATATCATCATCAAATCGGTTCCCGTAGGGTGAATGAGGCTGGCTCGTCAGTGCAGGTGAGACACCATGCGAATCACGGAAGGCTGGCTTCCGGTAAGAGAATCAGTGTACATGAGTGAATCAATCAGGAAGATGTAAGCGTCAGTTGTCTGTATCAAGTATATAATTGACATGAGGTAGAGCGGACAAGACGGGTCACGTGTGCTACGGTGTCGACTTGCCTCGTTCGCGAATTAACCATGTTGGCAGGCCAACATACGTAATTTATTTATTTGATAAAAAAGAAAAGGTTGAAGGAACCTAATATATTATCTTATAAACATTACAGAAAGTTAAAACCGTCGATTTATCTCATATATTACAGAAACGTAAAACCGTCGAATCTAGCAACTTTTCACAGGGCACCCAATAAAACCTTGGTATTTCTCATACGGCTGGTTTAAGGCCTGGTACACACCTACCGTTTACGATTCGCGCACTAAAACTTGCGACTCGACCCGACCCGCTTAAAACTGAAAACGGGCCGATTCATTTTTCGAATCGCGAATCGCAATCGTAATCGGCCCCTTTTAGCCCTAAAACTGAGGTTTTATGCACGAATCGCAATCGCTAGGTGTGCACGGGGAGCGCACACCTAGCGATTTTTGTGTGCGAAACGGGCAGTTTTAGATCGTATACGGTAGGTGGGTGCGCACAAACGGTAGGTGTGTACTAGGCATTAGTTTACAAGTTCACTTTGCGATAAGAAACCAGTAAGGCTGTATATCAGTAGAGCTGTGAGTTGTGTGTGACCGGTCGGCAGGTAGATAAAAGATTCACCCCTACCCACAGTAGGGGTGAATGACAATCCTGCTTAAAGCTGCATAGTCCGATGAAATATCAAATTTTCAAAACCAAATCAATTATCTAGATTTGATTTTACATATCTAACTTAGATACTGATGCACTTATTAAGCATTTGTTTCTGCATAGAAGGCAATACTGAGTCAATTTAACACAACCTGTTACTGCAGAAGTCTATGGTGTCAAGTTTTGGCAAGCTTGCCAAAACTAATTTTCCATGTTTGCACTCAAAATATCTCAAATGTTTACTATTAAGTCTACATAAATTCAAAACCATCGGACTATGCAACTTTAAATCCGAGCAAAAACTGCTTCAAATAGGAATTAAATGTGGAGGTATTGAATTTCGCAGTATTGAACTATATTGGGTGTAAAACTGAGAAATTGCAAAAAGAAATGCAAAAAAAAATCCAATATGGCGGCCACAGAAAATTCTTGCATTGACTTTCAAAGACTATTAATCGACATGATTTAATCAATTATTCACTCAATAGTAGCGGGTTATGATAAACAAGCAATGGAACCATATATTTAGCATCTTAGATTGCTAAATTTTGTGTCATTATATCCGTAACCCAGCCTTCCGACACTTTTTCTAATGGGTTTGTTTTCTCAGCAGTCCTGTCACAGGATCAGGGCTGCAGGAGTAACTAATTGGCAGGCCGAGGCTGGAAATGTGCGGTTGGTGAGGTTGTGGCGTTAGTTCTAGAGGTGAACATACTGCGGCTTCCCTTCCGACCAACTAGACAGGATGGCCGAATGAGTTGAGCGTCCGTCTCCGGTTTTGGTAGATCGTGGGATTTGAATCCACAGTTTCGAATCCTGAATGACTTAAAAATGTATGCTTGTCACTTTCTAGCCTGGCACTCGGCATTATTAGGATAGGGCAAGGACTGGTTGGTTCAGTGTCAGGATAATAAGTCAAGGTGCTGGCAGCCTGGTCTCCCAGTGGAGCAGCACTATAAAGTCGCCATGAGTGTGCACTGTCACAAGTCAGTACCCATCCTGATATGACCTTAGATGTTACCAGGACATAAAACTCCCAACAAGCAACCAATCCCTTCCCACCAGCTGCGGTTAGCCTTACTGCGCCCCCTGTAATTATAGAGACTGGGTGTATGTGTACATGGGACAACCATCACTCATCTCTACAGCAACCATTAAGGTGGTAGCAGTGTCGGTGAACCTGAGTAATACTAGATTATTGGCATGTTAAATACATTCATTTTGTTAGCCCACCGCAGGCTACTGATCATGGACGTGGTATGCATAAGATGACATGTCTAGCTCATTTCTCCTTGACTTGACGACCAGACGGGATGGCCGAATGAGTTGAGCGTCCACCTCCCGTTTTGCTAGATCGTGGGATTCGCGAGTCAAATCAATGACTTAAAAATTGTATACTTGTCGCTTCCTAGCCTGGCACTCAGCATTGTTATGATAGGGCAAAGATAAGTGTCAAAATAATGTGACTGAGTGGGATATCAGGTCATGGTGCTGATGGCCAGGTCTCCCATTGGGGCAGCACTATAAAGTTGCCATGAGTGCGCACTATCACAAGGCGGTACCCATCCTCATATGACCTTAGATGTTGCCAGGAGGTAAAACTAACCAATCTCCTTGACAAATGAACAAAAATCTTCTATTTTTGTATATGCCCTTTTATGATTTTTATTAGGAATAGCTCTCTAATATTCCTTCCTCCCAAACCCTTTAAAATGTTTTTTTATTGAATAAGGTAGCCGAATCGGTAATACGAGTGGTCGTGAGTTCGAAGCACTGACCAAGTCAAACCAATGGCTTACAAAATTAAATCAGATCACGCTGCCGGCGGTCTGGTTTCCCAGTGGGACAGCACTATAAAGTCGCCATGAGTGCGCACTGTCACAAGTCGGTACCCGTCCTGATATGACCATAGATGTTGCTAGGACGTAAAACAACAACAAACAAACATACAAAAGTAAAACTTTTCGCTATCAAGCCTGTCATTCAGCATAACTAGGATAAGTCAAGGATGGGTTTTACTTTGTGTCAGGATAATGTAGTGGGTCATGGTTCTGGTGGCCACTGTCTCTGCCAGTGGGGCAGCACTATAAAGTCACCATGTCTGTATCCTGTCACAAAGTTTGTAGCCATTCTTGATATGACTTGATGCTTTTCGCTATCAAGCCTGGCACTCAGCATAACTAGGATAAGGCAAGGATGGGTTTTACTTTGTGTCAGGATAATGTGACTGAGTGCGATAGTGAGTCATGGTTCTGGTGGCCACTGTCTCGGCCAGTGGGGCAACACTATAAAGTCACCATAACTGTGTCCTGTCACAAAGTTTATGCCCATTCTTGATATGACTTGATGCTTTTCGCTACCAAGCCTGGCACTCAGCATAACTAGGATAAGGCAAGGGTGGGTTTTACTTTGTGTCAGGATAATGTGACTGAGTGAGTTAGTGGGTTTTACTTTGTGTCAGGATAATGTGACTGAGTGAGATAGTTGGTCATGGTTCTGGTGGCCACTGTCTCTGCCAGTGGGGCAACACTATAAAGCCACCATAACTGTGTCCTGTCACAAGTTTGTACCCATTCCTGATATGACTTGAGACTTTGTTAGGACATAAAGAAAAAGAACTCAACAAACAACAACAATTTTATATTTTTTTTAATACAATAATTTTTTTTAAATACAATTTTAATTTTTTTATTATTAAACACTTGTAAAACCAGCGTGCTGCTTACTGCGTCGTTCCTCCCACAGAAACTGAAGGAGGACAACGTGGTGCTGACTCAGCGGATCACTGAGCTGGAGGTGGACCTGGGCGAGTGCGAGTTGTCCGGGCAGCGGCTGAAGCAGCAGGTGAAGAGCTTCGACTTGGACGGCCAGGCGAGCGCGCGCCAGGTGCGGGACCTCAGCGTGCAGCTGACCGCGCTGCAGGCCAAGAGCCCGGAGGTGCGTCAAGGCCCCTGCATGCATGCACCCACCCACCCTTTAAAAAAAAAATCTTTAAACAAAAATTCATATTTGTTTCTCAGGCATTGCCTCAGTATTCTTGGTATGTTGAAGAAAAGGTAATCTTTATTTAACTTTTTTTTAATTTTATTTTTTTAAATGAAGCCACTCTGGCAGGTTTGTTGTTGTTTGTTTCTTGAGGTTTTCTATTTCCTAGCAATGTCTAAGCTCGGCTTTACGGTTAATTAAATGCACGACTGTTTTTTTTCTCTAAGCAGGTATCATTTCTTTTGAACCACCACCCCCAAAATTATTGAATCCAATAAAAAAAATATTAAAAAGTAATTAAAATATTTTTTTTAAATGCCTGCGTGTTACAATTTCTTACAAGATGTGCCTGAGAAATAAGTATATATATTTTTTTCCTTTTTGTCTAATCGAAAGACACCATTTCGCATGCGCGTATACATATGATAGTCTGAGTGGGTGGATGGAGTGATTTCCAAAGGGTTGACGGCTGAGACCCATTTGAAATCGCTTCGCTCACTACGAGGGATATTATGATGGTTACAAGTATTCATTTATTTATTGCGCATGTACAATCATGTCTTCCGTGTATATTTTTATTGCAGGTGTATAGAAATATTTTGCTATCCGCTATGGAACTTTATTGTCGGGGTTTATTTATAGTTCTGGTGTTTTTCGGTCAAGGAGAAAACACCCTTGTATAAAAGTAACACATGTGCAATGATAATATATCTTGGGCTTTATGTGATGCAAGAATTGATAATTTGTTGTTTTTTGCTGAATGTTTAAAATGTATAAAATTAGTTTTTAAGTTTTTAGTGAGTTTACTATTACTTGGATTTGTCAAAATGCTATAGTAGTTAATTGCATCTTGTGTATGCCATGGTCATGTATTTGGATCTGACCGCTGTCACCATGTCATGGTCGTGTGTTCTATTTGGTTCGATGGACAGTACTTGAAAGACCATGCTCCATTTTGGAAGCCATGTTGTCAACTCTTTATTTCCACAAGGTGGCAGCACACATAGACCATAGACCAATGAGTTGTTATGGTGGCCCATAAGTATAGCATGTATATCATGGCTGTGTGAATATGGATGTGTTTGTGTGTGTGGGGGGGGGGGAATGTAACCCGTCCGTGCGTCTGTTTGTGTGCGTGTGTGTGTGTGTGTGTCTGGATGCAACCCGTGTGTGTGTGTGTGTCTGGATGTAACCCGTGTGTGTGTGTCTGGATGTAACCCGTGTGTGTGTGTGTGTGTGTGTGTGTGTGTGTGTGTGTGTGTCGGGATGTAACCCTTTTCTTAGGCTTAACCTTTTCGCTGCTTCACTAAGTTTATGTGATTATTTATAATTTCATTGAATATTTGTTCAATTAAATTTTGGTGTGGGAAAAGTCCTAATTTTAAATAATTTAAATATTTAATTACATAGTCGCCAATCCAAAATTGCACTATTGCAATGTCAACTCAGTATCAGGATAATGTGACTGAGTGGGATATCAGGTCAAGGTGCCGGCAGCCTGGTCTTCCAGTCAGGCAGCACTGTGCAAACGCCATGAGTGTGCACTGTCACAAGTCGATACCGGTCCTTTTATGACCTTAGATGTTGTGAAGATGTAAAACATCAACAGTGAAACGAATGAAAGTAATGAGATTTCTTCCACCAATGTTCTTGAATTTTACCTGGCCTCAAATATTTTAATAATTCTGAACTTATAACTTCAAAAGTGTCTCGTGATACATAGTTGGTTGTGTGCTTTTACATTCTCTGTAAAAGCGATGGCCCGATAATAATACAACAGAATAAGATTTGCACACTTCTCGCCGTGATTATGACCTTTGCTACCGACACGGTGTTAAGCAATCACCACTAACCAACAAACTAACAAAGATGCAAAAGCTCTTAGCCAGGTCTAGCACATGTGGGTTGGGGGTGTTAAGTGGATATATAACATATAACACAGTGGGAGAGGTTTATCTGGAAATACTAAATGCTACCTGAGTCGTTCCACTGTTACTACCCGGGTTATCCCATTCTCAGACTTGTTCTTCTAGATGTTGGAGGCATTGAGGGTATTGTTACTGTGGGTAGCGGTTGTAGTCCATTCATGTTACTATTGTAAGCTGAACAATTTTTATAAGGCATTTGGTCAAATTTTTCAAATCGTTGAACTTCTTAGCTGTTTCTAATTGTATAAATGAAAAGCCAACTAGTTTTATAAGAGCCAATTTTACCTTTCTATCGGGTTAATTTTATAAGTTGCACCATTTTCTCTTATCATGCTTTTGGTGGGATATCTAAGGTGCTTCCGTATGGGGCCTGGAAAATGTTGAAAGGTTTTGAACTTCATTTGCCTCATTTCAAGGCCTTGAAAAGCCTTGAATTTAACCTATTTAGGGTAAATAGTCTTGAAAAGCCTTGAATTCCATTAAACTGTCCCCGCTGATCTAAATTAGTCCAAAATCGCCATTCACCATTGTTGTTTTTCCCCTGAAATTCAAATGAAAATAGTCTTGAATTCCTATCAAAAACAGCCGTGAAAAGCCTTGACACTACGCTTGTCCATATCTTCACATCTGTACGGAGCCTGGATATCGGTCATTGTTGCTTTACTACAAATTCCGACTTGACTAATCCGCAGGTTGTAACGAAAGTGAAGCGAGTGGAAGTGGACTCGCCCCACATGCAGGAGCTGCTCGACATCACTCGGAAGGAGAACAAAGAGCTCAAAGACGACATCGAGTCTCTCCGAGCACAGCTTGCAGAAAGCGGTGCCGCCTTGAAGAAGGAACAGGTCAGCACTGAGATAATCAGCAGGTCGTGGGCACCATCGATGCGCTTAGTCCATGTCCATGAGAAGAAATCAAAAATAGTTTTTTGTGATTGAGGTCGTGGGTTTGAACCCCAACCGAGTCAACCTAATGACTTACAAATTGCAGAGCTGCCAACCGATACGATTTCTGCTGAATCATTACGATTTTCTGCCTTTCATTATGCCATTACGCCATATATGTCATGACAGTGTGTGAATATGGGTGTGTGTGTGTGTGTGCGTGTGTGTGTGCATGCATGTGTGTGTGTGGGAGTGCACATGTGCGTGTGTGTGGGTCTGGATGTAACCTGTGCGTGCATGCGTGTGTTTGCGTGCGTGCGTGTGTGTGTGAGGATGTAACCCTTTTCTTAGGCTTAAAGCTGCAGAGTCCGATGAAATATCACATTTTCAAAACCAAACAAATTATCTAGATTTGATTCTACATATCTACCTTAGATACTGATGCACTTATTCTACACTTATATATATGGATTTATATTATATATATATATTATATATCGACACACATATACATATGGGAGTGACTAAGCATTTGAGTGCCTAAATGTTTATATACATATGTTGTAAATAGTGTTTTTTTGGCAAATGAAGGGAAACATGATGACTGACGACTAGAGCAAGCCTCAAACCCCAACTTCTGCCATTCAGAGACTACGGTCCTAACCATTAGGCTCTTTAGGCCACACATCCCAAGTGGAAATGTACTATGTAAGGTCGCGATTAACCCAATCCGAAGAAGATTACGCTTTCCCATTTTCAAATGTTGGCAGCTATGAAATTGTCACACAATTTCAATTTTTATTTACAAGTAGAACAGATTTATTTTTTGTAATTGCCAATGAGATAGTGAGGATGGTGGAGCCAAAAGTACAGACTGAGAGTGGGAACAGGAAGTTGTGGACAATATCTAAATCATTTAAGTAATTATTTTTAAAAGCAATTACGTTAAATATATTGAAATTGTATCACCAATTTCCGAAAAAGTGTTTCCAAGTGTGAAGTGCTTGATTCTAACTGCAGGCTCGGCTACAAGTGGAGAACGATAGACTCCAGCAGGAGAGTGCACAGGCCCAGAAGGAGTGCGCGCACAGTGAACAAGACAAGGCAAAGGTGCAGGAGGAGAAGAACACCGCTGTGCAGGAGCTGTCCGCTGCCAAGCAGCTCGTCTCGACACTGTCTGCGTCGAGCGAGGAGACGACCAGAGAGCTGACAGCCGAGATTGGTCAGCTGCGTGAGCAGCTGTGCAAGTCAAAGGACGCCAAGCAGGAGGCAGACGCCTTGACCCAGAGCCAGGCCGCGCGCAGTCTGGAGGAGACGACGCAACTGGAAGAGAAGGTCGGCACGCTTACCACACAGGTGAAGGATGGGAGTCGTGACCTGAAGGCAGCGGAGAGAAAGTTGAATCAGGCGCAGGCGCAGGTGAGAGGGGGTGGAAGGGGAATGGGAAGTGGAAGCAGGTCAGTCACGTGGTCACTTGAGAGTAGTGTCGCGCAGCAAACCAGGGAGAGTAGTGTCGCGCAGCACACCTGGATGCTGGCTGTCACCTCCACAGGTGGTCATGGTTAGGATTAGGATGATTGCATTTGGGAGCCTAGATAAAGTAATGGTTAGCACGCAGAATGGCAGACCAGATGGGATGACCAAATGTGTTGAGTACCTGCTTCCTGTGTCACAGGTCATGTGATACTAACCCCGAATTTGAACCCTGGCCAGTGCCAGTCCAAAACAATGGCATATTATTACTTATAACTGTAATCAATAAAATCTTGTTTGGCTGTGTGGTGTATGTTAAAATGTTATGTTGTGGATTTCCATGTTTCATGGTACATATTAACATATCACTGAATTTCTATAAGATCCAAATTAAAAAAAGTGAAATAGTTTGTTTTTTTCAACGCTGACATGAACAACACGTAAACCTTCATATGAACAAGGATTCTGCTATTATTTGGAATGTTTTCCGCTATTATTTGGAAGTTTTAACGTTTGGTTTCAATGTCACCCTTTAGTGCCCAGTTTCAGAGAATGACCTATATATATTGTGCCATTTCGACTAACATTCTCTGCGCGTGTTTTCCAGCTGACCCGGCAGGAAGAGGAGTCCAACGTTGTGCAAGACCAGCTTCACACAGAGATAGCTCGCTTCCAGCTTGATATCAGCGTACTCAAGGAGAGGAAAGCAGCCGAAATGGAAAAGGTAACACTCACGCTACCCCAATTAACGCCAACTTTGAACCAGACGGGGTGGCCAAGTGAGTTGAGTGCCCGCCTCCCGGTTTGGTAGGTCGTGGGATTCGAATCCTTGGCCGAGACAAACCAACGACTTAAAAATTTATACTTGTCATTACCTAGCTTGGCATTCGGCATTACTAGGATAGGTCAAGGAGCAATGGAATGAGGAAGACCAATTGTCTGCAGTTGAAATTTCACCTGCTTAATCAACTAATGTACCACAGAAAAAGACAAAAAACCTGACTTACAAAGCAGCCAAACTCACACTCACCCAACTCACATACACCCAACTAACACCAACCCAAGTAACACCAACCCGACTCATACTGACTCCACTCACACCCATCCAACTCACATACACCCAACTAACACCAACCCAAGTAACACCAACCCAACTCATACCGACTCCACTCACACCCACCCAACTCACATACACCCAACTAACACCAACCCAAGTAACACCAACCCAACTCATACCGACTCCACTCACACCCACCCAACTCACATACACCCAACTAACACCAACCCAAGTAACACCAACCCAACTCATACCGACTCCACTCACACCACCAACTCACATAACCCAACTAAAAACCCAAGTAACACCAACCCAACTCATACCGACTCCACTCACACCCACCAACTCACATACACCCAACTACACCTACCAACACAACTCATACCGACTCCACCCACATCCACCCAACTCAGATACACTCAAATAACACCAACCTAAGTAACACCAACCCAACTCATACTGACTCCAGTCACACCCACCCAACTCACATACACCCAACTAACACCAACCCAAGTAACACCAACCCAACTCACATACACCCAACTAACACCAACCCAACTCACATACACTCAACTAACACCAACCCAAGTAACACCAACCCAACTCATACCGACTCAACTCACACCCACCCAACTCACATACACCCAACTAACACCAACCCAAGTAACACCAACCCAACTCATACCGACTCCACTCACACCCACCCAACTCACATACACTCAACTAACACCAACCCAAGTAACACCAACCCAACTCATACCGACTCCACCCACATCCACCCAACTCACATACACCCAAGTAACACCAACCCAAGTAACACCAACCCAACTCATACCGACTCCACCCACACCCACTCAACTCACATACACCCAAGTAACACCAACCCAACTCATACCGACTCCACTCACACCCACCCAACTCACATACACTCAACTAACACCAACCCAAGTAACACCAACCCAACTCATACCGACTCATACTGACTCCACTCACACCCACCCAACTCACATACACACAACTAACACCAACCCAAGTAACACCAACCAAACTCACATGCACCCAACTAACACCAACCCAACTCACATACACTCAACTAACACCAACCCAAGTAACACCAACCCAACTCATACTGACTCAACTCACACCCACCCAACTCACATACACCCAAGTAACACCAACCCAACTAACACCAACCCAAGTAACACCAACACAACTCATACCGACTCCACCAACACCCACCCAACTCACATACACCCAACTAACACCAATGCAACTCACATCCAACCAACTAACACCCACCCAACTAACACCCACTCGACTAACACCCACGCCACTAACACCCATCCAACAAACACCAACCACTCAATCATTTGTACTCAAGGGAGAAGCATCCCCTCAGTGCAGGGGGTATCAGTTCCTACTAACACTAGGACACATTCTACTCAGGTGTATAGATTTCATGGTTTTTCGTGAACACTGTTTTAATGTAAATAGTATGCGAGACCTCTTTCCCAACCATCCTGATATGACCTTAGATGTTGCTAGGACATAAAGCAACAACAAAACAAAAAAAAACCTCTCTACCAATGTAAAACACAAACAAATTTACAAGTTCCTAAAAACAACAGGGCTATGTTGTCTTCCTGTAATTTTGGCTATTTTTTGGGAGCTAGATTTTGCTGTCATTTGACACGAGTCCAACCACTTCAAAATTGCATCAGCGATTCATTTTGCTCTCAGTTGATGTGATCTGACCATTTCTGAATTTCATGTAAATTGCAATGTAGGTCTGTGAATGCGATTGATAAGACTGACAGAATAAATAGATACCACTAGCTTTTTGCCGTGAATATGGCCCCTGCTGCCCGACATGGCATTAAACCATCGCCAATCAACCAATCAACCAACTCAACAACCCACCTGATTCACACCAACCGGATGACCAAATTAGTTAAGCGTCCGTCTCCCGTTTTGGTAAATTGTGGGATTCCAACCAACGGGTTCGAACTCTAGTCGAGTCAAACCAATGACTTAAAAGTATATACTTGTCCCTTTCTAGCCTGGCTCTCGGCATTATTAGGATAGGGCAAGGACTGGTGGGCTCAGTGTCAGGATAATGTGACTGAGTGGGATATCAGATCATGGTACTGGCGGCCTGGTCTCCCAGTGGAGCAGCACTAAAAAGTCACCATCAGTCCACACTGTTACAAGTTGGTCCCCGTCCTGATATGATCTTAGATGTTGCCAGGAAGTAAAACTCCAACAACCAACCAACTATACTCGGCTAACTCACACCAATCCAACTCACACCAACTTGACTCACACCAACTCAACTGTCTCACCTCATCTAACGAACACCCATCCAACTTACACCAACCATATACACACCAATCCAACCACCAAACACTTTTGAGTTGACACAACCTTTAAACTATATTTCAAAAAAGCTTTTTCATATATTTAATTTATCTTGAACCTGATGAATTAAAAAAAAAACATAAACATTCTAAAGTAGCCTTTTGATTTAATATACGTTGTTCCTTGATGAACAACCAGACGGGATGGCCGAATGAGTTAGAGCGTCCGTCTCCCGTGTTGGTAGACCATGGGATCGTGGGTTCAAACCCTGGTCGAGTCAAAACCAATGACTTAAAAATTTATCCTTGTTGCTTCCTAGCCAGGCGCTCGGCATTAATAGGATAGGGCAACGACTGGTTGGCTCAGTGTCAGGATAATGTGACTGAGTGGAATATCAGGTCATGGTGCCAGTGGCCTGATGGAGCAGCACTATAAAGTCACCATGTGGGCACTGTCACAAGTTGGTACCTGCCTTGATATGACCTTAGATGTTGATAGGACATAAAACAACAACAAACAAATCCTTCATGAACAATAGTTGAGAACAAAAACTTCTTTCCTACAACAATTTATGAAGTTATGTTTTCTTGCCTCACTAGGTTCGGCGTGAGTCTGCAGAGCGACAGCATCACTTAGAGCGCAAGTTGGCCATCGTGGAGGAGCGCCTCTCGGTAATTGGACCCGCAATGGCTGAGTTTGTACTGGACTACAATAAGCTACGCGACACATGCCACGCGCTGCCCTCCTTCATCAAGCAGGAGGTGGACTCCACCACCAAGAAGGTACGCATACACTGAGCATGCGCAAATACCAACAATTAAACGTGGGACCAAATCAGTAGAGCGCAGGCTTTCCACGGTGGTCGAGGGTTTCGATCCTTGGTCAATGGCATCGAATCCCAGCCGAGTCAAACCGATGACCTTATCGAATTTACTCTTGTCGCTACCTAGCCTGACGCTCGGCATTAATAGGATAGGATAGGACAAGGACTGGTTAGCTTAGTATCAGGATAATGTGACTGAGTGAGATTTCGGGTCATGGTGCCAGCAGCCTGGTCTCCCTGTCGCACAGCACTATAAATCGCCAGGAGTGTGCACTGTCACAAGTGGGTGTCCATCCTGATGACCTTAGATGTTGCTAGGACGGAAAACAATAAACAAGCAAAACAAAAAATTTAACGTGGGGGTCATTCAAAGTTTTCAAAATTTGCACGGTCATACAATGACTTGATTCTCCAAGGGGGTTGATGAAAATGGGAAATATTGTGCCTAAAGAAGAATTCGAACCAACATTTGTTGCCATTCCTGAGGACTGTGGCAGAAGTAAGTGCCCAGGCTTATATGCTATGGACAGTATAAATACAGCCTCAATAAAAAAAAATTGTTTTTAAAGTGCAATTATAAATGATAAATGTGAGGTTGTGAATTGTAACTGACTTGATCCTGTTTTCTTGTCGCAGCTGCTAACCGCCCTGAAAGACCTTTCGCAGTATAATGATGAGCTGGTGCGCAAGTACCGAAAGGAGATGGCACTCCGAAAGAAGTACCACAACGAGCTCGTCGAGCTCAAAGGTCAGTTATGGATTTTGTCAGACAAATTATCCAGTGCATAAACTGCTTTTTGATGCAGTGTGCCCGTGATTAACACCGAGAGTCAGCAGGGCTGGGTGGGTGAGTGAGTGAGTGAGTGAGTGAGTGAGTGAATGAGTGAGTGAGTGAATGAGTGAGTGAGGGAGTGAATGAGTGAGTGAATGAGTGAGGGAGGGATTGAGTGAGTAAGTATGTGTGAGTAAGTGTGTGTAAGTGAGTGAGAGTGAGTATGTGTGAGTATGAGTGAGTATGTGTGAATGATTGAGTGAGTATGTGTGAGTGAGTGTCTGAGTAAGTGAGTGAGTGTAAGTGAGTGAGTGTAATTGAGTATGTGTGAGTAAGTGAGTGAGTGTGAGTGAGTGTAAGTGAGTGAGTATGTGTGAGTAAGTGAGTGAGTATGTGTGAGTGAGTAAGTGAGTGAGTGTAAGTGAGTGAGTGTAAGTGAGTGAGTGTAAGTGAGTGAGTGTAAGTGAGTGAGTATGTGTGAGTAAGTGAGTGAGTGTAAGTGAGTGATTGAGTGTAAGTGAGTGAGTATGTGTGAGTGAGTGTAAGTGAGTGAGTGTAAGTGAGTGAGTAAGTGAGTTTGAGTGAGGCAGTGTGAGTATGTATGAGTAAGTGAGTGAGTTTGTGTATCCGGTGTGTGTGAGTGTGCATTGTGTGTGTGTGAGGGTATGTACGAGTGTGCAATGTGTGTGTACGCTATGGTGTATGTAGCTGTGTAGATGTGTAAGAAATGTGTGTATTCTTTGTGTGTATGTATGCTTTGTCTGTGTGTATGTTTGTGTAAATGTGTAAGAAGTTAGCTTCTTCTTCTGTCCTCACCTCACACAATATTGACAATTTTCAGATTAGTGCTGATGTAAAACCTCTAATAAAAGCCTGCACGCCGCGTTTGATGTAAGTGATTTTGATGTAAGACTTTGATGTAAGAATCTCCATAGATTATAAATGAAATAAAAGCACATTATTCTGAAGGTTTAAAAAAAAAAAAGTAATTGTCACAAATAAATAAGGGACAAAATATCAAAATATTGTGGTGCCGGTGCCATTTATAACTGTTGACTAACTCTCCACAAGACGCAGTTGAAGCTTGTTTCTGGCAGTGTGGTGTCAAGTTCTCGAACTTAGCTAGAACCGGAAACCAGTGCGCCTGCGCGGAGCAGGGTGCGCACAAAGCCCACCTAAGGGGTCGTTCACAATTATCAACATTTTCACAAGCGCACAAACCATACGTTGGGGGCGGAGGGGAGGGTTAAGACCCACCCTATACGCTTTCGAAAGCTTATAAAGATGTTGGTCAAATTAAACAGGTTTCGAATCTATACTTTATACTATTCCGTGGCTAGCGTGCTAACCATTACACTACTAGGCATCCTGATGCAATCACCCTATCCATGCCTGCATGTCTATGTGGCTCCTAGCCTAAGAGGTTAGTACAGACTACTACAATATCAACATTTGTATTGTACGCTTTGTTGGACGAGGGGGTCATGAAACAGGGCATGTTTAGTACGCTTGTGAAAATGTTGCTAATTATGCAGGACCTCTAATGCATTGCCATGGTTGCGTCATTTGCAGGCAACATCCGCGTGCTGGCGCGTCTGAGGCCTCGGATCAAGGAGGATGGGATCGGCCCGCCTGCGGAGATGGTGGTCAGCGTGGACCCTGAGGATGACGGAGTCGTCACCGTGCAGTACAAGGCGCGCCAGCAGACTTTTGAGGTTGACAAGGCCTTCCTGCCCCATGTCGCGCAGTCCGAAGTATGCCCACACCACCTACTTTACTTAAGCAGTTCTGGTTGCCGTCCTGATATGACCTTAGCTGTTGCCATGACGTAAAGCCCCAACAACCAACCAATCTGACACATATCGGGGTCCAGACGGGATGGCTGAATGAATTGAGCGTCCGTCTCCCATTTTGGTAGATCGTAGGATTCAAATGGTCGAGTCAAACCAATCACTTACAAAAATTGATACTTGTCGCTTCCTAGCCTAGCGTTCAGCATTATTAGGATGGGGCAAGGACTGGTTGGCTCAGTGTCAGGATAATGTGACTGAGTGGGATATCAGGTCATGGTGATGGCAGCCTGATTTCCCAGTGGGGCAGCACTATGAAGTCACCACGAGTGCACACTGTCACAAGTGGGTACCCGTCCTGATGTAAAACAACCCTTACCAAATAGAATAACATCTGGATCTTTGTAATACTGCCCATCATTCCCTCTGCTATTATTATAAGGCGCGATACATGTATTCACTTGCCGAAATGGTTCGCTAACGCGCTCCCTGCCCCTTGTACTTTGTAGGTGTTCAGGGAGGTGCGGGCTCTGGTCACCTCCTGCATTGATGGCTACAACGTTTGCATATTCGCTTATGGACAGACAGGGTCAGGCAAGACCTTCACAATGGAAGTGAGTGGACAGTCTAGCTGCCTAGTTGCATAATCCATTGGTTTTCACTTCTTTTCACCGTCCTGATATGACCGTAGGTGTTGCTAGGACGTAAAACTCCAACCAACTTCTTTTCATATAGCTGCATAGTCCGATGAAAATATCACATTTTCAAAACCAAAACCAGAATAAAAAACTTGTCACAAAAAAAAACCAGTCACAATCAAATTACTTATCAACAGCTACTGTGTGGTAAGATAAAACCAACACTACAACTGGCCAGCATTGAAAACAAGCCTGGGTACCCGGGCTTATATGCTATGGACAGTATAAATACAGCCTCAATAAATTAAAAAACAAACAAACAAACAAAAAACCCACAAAAAAACAACCATTATCTAGATTTGATTCTACATATCTAACTTAGATACTGGTTCACTTTGAAGGGAATACTGAAGTAATTCAATAGAACCTGTTACTGCAGAAGTGTCAGAATGTTGGCGTGCTTGCCAAGATTAATTCTGCTTGGTTGTACTTCAAATATCTCAAAAGTTAGCCATTTAAAATAAAAGCTATTTCAATCTGAAGTAAGGTAGGTTAGAGTGATCAATCTAATATATTTATTTCGGGAAATGAAAACCGTTTTGGTTTTGAAAAATGTTATGACTTCATCAGTAGATGCAACTCTAAATTACTTCTTTTCTTTTAAAAAACTAGTTATTTGAAATCTAATAGTCGATTTACAAGCGCCAAATAACTGCGATAGTGCGTGTAATGCGCGCTTTGCACCCCCTATGATAATGCGGCTTGTCGGTGCTCCGCAGGGCTCCCTGGCAGACCCCGGCATCAACCAGCGCGCTTTGCAGCAGCTGTTCCTGGAGACAGCCGACCGGTGTGGCGAGTGGCAGTACATTATGTCTGTGTCGGTCATCGAGATCTACAACGAAATGCTCAGGTAGGCTGAGACCTTCCCAATAACTTGAAAATCTCCGCAACAAAATGCGGTGGAAGCACAAGTTTTGTATAATTAAACTTTGGAAGCTGTATTAATGGATGTAGAGTTGTGTAAGGCCATAATACAGCTAATCCCTCCCCCTCCCCCTCCCCCTCCCCTCCTCTCCCCCTCCCCTCCCCCTCCCCCTCCCCTCCTCTCCTCCCCCTCGTCCTCTTGCTCTCATCTTGTCTTACTTTTTCTCTTCCACTCTTCGTCTTCCACTCTATCTCTCTCCCTTCCTCTCTCCCTCACTCTCTCCCTCTCCCTCTCCCTCTCCCTCCCTCCCTCCCTCCCTCACTCTCCCTCTCCCTCTGTCCCTCTCTCCCTCCCTCTCTCCCTCCCGCTCTCCCTCCCTCTCTCTCTCCGTCTCCATCTCTCTCCCTCTCCTTCTCCCTCTCTCCCTCCCTTCCTCTCTCCCCTTTCCTCATCGCTCTTCCCTCTTCCAAATTCAGTGATCGAATGAGTAAGAGTACATGCTTCCCACGCGGAAGTTAGTGAGTTCAAATCCCGGCCGACTCAAACCAATGACTTACAAAATTTATACTTGTCGCTACCTAGCCTGGCATTCGGCATTACTAGGATAGGGCAAGGACTTGTTAGCGCAGTATCAGGCTCATGTGATTGAGTGGGCAATTGGTTAATGTGGTCTCCGAGAGGGGCAGCACTATAAAGTTCCCATGAGTGCGCACGGTCACAAATCTCTACCCATCCTGATATTACCCTAGATGTTACCAGGATGTAAAACCCCAAGAAACAATATCTCCCTCCCCCTGTCCCTCCCTCCCTCGCCAGCCCTCGCCAGCCCTCCCTTCCTCTCTCCCTCTCTCCCTCTCTTCCTCTCTCCCTCTCTCCCTCCCTCCCTCACTCCCTCCCTCTCCCTCTCTCCCTCCCTCCCCCTCCCTCTAGGAAAGGGCAAGGACTTGTTAGCTCAGTATCAGGCTAATGTGATTAAGTGGGCAATTGGTTAATGTGGTCTCCGAGTGGGGCAGCACTATAAAGTTCCCATGAGTGCGCACGGTCACAAATCTCTACCCATCCTGATATGACCTTAGATGTTGCCAGGATGTAAAACCCCAAGAAACAATATCTCCCTCCTCCTTCCCTGTCCCTCCCTCGCCATCCATCGCCAACCCTCCCCTCCCTCCCTCCCCTCCCTCCCTCCCTCCTCCCCCCCCCCCCCCCTCCCCCCTCCCTCCCTCCCTCCCTCCCTCCCTCCCTCCCTCCCTCCCTCACTCACTCACTCACTCACTCACTCACTCACTCCCTCCCTCCCTCCCTCCTCCCCCCAACACCCCCACTCCAATTTGCCATTTTTAACTTCAACTGTGCGTGAGCGATACCATATTGGAATCACCTTCTCAAGTACCGCTTGCTTTCTGTGTCCAGAGACCTGCTGGTGAATGAAACTAACCAGAAACTTGACATCAAGATGGCGCCGGAGGGGGGCGTGCATGTGCCCGGCCTGACGTCATATGAGGTCAAGTCAGTCACGGACGTCAACCAGGTAACCTTCTTATTCATGTCTAGTATTAGTAGCATGGTCCGTACGGGGCCTGGAAAGTCTTTGAAAGTCTTGAACTTCATTTGCCCCATTTCAAGGCCTTGAAAGGCTTTGAATTTAACCTATTTTGGGTAATTGAAAGACACAAGACCGACGTATTATATATTGGACTTTATTACCGTAGTTTCTTGATATTACTCCCGTGTTGGTAGATCGAGGGGTCGTGGGTTCGAACCCTGGTTGAGTGAAACCGATGACTTAAAAATGTATACATGTTGCTACCTACCCTGGTGCTCGGCATTATTAGGATAGGGCAAGGACTGGTTGGCTCAGTGTCAGGATAATGTGACTGAGTGGGATATCAGGTCATGGTGCTTGCAGCCTGGTCTTCCAGTGGGGTAGCACTATAAAGTCGCCATGAGTGCGCACTGTCACAAGTCGGAACCCGTCCTGATATGACCTTAGATGTTGCTAGGATGTAAAACAGCAACAAACAAATAAACAATCTTAATGTTACATATCAGAGTTCAAGAGATGAATTTGTCTTTGAGATATTTTGAGGCTTACAGAACTTTACCAAATAGAATTCTTACAGCTTGGGTGGGGGGGATGGTAAACAAAGGATCCCGTAGTGTAGGTTTTGAAGGAGCCGCAGCTGAGCTGAAAGGCGGGCTAGTCCGTTAAAGTAAAGTTATGATGCTAGGAGGCGCGTCTTGAGACGGCGGCCGAAGTAGTCTATTAATAGAATAATGCTTCTTTGTATCGAAGGGGGTGAGACGGCGTTCATGCGTATTCAATTATCCTTGTTCTCGTAACATGTACAATTCGTCTTGAAAAGCCTTGAATTCCATTAAATTAATCCGAAATCACCATTCGGCATAAGATAGTCCGACATACCTACACACAATAAAACGCCAATACTCGCCTGAATTCCTATAAAAAATTGCCTTGAAACACCTTGAAATAGCCTTTAATTTTGTATCTTCATATGTGTACGGACACTGTAATAGTAGCCAAGATACAACACTAAATTACTGCCAATGGTTACCCTCTATCAGGAAAGAATAGGCAAACTTTTAATTTAAATTGCATAATTAGAGCCAGGCTTTTGCCATCGGGTGTATGCTGTGTTTACCTTTTACTTCCTGTCCAGGTGTTTGCTGTCGGGCGGAAGAACCGGCAGACGGCAGCAACCAACATGAACGAGCACTCGTCGCGTTCCCACGCCTTGCTGTGTGTAGCCGTCACCGGCACCAACATCACTACTGGGGCCCGCTCGATGGGTACGCAGCCGGCTCACCAGCCTTCCATCCACTCTGCGACAATAAGCCGCATATGGCCTCGGAGCCCTGAGGGACTCCGAATGAGTAGCGACTGAATTTGAAGGACTCCAATTTCATATCAAAGCTCCATAGTCGATCCTACATTGGGTGATCTCCCAATAGAAGCACGCTACCCAATAGAAGCACACAACCCCTATTTCAAGATTGAAAGCACGCACAAATTTACGATCATATTCAGACTGAATATACATAAAATAAGACAATCCTACTTTATTTCAGAGGCACAACAAAAACAAATCAATGAAATTATTTAACTTTTAATAGATGCGCATCCATGTGTCTGCACTCGCGCAGTGCGCGTCTATTGGGACATATAAGGTATCCAACTTAGATACTGATGCACTTATAAAGCATTTGTCGCTGCATTGGGCATGCTAAGCAAATTTTAATAGAGCCTGTTTCTGCTGAAGCCTATGGTGTCAGAATTTTGACATGCTTGCTTGGCAAAATTAATTTGCCATGTTTTCACTTAAAAATATATCTAGAATTAGCCATTTAAAATAAAAGTTACTCCAAATTAAAGTCGGTTATAGCGATCACTCTAATGTAATTGTTTCAGAAAATGGCAGAAACTGAACACTATCGGACTATACAACTTTATGGCGATAACCGTTTATTAAATGCCTCTAGGGGTCAAACTTTAGCCATTTTGAATCATTGAAACTGAAATTTTAATGTGTTTCGCAAATAACTGGAACACCAAAGAAGACATTAGATTGTCCTGTCCAATATGAGACTGGGCAGGCGACAGGTATTGGAATTGTTTTATTGATTTGATTTGAGTTTTATTTAACCACAAACATGTAGTGAGGTAATTGTATGGCTTCCGCAAGGGGTGATCTTCCAGCCGAGCAACCAATGTTACATTTAATTAAAGTTCATACTTATGCAAAATACGGCAGTCACGTGATTGTTATACCCCTTGTCCTGCAGGCAAGCTGAACCTCGTTGACCTGGCAGGGTCAGAGCGCGTCAGTAAATCTGGGGCAGACGGAGACCGGCTGAAGGAGGCGCAGAAGATTAACAAGTCACTGTCATGTCTGGGGGATGTGATCCACGCCCTGCGCAACCACCAGTCCCACATCCCCTACCGCAACTCCAAACTGACCTACCTCCTGCAAGATTCACTTGGTAAGGATTGATTGATTGGTGGTTGCTTTACGCCGTGTCGGCAGCATAGGCCATATTCACGGCGAGAAATGTTTGTTTTTTGTTCAAACCATCGCTTTTACATGTAAAAGCAGACAATCAATTTTGTGCCAATAGACACTCATTAAATTAGAAAGCTCACAATCATATATTTGTGGTCAAGGGAAACAAATTCCCATAGAAAAAAAAAGTTTGATTAATAATTGATAGAATTTATTTAGTAACTATATGAGGTGGTACAGTCCAGCTGCCCTCAAAAAGGCTAAAATGTTTTCTTGTTTTACTTTAGTAAAAAGGTCATGCATACTGTCTGCAGTGTAGAATTGTTGGCGCAGGGCCAATAAATCAACATGACTTAGTAAAAATGTGGTTGAGTGTCAGCGGGGACTGACACCCAATACATTCAGGGGGAGGTTCCCCCTTGAGCAGAAAAGCATGTGTAAGCCACGAGTGGCCAATACGCCAGCGGCTAAGGACCACTTGGTCCCGCCAACCTCCCACATGAGTCTGTGGTGGTTTTCCCATAGATGGTTCAATTTCTGTAAGTTTATTAATGTTTTCATCAGTAAGGCCTTAGTACGACAAGCGATATAATAACAACAAAAACACACAACCACGACAACCAGTCCCACATCGTCTACCGCAGCTCAAAGATGACTTACCTCTTGCAGGTTTCACTCGGTAAGGCCTCAGTACGGTTAGCGATATAATAATAATAATAATTAATTTTAAAAAAACACCCACGACAACCAGTCCCACATCACCTACCGCAACTCCAAGCTCACTTCGGTAAGGCCTTACTACGCCAAGTGATTAATAATAATGTTGTGGGAGGTGATGAAGATGGGAAATATTGTACCTAAAGTAGGATTCGAACCCACACCTTCCATTCCGGGCTAATGTGCTAACCATTACACCAGATTGGCTCCCTGATGTCATCACCCCATCTGCCCCCACCTGTTTATGTGGCTCCTTGCCTGAGAGGTTGGTGCAGACTCCTAAAACGATAACAAAAACACACCCAAGCAACCAGTCCCACATCCCCTACCGCAACTCCAAACTCCCCTACCTCCTGCAAGATTCACTCGGTAAGGACTTAGTACGCAAAGCGATATAATAACAACATAAACAAACACCCACAACAACCAGTCCCACATCGCCTACCGCAACTCCAAACTCACCTACCTCCTGCAAGATTCACTCGTTAAGGCCTTATTACGCAAAGCGATATAATAACAACAAAAACACACACCCACAACAACCAGTCCCATATCGCCTACCGCAACTCCAAACTCACCTACCTCCTGCAAGATATAAACTGAAATTCTTCATTCAATGTGAAGCCTGCCTTATCGAATAGAAAAGTGTGATCGTTTAAAATAAAAATATCTACAGTGAAATTCTTCATTTTTTAACAGACAAATGTGCTCATTTAAAAGAAAAATCCAAAGTGAAATTCTTCCTTCGATGCGAATGCTTATTTGTTCACACAAGTGTGGTCATTTAAAGGAAAGATATATAAAGTGAAATTCTTTATTCAATGCGAACACCGCCTCACCTAACTGGTCTTCTCACTGCAGGAGGCGACAGTAAGACACTCATGATTGTGCAGGTCTCTCCAGTTGAGAAGAACGTCAACGAAAGCAGCGCCAGCCTTAGCTTCGCACAGCGTGTTCGGACTGTCGAGCTGGGCTTGGCCACGCGCAAGTTGGAGCACTCCGATGGCCTGCTCAACGTGGTAGGCCGCATTCTTTGTATTTCTAAAATTCCTAACTTTGGCATGTTAATAAATACAGCTGCTAATGTATGGCCTTCATCCATGTAATCTCAATCTGCTTTAGAATAAATTAAGAATAGATTTTGATAAGCTAAGCAAATTATTACTACTGATTGAGGATTAACAAGTTAATATAGATAATCTGCTGTTGCCTTTTTTTTTTTCAAATGAATGTTAAAGATTATAATGTATAACTGCAATCCCCTTTCGGTGGATGTATTCTATCTTTTTCCATTTACAAATCTTCTTGAGCAGTTAATAAGTTTGCCTAGTCACAATAATGTTGTTAAACACAAGCAAGTGACTAGTTTTATAACTAAGTGGTTGCTAAGTAACTAGTTGTTACCTAACTGGTTGCGAAGTAACTGGGCACTACCTAACTCGTTGCTACCTAAGTGGTTGCTAAGTAACTAGTTGTTACCCTACTGGTTGCTAGGTAACTGGTTCCTAACTGCGTGGTTACTAAGTAACTAGTTACCTAACTGATTGCTAAGTAACTAGTTGTTACCTTACCAATTATTACCTAACTGGTTGCTAACTCACTGGCACTAACTGGTTGCTAAGTAACTAGTTATTACCTAACTGGTTGCTAACTCACTAGCGCTAACTGGTTGCTAAGTAACTGTGGTTTCTGCTGACGCGGCGTGTAGAGGAAGTCGCGCTTGGTAAGTGTGAGACCGCATGGTGTGCCACCCCATCCCCACTACCTTCACACCAACACTCCACACCACCACCCACTACCCACCACCTCCACACTAGCCACCACCAGCTTGTGTGCAAGCCGCTGCCCTCCTGGTGCCACCAGGTACCGCCAGGGGCCCGAGCCAGCAGCTATGGAGTTCCACCCTTCTCTCTGCTCTGCGATCACCTCCCAGACACTTATACACTCACCCACAACCACACCCACATCCTCAACCACACCCACAGCCACACACCCCCAGTCCAACTTTTCAGTAGCTCAACACTTGTATCATTTTCAGGGCCAATCTAACTTAAAATTATAGGCCACAATTCAAATCCACACACCGTCTTCCATTTGTTTGCTGTCCGCAGAGGTACAGATTAAACAAAGCACCCCTCACCAACAGAAGATAGAGGACTGTCGATTTATTTCCACGCAGAGCATTCTCACCACTAAGTTGAAAAAGGCTTGCGGCTAGGTAGTCGATTTTGAAGTTTCCTTTTTTTAGAGTGACACTTATTTAGAACAATTTATTATTAAATTTATTATATTTGTTATTGGAGCAACATTATTTCCAGATAGCCTCACCATAGATTTCCGCTCTTTTTTTTGCTGGAGACCACTTTCATCCCTATTACTTGTACTACTGAATGGACATTACATTCTCACCGGCACTCACAACGAGGTTAAACCACCAACACCCATCACCACAGGACCTGATCTTCACCTGGAGTTTGATTCCCGGTCGAGTCAATCAAATGACTTACAAAAATTTATACTCGTCACTTCCTAGCCTGGTGCTCAGCATTAATAGGATAGGGCAAGGACAGGTTAGCTCAGTGTCAGGATATTGTGACTGAGTGGGATATTGGGTCATGGTGCTGGCAGCCTGGTGTCCCTGTGGGGCAGCACTATCAAGTCGCCATGAGTGTGCACTCTCACAAGTCGGTACCTGTCCTGATATGACCTCAGATGTTGCCAGGACATAAAATTCAAACAACCAAACCAACTAATTTCACGATTGCTCATAATATATTCTGTCTACAATGAGATGTGTACAAATCTAATTGCCACTACTACAAACAAGCCAAGCCAACCCCAAACTGAATATAGATTGACCAGCATATCCGGCAATCAGTTATCCGGTTCAATTAGTAATCCGGCACTAATTTCCACTAGAACAATTTCAAATTTCAGTCATGGCTGCAAAGAATACCGGAAGTGTTTCAGGTGGTGTGAAGCGCAAACACCGTTCTTTGTCCATAACAGATACGGTAGAACTTCTGACAAAACTTGACAGTGGCGTATTTTTGCGAAGCTTGTGTGATTTATAAAGCGTTAACTTAATTTGCTCAAGTTCTTTGCTGACAGTGATTTAAAAGAAGCAGATGTGTATAAGGAAAACAATGAATGAAGGAAAAATGCAGAACTAGATATGGTTCTGATGAAATGGTTTAGGTTACGACAAAGTGAAGGTGGATCTGGTGAAGGAAGAAGCCAATATTTGTTAACGTGTTGTAAAGTCCACGGCTGGAATCTGTGTTTGTGTAGGCAGGCTATGGTGAAATCAATACAGGCAAGAAGAGAAAGGAAGAGTATAAAGAGTGAAAGTAGAGAGAGCCAGGCCCTCAGGTTTATAATTTATAGTGGAACATGGATCTGGTATGGCACACTTATTCTCCAATGAGAATCAAACATCTCAAGCTCCACCAATGAACATCAAGCATTCCTGGGTTCCCATGGCTACAGTGCTCTGCCCACCACCACCATGCGGTGTGGCTGCTTGGCCACCACCTGTCCTGAGCTGAGTGTGGTGATCCATGACTAAAAGATGGGGGAGGGGGTAGTAATTAGAGCTCCAAGTGCCCCTTACACACTATCTGACTAAAGCCGTGTTCACACCTGGGCGTTAAGTCGCCTCATCTAGTGCGCCTTATCTAAGTCGGCTCACATTGGCAGTGTGAACCCGATACTGAGGCGGATTAGGGCTGAGTCGCCTCATCTAGTTCGCCTCAAGTAGGTCGCCTCGCGAGGTGGTTTAAATGAAGCGAACTAGCTTGAGTCGGCCCATCTTGCTTGTGTGGACGGTAGCGGTTTACTTGAAGCGGATTAAGCACGTCACACTATATAATATAATTTGGTCTATGAACCGGCTAGAGGTGCACAGATATTTTTTTCATAATTTATTTTTAGGGTTTCACTGCCCAGCAGAAGTTTTGACCGTTCCAAAACAATACGATTCAGTCGAAACAGATCTAGGTCAAACCCACACTCTCTCGTGCCGACGTCGACTAACCGAAACCGGCGCTGGTTAGTTTGGACTTGCTCATGCGCAGATATCGATTTCCACCTTAATCCGCTCCGTGTGTGGACACGACACTAGTTCGCCTCATCTAGTTCGCCTTATCTAGTTCGGCCTAAAGTTGTGGGTGTGAACACAGCTTAACACACAATGACTATTGACCATGAGTAAAGTATCACCAGCAACTACATAAATACAATCATGCACCTGGCCCTACATACCTTTTACTACAATAGACCATTTGCATTCGCCCACCAATGCGTTTTATCGGAATATTTTACAGTGTACTGATTTACAGGGTGTTTTTAAAGGTAGGATGAAGTGGTTCGCTGTTGGGTTAAGTGCATTCTAATGTAACAATCAGTTATCCGGCAAAATCACTTATCCGGCACCCTACAGGTCCCAATGATGCCGGATTTATGATGGTCAACCTATAGAGTAGTACCTGTCTTCAATGGACAACGCTGCATCCAGACCAATGTTGTCCTGACATAGCAGGTGTCCTCTCATCGGAGTGACCGATCAAATGAAACAAAGACAGTTTGAACATTGAAAAAATTTCCACGCGTTGCCAGGGTTCATCGATAACAGGAGTCGCTGAATACATGTACTGTATATACGTGAATATAAGTTGACTTTGAGTATAAGTCAAGGGGTATTTTTGACAGAAATATCTGGAATTAGGGCTAATCCGACTATAGGTCGAGCTTCATTTTAGTTACTGACAAATTAAACGTCATTCATACACATGCACACATATTCAACAAGATGACAACACCACCGGTCAATCCAACTCCTCCAGTAACTCCAGTACCTGCTCATGACTAAGAGCATCGCTGTAATATTCATCACCTGCATCACTGACTGAATCAGACTCATCTTGCCACAAGATGTCATCCAGGGTGCCATCCATGCTCCCCCGAGGAGTATAAGACAACCTCAGAATATATTTCTTTTTGTGCGGTAACTTTCCTCAACTATGTTATATGTGAGTATATACGGTACTACTGTCATCAAAATGGTGTAATATCAGAACAATTGGTATGCCTGGGCCGCATTCAACGAGGCGCCTCTGACAAATAGAAATGCAGCGCTACTCTGAACGGCTTTTTAACAATTGGGTGCCTCGAAAATGGCTGCCTCCATAACATGCATTTCCTGCAGGCATTTGCAATTGAAAGAACAGCTCTGATTGGCTGACACAGACAGCCATTTTGGAGGGGTTTTTGCTTTCTATTTGAAAAGCGTGACGTCTCGGAGTCAAATCTGAGGCACACATTGAACACGAATTGGCAAAATAAACTTTCCTGAGATGTCTCGGAGTCGACTCTGAGGCGTACCGTGAAAACGGCCCTGCTTGGCGCGCGCACTGCGTGATATTTCCCACCAGAGGGCAGCACTTTTGAAAAGATGTTGGTTTTGTTCCACTCTGTATACAGACTTTTTACCCGCCAATTTATCACCTGTTTGTTACATCTCATGTTCTTCTGGTTTTGAAGGTGATGAGTGAACTCACACTGGCAATTAATCACCCTGTGTAATCTGGGAAATGTACGCTGGAGAGTTCGATTCAATTAGGCCTTTCTTAAAACTGCATAGTCCGATGAAAACATCAAATTCTCAAAACCAAAGCAATTATCTCAATTTGATTCTACATATTTAACTTATAGCCCTGTCACACTACGACGTTTCCCCCGGCGCGCCACCAACGCGCAAGATATTTGCTAGGGCTCGAAACACGTCCAACTTTTCGGCGTTTTGGAAGAAAATTCGACGGGTTGCAGCGTTCTAGTAGCGTGTTGGTGGCGCGTCTGTAACGCCCCCTCCAACGCGTCGCCGTGCGTCGCCGCGCGCCGAAAGTTTTGCGCAAGCACAAAACGATCGGCGCGACCCGACGCGCGGCGAGGCGCAGCGACGCGCGCCGACGTGTCCATTCACACTTTGCTATCACTCAACGTGTACCGGCGTGTACCGACGCGCCGGTAACACGCGCGTAACGCTTCCCGACGCGTGCCGACGTTTCACCCAAAAAGGCAACACGTCGGCGCGCTTTGGTGAGAAACGTCGTAATGTGACAGCCCCATTAGATACTGGTGCACTTGTTAAATATTCATCGCCACATAGAATGGAATACTGAGGTAATTTAATAGAATCTGCTACCGCAGAAGCCTAGAGTTTTGTCTAGTGTCAGAGTTTAGGCATTCTTGCCAAAATTAATTTGGCATGTTTGCATTTTAAATATCTCAAAAGTTAGCCATTTAAAATAAACGTTACTTCGAACTAAAGTAAAATAGATCAGAACAATCAGCCTAATATATTTATCTCAGCAAAGGACAGAAACTGAAAACCATCGGCCTATGCAACTTTAAATTTCTTCAGCGAGGCCAGGCTAAGTTATATGGAAACAAATGTTAGATCAATGCCCCTTGTTTATATGTACAGTAAACCTCTCTAAACTGACCGACCATGGGACCGAGTTTAAAGCTGCATAGTCCGATGAAATATCGAATTTTCAAAACCAAACCAATTATCTAGATTTGATTTGACATATCTAACTTAGATACTGATGCACATTTTTAGCATTTGTTTCTGCGTAGAAGGCAATACTGAGTAAATTTAACAGAACCTGTTACTGCAGAAGTCTATGGTGTCAGAGTTTTGGCAAGCTTCCCAAAACTAATTTTCTATGTTTGCACTCAAAATATCTCAAAAGTTTACTATTTAAAATAAAAGTAACTTTGAAGTAATGTAAAGTAGATACTAGTGATCGATCGAATATATTTATCTCAGAAAAAATACAGAAATTCAAAACCATCGGACTATGCAACTTTAAGTGGTCCATATAGGGAGGTGGTCGGTTTAGAGAGTTAGAATATCCTTACAATGGTATTGTTGGGACCTAAATATAGCGATAGATATATGTGAGTGGTCGATCTGTGGAGGTGGTCGGTTAGAGAGGTATGACTGTACATGTTTAGAACAAATATGTACATGTTTAGAAAGAAAAAACCCCCAGAAATCTTCACATTTACATGTTTGATGCCACATGTACAGTTTCATGCCGCACAACAATGCCAGTCGAGGTACTTCTCAAAGATAGCAATACTAGATCTCTGTTTAAACCTTTACAACAAAGAAAACACCCTGAAACAGTTGAAAGGGAAATATTGAATTATTTATCAATTATGTCACAGTTTTTGGTGTTTTTCACAATTCTGTCTCTTATCTCCCCTTATGTATGCTTAGTTATTCACGGATTGTCATTGGTGATCTTTGCTCTTTGCTCTTGATTGACCCTATTCAATTTAATCAAACACCTGCGCATGACTGAGTTAATTCCAGGAACTCCAACAACCAGATAAAATGTTCATCCCAAGTGGCCTATATTAAAAGAAGGGATGAAAGATCTCCGCGATTTCGCGGAATTTCCGCGATTTTTTATATTTACTGATTAACGTTAAACAAAATGCCAAGGAATCAGGATATATGTGATAACAAACAGGTGGTTAGTTTGAATCCAATTAATATATGACCATAAATGTTTCTTGAACATAAAACCCCAAACAAGAAATAGTTACATATGTTCGATAAAATAATCACAACAAGGATATTTGAAACCTGACTTCTGGCGTTTTCCCCGCGATTCCCTGACAGTGTTAATCCTATGGGGGGAAAATCCGCGTTTTCGCGGAAATTCGCTGTCGGGTTGATTTCCACGTTTTTAGCCTCAGACCACTTTCATTCTTGTAAAAGTAGAACCAGTCGAATGGTACAAGTGCCATCAAGAGAGAATGATTGAGCACCACATATGGCACTGAAAATGGTCGCTTTCAGCGTTCCTGGTGTAATTACACATATATACGACACTGAAGTATTCGCACCTAAATAGTCTACACTCTGTTAGTAAATACGGTACACACTTTCATGTTATCAGCAACTATAGTTGATGTGTTTCTGTGATGCTGCTATTATTAGGGTGGAAACCAGACCTGCCTACCCATACGATTTCTGCCTATTTTTTACACAGTTTTTAGCTGGTGTATGTATGCCAATACGCAAAATTAAAATTGTGTTTGCCAAAAACAATTTGGAAAGTACACAATTTTCTGTCACTGGAATACCCAAATATGAAATTTAGGGTGGGCAATAAGTGTCAGCCCATCATTTTTCTTTTACATATTTTGTACAAGGTTTAGGGCCGGAGTACACTGATATACAAAAATAAAAAATTGGGTACGCCAGCAACAAAAATTGGACGGTACACTTTTTTTTTTTTAAGCACTTTTTTTTTGTCACTGGAGTACCCAGATAGGAAATTGGGGATAGGCAGACCTGTGTAACCAGTCTAGTATTTGTTCAGTCAACCATGTCTGCTATTCTGGATTTTGGTTTTTCAGAACTCCTCAAATGGCTTAGGGAATGCCCGTGGGCTGGTACAAACACCCCACCAAGGATCCGGCTCCAAGCTACCTACGCCTCGCAAAAAGTAACCACGACAAGTTCTGTTCGCGCCCGGATGGAACGCTGTGAGCGAGTGCCGTGTTGCAGTTATAGTGGCGCAAAGGCACACTAGCGGCATTTCAAAAGCCAAGCGTCAATATTTAATCGATTGGGAATGTTACGGTGCTGACGTCGCAAGGTCATGCATGACCTTGAGAATGAAGCTGCTATATAGTGTTGCGTTGGTTAATTGGAGGTTGGGAAGGATGTGATAAATGGGGCTCCTCATGTGGGTTGTAATTGGGGAGGACGAGAATATATCCTAACGTCATGACGTCATCATTTGGGTATTTTTAGCAAATATTGAGAATGAGGGCATTCCGTTGATGGTGGAAGGTCATGCTTGGTTTTGAGCCCCTTCCTCCCACCTCCTTGTCCCTCCCCACTCAAGTTGAGGTGGACGCTGGGTGGGTCACGTGACAAGGAGGCGTCTGGCTGGATATGACGTGTCACGTGACAGACATGCGGTCAGCTAGTTTTGAAACGAGGCTGTGGTATTGGCAGTGGCGCACCTGGTGGCTGCAGACATCGTCAGGGAAGGCACAGTGCTGTGCATGCATTATTTATTTACTCACCTTTTTCTTTCTTTCAAAAACACGCTGTGTGTTTTAACTGATTTTTTGATCATCACTTTTATCAAAGCGTTACTTTGATGGGAGAGTGTTGGAGAAGGAGGGACATAGGGGCAGTCAGCATCCGGACAAGAAGTGTGCGCAGCGGCTAATGCGAACCCCCAACCTGCCAAAAGTGTCGCCGCTTTGCCCATTTCTGGACCTGGGTAGCCGTATGACCAGCCATTTGTTACTATTAATTTACTTGAAGCTGCATTGTCCGATGAATGGAGTACAATTTTCAAAACCAAAACATTTACCTATATTTGATCTTACTTATCCGACTTAGATACCGGTGCACTTATTAAGCGTTTGTTGCTGCATTGAAGGGAATAATACTAAGTCGATATAATAGAACCTTTTACCGCTGAAGCCTATGGTGTCAGAATTTTGATGTGCTAGCCGAAATTAATTGTGCAAGTTTTTCCCTCAAATATAATGACCGCTTAAAATAAAAGTTACCTCAAGCTAAAGTGAAGTAGATTATAATGATTAATCTATTGTATTTATCTGAGAAAATTGCCGAGATTCAAAGTCATCGGACTATGCAACTTTAAGCTATTAACTGCATTATACGCGTATGATAACAGTATCAGTTGTGCCCTCGTTCTGCCTTCGGACAAACTGCAGCCGAACAATTTGAGCACTGCGGTGAGGCCAAATGGACAACAGAAACTAGGTCACACGACCATCCTGACCCATTGACCTACTTGGGAGTACAGTATATATGAGTGTTTTTTTAAAAACCAGTTGTGATTCTGAAGAGGCAAAATGTAGCTGTGATGTGAGAGGTAAGTATGACAGGAGGGCTGTACAGAAAGTTTCCTTATACTCCTGTGCCTGATAATCTGTCAACTCAGCATTGTGTAAACACTGTATAAAGTATTTCATAGGTCTCACGCTGGACCTCATATCGTAAGTGAATCAAAGCACTGTCATTTTAAAAGTTTCCATAGTCTAGTATCGTTCAGACAATAAAACAAAAGTGAAATAATAAACGCTTTACATAATTAATGTTTGCACATCTTTATTGGGGTTGTGGGGGGGGGGGGGGTTGGGGGGGGGGGAGGAGTAGTTCTGGCTGCTGGTTCCTGTACATTTGCGCATGCTTTGTGAGGCCATCATCGATTATTATGGTCCAGAACATTCGAATCAATCGAAGTCATCAGAATTTCAAATAGAACACCCTGAGGTGTACCTAAAAAATCACAGGCCATGTGCAAAATAATCCCGACTCCAATGCCCCACGTCTTGGCTGGGGGCATCAGGAGCAATGCCGTCACAGCTTACGCTTGGACCCAATTAGATATACTTTCAAAATGGGCCAATCAGAGCTGTTCTTTCATCAGTTTCAATTGTAAATGGCTGCTTGAACCTAAAATTAGCCAAAATTGATACTGTGAATAGGATATTCCATTTTTTCCGTCCCAAGCGTATTTGTTTATGCAACGCGAGTTTGTATGATCTGCGCATGTGCAAAAATATGGTTGGGATAATTAGAGGTGATTAATCGATGTCGGCCTTAGTGACATATTGCAGGGGCGTTTACTGGCTTTTATTTTTATTTGCATACTTACAGCACCCATTCATTTCCAATGAATATCACATAAGGAATTGTCATATTGTGTGGAATAAGGCATTCAGTAAAAGTGATAAAGGATATACAAGGTCCCTGGCAGCAAAGGGACCATCTAAACTTCATCTGTGATGATATTTTCAAGTCTGTGGTTGTATAATATTGACACGGTAACATGTGTGTTAATAAAATATTTGGAATACTCTATTCATAATCAAATATACCCCAAAAAGTACCGCTACAAAATGGCGCAGTGTGGATTAACATAATATAGATTGTGTGTGTGTGTGCATGCATGTGTGTGTGTGTGTGTGTGTGTGTCTCTATGAGACTGTCTCAAAAGGTGCTAAGCAATATGGGACAAAACTTTGTCCATTGTAACGATCAACATACTATGTGCTTATGCATTTGGTCAGGATAAACTGATTTGTTTTTTACATGGTGTTTCATAATCCCAATAGAATACATATTGATATGAAGAAATGTCCTTGTGTTTTCAGTGTAACCGTTTCTGTGCTTTTTGTGTCAATCGTTTCAGTGGACAAAAAAAAAAGAAGAGTTATCACCTTTTGAGACAGGCTCATATATATTGGTTATTCTCCAAAACAGGGCACCACATATTTGGTCTCCACGTTACGAAACTGATAATTGAGTCTTTGTTTTAACGATAGCAAGTCAACTAATTATTGTAGCCTCTGCCTATTAGGTATGTTAGCAGTTCTACATGTATTGAATTTATTCCAAATAAGATATCAAAATTATAATTACATGATTTTGCGCTACAGCGAAAATGTGAAAATTTACACATTGACACCATACATGTAGCCAAACTTGTTTTCAACTTATTTTTCAACTTTTTACTTGGAAGTCATAACCATGTCTGCCTAACAGTAATCAATCAAATCTTGTTTGACTATGTTGTATATGTTAAAATGAGGTTCTGGATGTGTCTTTGATTTTCATGTTCCACAAGTGATATTAATGTACTGCTAAATTTGTAAAAGATCTAATTCAAAAGGTGAAATTCATTTTTTGCAACTCTGACCTATCCACAACATGCAATCCTTCATAGGACATTGGACTAGGCTATTATTTGGAAGGATTTTTGCTATTATTTGGAAGGTTTTCACTTTTGGTTTCCATGTCACACTTTTGTGTCCAGTTTTAGAGAATGACCCACATATATGAATAGTGATAACCCGATTATCGCATGTAATAAGCTCAGGAGTTCCTTCCCCCCCCCCCCTCACACAGACTCGTGGGGTGAGGTGTGGGGGATCTGGCATGCATCTCACCGGCCTCCTGCTAGGGGCGCAACACACCACTTGCTCAGAAGTTTATATTTATATATAGGTATCGGTGGAATGCATGTAATGGTTGGTGTGGTTTTAAATGGTTTCAGCAAGCTTATTCTAAAAGGCAATGTCCTCTTTTAACCGTTGCTTATTAAAAATTGTCTTGTGTATGCTAATTATAATTTATATGGTGTTGTTCCTGAATGAGTAATGAGTGGATAAATAACCATGTGTGGACATGCACCTGTGAACTTAAATGCAGACCAGGATGCTCACGTGACCTCAGCCCTGGTAGGTGTGAAGTTGATGTTTTGATTACCAAGGTTTTATTTAATCTCTCTTAAAGCTGCATAGTTCGATGAAAGCATAAAGTTTTCAATGACCAGACGTGATTACCGAATCGGTAGAGCGCAAACTTGCCATGCAGAATGTTGGGATTTCGAAAACCCAGTCGCGTCAAACCTAATTGATATTTGTCGCTACTTAGTCTGACACCTTGGCATTACTCGGATAGGGCATGGACTGGTTCGCTCAGTATCAGGATAATGTGACAGTGGGATATCAAATCATGGTGCCATGGTGCTGGTGGTCTGGTCTCCCAGTGGGGCAGTGCTATAAAGTCGCCATTAGTGCACGCTGTTACAAATTGGTAGCCATTGTGATAGGACTTCAGATGTTGTCAGTATGTAAAACAAAAGGACATAAATCAAGTTTTCCAAACCAAAAAAACACTTAGATTTGATCCTACATATCCATCTTAGATACTGGTGCACTTTTTAATCATTTCTTGCTGCAGCATAGACAAAGACCCTATAATACTAAGACGGCTCACTCCCTATCTCTCCTATGGTAATGTAAATTTTGCAGTGCCACCTTGTGGTGGGTTTGATCAGCCCAGCTGATGGTTGGTGTTTCACATGTAAAAACATACAATTATATTATACTTGATATAGGTAAGTATGAATACACATCAATATGAAATTGCTATGAACAAATACACATCAGCGTCATCATCAGCATCACCTTCATCACACATCTTTCACATTCATATATACATTTATACATATAATATAGCACCTGTTTAACCAAGAGAACAGCCAGCGCACCAAGTGGCTGAGTGAGATGTCTTAGTATTATAGGGTCTTTGGGATAGATGGGGATACTAAGTCAGTTTAGTATAAGCCATTACTGCTGAAGCCTATGGTAGTGTTTACATGCTTGCCAAAAATTAATTCCGCATTTCTTCACTTTCAAATATCTTTAAATTTAGCCATTTAAAATAATTTGCTTTAAAGTAAAGTAACAATGAGTTAGAGGGTCCGTCTCTCGTGTTGGTAGATCCTGGGATCGTGGGTTCGAACCCTAGTCGAGTCAAAACAATGACTAAAAAATTTATACTTGCCGCTTCCTAGCCAGGTGCTCGGTATTATTAGGATACGGCAAGGAGCAGTGGAATGAGGAAGACCAATCGTCCACGTTTGAAATTTCCTCTGCTTAAACAACTAATGTACCAACCAAAAAAAAAAGTATTTATCTCAGAACATGGCTGAAACTCAAAACCACCAGACCATGCAACCTGGTTCTGACCAAACGCCACCGAACAGTCCCCAATTTGTATTCACAGAAGGCAATTCGTTTTTGTTTAATGTTTATGTTCAGTAACTATGCAATACAAATGGGATTGTTCATATTGTGTAATTGTGCAATAAAAGCTATGTATTTAACATCATAACAGTGCGACATTGCAATGCTTTGTTGTTAATAATAGATGGCCCATGCACATTAGTGTGACATCATCGGTCAATTGTTATTCAAAGCTAGTTATAAAAATGCTGCCGGTAGCGTGGTACAGTGACGCTTGTGAAAGTATGACGTCTGAACACTTTGACTTCTGGATACTGAATGCTTTATTCACCGTCCAGGGACCTAAAATGCTGGCACCCTTTGAACTCTGACGTCATCTCATTTACATATTCCTTTGTTCTCCACACGTGCCTGGATGTCTTTTATGCATATATTACAATGCTTACCTCTAGGTCTGCTGAGCCAATATAAGTGACCATGCACCTACCAGTGCCAGACCCCGTGGGCGGTCAAATAAAGCCAAGTGCCAAGCCAATACAACACCAGCCCCTGAGGGTGGTCAAATAGGGATATTTGAAGTGACGATATGGTAAATTAATTAACATTACAAGGAATTCTGATACTTCCTTGAGTCTGGATGGCTTCCGACAAACCAGAGGGATTGGTTCTCCAGCACAGTTATGTAGAGACGCTGCATACACAAGTGCAACCCCCTATATGTGTATGCATGCATACAATAATAAAATAGTGGAAATAAAGTCGGTGAACTTGGTACCAACCGCCAGGTCGTGGGGTGGCCAATATGTAAATGAACATGCACCTTGCAAGTGCTTGTGGCTTTGATGAAAATAACCTGTGCTTGAGAGGATGTTATGAATTCATAGATGTTATAGATTCCAATGACTTTCAAATTGATCAAACAAATTAATAAACAAGATTAGCAAGGTACAGAGTTGGTCATTGCGAAGCACTTCCTCTCCCTGAACTATAATAATCAGAGGCCTAAGGACTCCGTAAAACAACAATTATGTGTCATAATAATATGCTGTATAAGCAATTATACGAGTAAAATTATCTGGAAACAGATTATCTATGAACTGTCTCCTCAGTTCATATCAAACTAACACTACACCTGACTGACCAGTGGGACGTAGCTCAGGCGGTAGAGTGCCCAGCTGTGAAGGTGTGGGTCATCCGATCGACCCTGCTCAGTGGACCCATTTTCAGTTTGGGCTATTTTCCATTCCAACCAGTGGTCCACAACTGGTTCATCAAAGGTTGTGGTATGTGCTGTCCTGTCTGTGGGAAAGTGCATATAAAAGACCCCTTGCTGCTTATCAGAAAGAGTAGCCTATGTGGCGGCAGTGGATTTGTGAAATATGCTTGACCATATGCTTGACGTCCAATAGCCAATGATAAAAATCTATGTGCTCTAGAGGCATCATTAAATAAAACAATCTTTCTTTTTCCTAACTGACACTCCTCCAGTCATCTACTGGTCAGTTCCTTTGCCTCGCCTAGTGGCGCCACCTGCCGCGTCTTCCCTTGCCTGTCTCGACCTCATGCCTGTACCACTCGCTTCAAAATTCACATATTAAGAACTTACTTATGCAAATTTCTATTTTCCTGACGCCGATGGTGGCGCCCCCTCCCGGCGTACATCTTTACAACCGCTCCGAGCTTCGTCGGTTGCTAGAAAATTTGTTTGGATATAATATTAAATCTCAAATATAAATTCCATATATTTATGGCGTTTATGCTGACTTCCATAATTAAGTAACAGAACACGGCGACCTCAGTTTGTGGGCCAATAAAATTTTATTATTATTCTGAATAAAAAAATTTTACATCCCAGAATTAAACAGTAACATACTAACGACGCATGAATTAACAAATATGTATAAGCTATACGGACATTAATTATTAATAAATATCGATCACTCAAAGTACTGGTCGAGATCACAGCAGCAGTGTTAAAGGGGCCTCAGCACTCAGCAGGGAGGGTGGGATGGTAATCAAAATTGGATCTTCTCTCTCCTGTTGATCTCGATCAAGTGACAGTTACAGGGTTGTTTGTTCCATATGATCAACTCGTAGACAAGGCAACATAATGCAAAGGTAACAGTCAATTATGGCAGGCCGTTTGGGTGCCGTTTCTGTAATAATTACATATGTTACCAGCAACATATACAATTAAGTAACAGAACACGGCGACCTCAGTTTGTGGGCCAATAAAATTGTATTATTATTCTGAATAAAAATTTTTTACATCCCAGAATTAAACAGTAACATACTAACGACGCATGAATTAACAAATATGTATAAGCTATACGGACATTAATTATTAATAAATATCGATCACTCAAAGTACTGGTCGAGATCACAGCAGCAGTGTTAAAGGGGCCTCAGCACTCAGCCAAAAAGCGAAGCGAGTGCTGAGGGACCTGCTCTGAAGCTACGCTTATCCACATAATTAAAATGCAGGACGAACGCCAGTTGCCAAGCTCTTGGACCTGCTCCAACGGGACTCCAGCTTCCGCACACTCTCTAGCTGCCCCCCGTCTGAGACTGTGGGCCGTAATCTTCCTGCCTTGAAGCCCACACTTATCACCTGCCAACCTGAGGGCGAGCAGGAAGAGTCGAGCTGTCAAGGGCTCCCCAGAGCACAGCAGCAGGGCTGGACCAGACTTGGAGATTGGAGTTACGGCCTTGTACTGCCTCCAGAGACGCACGGGGCAGCAGATGGAGCTAGGGATTTTTGGCAGCCGTACGTAGTAGGTTTGGCTTGGCAGACGTGTCGTCTTGGTGGATCGGACGCGCACCTTGAGTGACCGCTTGTGGATCCGTATGTCTGCACCTGTCAGGTAGTGCCCCGGATCACAGGGAGACTCCGAGAAAAATAAATTAGATTGTCTCAGTAATGTGAAGTATCCAATTATCAATGCCACATTTAATACTCGGCCATGTGGGCCCATTTTTTTTAAATATCTGAACATCTGTACAACATGCTTTACTTTTAATGGAAACACTCTTGACACAGCAACATTTTTTACATTCAACACCCCTTTCTTTACTAGCCCAACGCAGTATGAGTCAAATTCCTTAGTTCTTCCCCCCATCATCATAATATATGTTTTTGCGCCACTGAAGTAATTGTTCACCGCACTTGGTGACCGAAGACTACTTGCTAAGTGAGCGAGATACAAAATCAGGTCATATTGTTTTGGAGATTTCTTATTAACCTTAAAGTTTCTACAGAACTCACTATATTTATTAAACTGGGCACATTTATTGTGCCATGTCCCTTTGGATAACCCGTGCTTGAAAAGCGTTTTGACAGTGTGGTGTAGGTCAGTATGTCGAGCTGTGGTCGAGGGCAAATAAAGAAAGACTACAGTGAGACATACTGAACGTGAAGGCATAAGGTTACGGCAAGTATCACAGTTCTTTATCAAAGACAGAAATATCATGGGTAACACAGATCCGAGCCAACTCTAGCTCGGAGCATAATCTCTTCGACCTGGCAAATGCAGCTTTATCGAAGTAGCTTCGACTAAGTGCATCGGCCAACACCAAGGATCTACCTGGCTTATGCATTACTCGAATCTCGCAACTATTGAGCGCGGCAAATCTCCACAATTCACGCGCGCACGCACATAGGAACGGGTCCCTGCCCTTCCCAGTGGAGAGGACCTGCTGTGAGGTTTCATTGTCAGTATTAATAAGTATTAAGAACTTTTCGGGGTGTAATGGGGCTAGCTCGCGGAGCGCAACAATTAAATTAAGGGCTTCGAGCTGGGAGATATGGTAACCAAAGGATAATAGTTCTGCAGTATAGCGTTCGGAGAAAAAACTTGTGATTGAAAAGGCCCCGCCCCCAAGCAAAGAGGAGTCACATTCGATCACCCAGTGGACTTTGGGAAAAGGTCGTAATAAAACCACGCCGTTGGACGATTCCGCGTATCGGATGAACCAGCGGACATCCCGCACCAAATCGATCGATACCGTGGAACGACCAACAAACGGCGTCCCCCTCAAAAAATCTAGCACCCTATTCATAAATCGTCTAGCTGGGGTAACACACCTAGCTATACATTGGAGTCTGCCAACTAACTGCTGTACGTTCTTCCTTGAAACCGACGCACCGACTCTCCAAACATAGCATTGCGAGATGATGTTCAATAGCTTATCTTTGGGGATGGACAACTCCATCAACGTAGAGTTAATGCGATAACCCAACCAGATCAGGTCGGTAGTAGGTGGTGTGCATTTGTGTAGCGATAACTGCAGACCCAGCTGCGCCAGCAGTGACATAATACGGCGGTAACCTCTACTAGCCTCCTCGAGATCGCGTGCCACACCCACGAAGTCATCCAGATAGCATAAGGTAAAGAAGCCTTCCCGAATCATTAAGAAAGAGACTGCTTCCGTTGTCCTGGCGCACGCCAGGCTGGATGTACGACACCCAAACGGTAGTGCGATGTCAAAATACAATTTGGAGTCAACGAGAATGCCAAAGAGGGGAACGCTGAGTGGGCACGTGCGAAGCTGTCGATAAGCCCTTGCCAGATCAATGGACCAGACGTAGCATCCACGACCCAGACGTGTCACCTCTACAGCAACGTCCATAATGCTGGGCAATTTAAAAGAACATTTTGCACCTTGAAAGAAACCCTTACTAATCCCAGAATTAACGCTACGCCCTCTAGGGTAGCTAAGGTCGACGATGATCCGTCGCTCAAGCATATTCTTCTTTGCTCTCGTCATAATGGGGCTGACCTGGGCCCAGGGAGTAAATGGAGGGCCATCGAACGGACCCAGCAGAGCGTTGCAGGCAAGCTCTTTTGACACATACCGTTCAATCCACACGCTATACTCAGGACACTCCTTATGATTCACATACGTAGGGGTGGGAATCTTATTTAAAGCATAGTCACTAGGCCACCCATATTCTAAATAATCAACTAATAACTCATCATGATACCCCTCCAGCAGGCCCCTCCAGGCCGGGATGTGCAGGCCTGATGGGACTGGCATTTTTGCTGACAAATAGTTAGGCAGGCCGGTATAAATATCAAAATAAACAGAGGTGGCACCCGGGCTAACAGTAGGCCAAATAGGCAACAACAACGGTTGAAACTCAAACGGCCCCAACGGGCAAAAGACCGGCTTGGGGAGGTGCCCGGCGGCGCCGCCATTTGCAGCGGCCAGTAACATAACAGGGGAACAGGGTGGAGCACCCCCGTGAGCCTCACTGGCGTGCAGGGGCACCAATAGGTCAGGGGAAGTACCCGAAAACGGGGTTGAAGTGTTAGAAACAGTCCCAAGCGCCTTAGCTGATTGGTCACTCGGGGGCCGCACAAGCCTACAACGCGAAGGCTGCAACGCCGGACCATTAATCAGTAAATCAGGAAGCAAGGGAGACATGGAGACGACCGACACGGCCGGAGAGTCAGTAGGGTGACGAGGAGACAGGACAGAGTCGACCCTGTGGTCGTAATGCGAAGCATTTCGTTTGATGCGAGGGGAGGGAGAGCGACTCACCCGGCCCTGAGCGACTCACCCCCCCCTCCTGCCACTGCTCACCTCCCCCCGCCCCTGAGCGACTCACCCCCGCCACTGCTCACCTCCCCCCGGCCCTGAGCGACTCACCCCCCTCCTGCCTCTGCTCACTTCCCCCCTTATAAGGCCGCCCGCCGGCCTCCCTCAGGCACTCAGCCTCCAGCCGCCTTCCAGCTCTCTGCCCTTCATGAAGCCGCCCCCGACCCCACCCAGCCCAGCCCTGAGGAGTTCGCGGCCCCCCGGCTCGACCCTCGCCGGACCTCCTCCCCCAGCCCTCAGGAGCGGGCCTACCCTTTTTTTTTGGCCGCCCGCTCCCCCTCCACCTAGACCCCGGACCCTCCTCTCATCCAGGCCTGCCTCTCCGGGCCCCGCCTCGGGCGCCCCGCGCCCCCGCCTCGGGCGTGCCTCGAGCCCTCTCCTTACTCTTTGGCGGAGGGCTCCTCGGCCCCCCCTCTACCAACTCTGACACTGCTCCTTATGAGCCCCTCACTATTTATCCTCTGCTCCTCATGAGCCCCTGACTCTTTGCTCCTCGCGAGCCCCCTGCTCCTCATGAGCCCCCTGTATTGCTCTGTGCCTCCTCAGCCTGTTTACCTCCTCAGTTACCCTGTTTGTACCTTACTTTGTCATTATTGTTATTCTCACTGTTTCTCTGTATGTTGCCCGAGGCGTCACAATAAACGCCTCAGTTTTCCCACCTCCGCCTCTGTTCTTCCTTCTCGCGCATCGGTCGTAATGCGAAGCATTTCGTTTGATGCGAGGGGAGGGAGAGCGACTCACCCGGCCCTGAGCGACTCACCCCCCCCTCCTGCCACTGCTCACCTCCCCCCGCCCCTGAGCGACTCACCCCCGCCACTGCTCACCTCCCCCCGGCCCTGAGCGACTCACCCCCTCCTGCCTCTGCTCACTTCCCCCCTTATAAGGCCGCCCGCCGGCCTCCCTCAGGCACTCAGCCTCCAGCCGCCTTCCAGCTCTCTGCCCTTTTCTTCTCCACCCACCCACCCAACTCTCCCTCCTCTACCCTCCCCCCTCTGCGGCGGAGGGCTCCTCGGCCCCCCCTCTACCAACTCTGACACTGCTCCTTATGAGCCCCTCACTATTTATCCTCTGCTCCTCATGAGCCCCTGACTCTTTGCTCCTCGCGAGCCCCCTGCTCCTCATGAGCCCCCTGTATTGCTCTGTGCCTCCTCAGCCTGTTTACCTCCTCAGTTACCCTGTTTGTACCTTACTTTGTCATTTATTGTTATTTCACTGTTTCTCTGTATGTTGCCCGAGGCGTCACAATAAACGCCTCAGTTTTCCCACCTCCGCCTCTGTTCTTCCTTCTCGCGCATTAAGATTTGTGTAGGCTGGAAGTACACTAGGACGGGACTCCGTCAGAAGGGCTGGAACCTCGACCAAGCGATCGACCGGGGGACTGACATGACGAAAGCTCAGAGAATGTGAACCCGGGAAAGCTATTGGAGCACCAGAGGTAACCAGTGGAGAAGAGACGGGCATGGTACCCAGAGTAGTACACCGACCGAGCGGGCGATGCAAGTAAGGGACAACAGGTTCAAAACGACCAACAGTATCAACTACAACAGCAATGTCATCTGGGGGGAGTATCAGATCTCGGGACCCAGAGGTGTCAGGTAATAACGGCATGCCCAACTGGGCTTCATTAGTACCAAACAAACGGCTATCAGCTTGCACTAACCGTACGGTAGGTGAGGTAGTACCTGCACTAATTGAGACAGTGAGTGGCATACGGGGGGACTGAGGCCTACGACTCTCCGCCGGCAGACCTGAAGGAGACATCAACATAAGGAGGGGCAGTAACGGTCAACACATTAGGGCTTAGAGCCATAGCAGTAAGGCGTGTCGTCGACGCCCCCTTAAACGGACGCGACACGCCCCCTGCCACGGCCTCCACCATGTCCACATCACTAACAGGATGAGCAGACTCACGACCTAGCGACAGACTGGGCGGCCGACCACCACACAAGCCACCCTCTGGCAGGGGACTCAGAGGCAGCCACGACACAGTGGACCCTATACTTAAAAACCCGTGGCAGTACCCTTAGACCCAACCGTCGGCTTAGGCGCTGAAGAACGAGCCTTAAACCGACAGTCTACTTCTCGATGAATGGCTTTGGCCCCCCGCTTGAACGCACACCACCCACATAAGTGGCAGTAACGACGAGGAGGCGATCCGTGCGACTCAGAGAACCCAAAATCTTTACCAGTATTCCAGATCGTACAAATAGGGCCATCACTTATCCTATCATACGTATCCCTATTTTGCCGAATCGACCCTGACGTCGTCCTAGAAACGGACTTAACCCGTACCCCAGTCCCAAACAAATCCCTCTGTACATCCTTGATAGCCGGGTAGTCGTCCCAGCCCGACTTCAGGCGCTTATCATCAACCATCTGGAAAACTTTTTCTGAGAAACCCAGGCATGTTGCCCACTCCCAATTCTCCGCCATCTCTAATAGGTCCTGTACATGTCTCATAATTGGTTCGGTCCACGACGATGGCGTGCTAGCGGACTGGGTCATACGAAATAAAGCTAATAAATACTCATGCCAGTTGGCATCCCCTTGTTTGACCCTATTTTTCTTTCCCTCTCTAACCACAAATTTATGGGGCAATAACTTGTGCTTACCCCGTTTGTCTGCCCGCTTCTTGCTCTGCACTGAGTGCAAGAGATCCCGTAACAAATCCTCCCGCGATGAACAGCTAGACGAGTCTGTCGATGAATGGCGATGTTTGCGACCTCGACGCTTGCGGCAATGTCGGCGTGACGATGTCGACTCCTGGTCACTGGCCGTCGCGTCGTCCTGGTCACTCGTCGACGAACCGGAAGATGGCGCCACTGGCGCACGCCGCTTCCTGTGACGAACGGCATCCCGTCCACGCCCTCCATGCATCCGTCCATGTGTGGGAGAAACTGTTGTTGCTCGACTTCCTTCTCGACGTGCGTCCGGTTGTAGATCGGCCAAAGTACGCTCTACTGTGGCCAGCTTGGCCAGCAGAGAAGCATTATTGGCCGCGATGAGTCGAACCAAGTCGCTGTTACAAGACTCAGCCCTGTCGGTCTGCTCTGTCGAGATCCCAGAATGTCGACGAGACGATGAGCCTGCCTCCGCCTTATCGAGCTCGGAAATGACAAACGGCCCCGACTCTGCAGTACGTAACATCTCCTTGGAGAACTTCCCTTTCCTGGGTGGCATCACTGTGCTTGTAGGCAGGATACGTGGCACCTAATCAAAATTGGATCTTCTCTCTCCTGTTGATCTCGATCAAGTGACAGTTACAGGGTTGTTTGTTCCATATGATCAACTCGTAGACAAGGCGACATAATGCAAAGGTAACAGTCAATTATGGCAGGCCGTTTGGGTGCCGTTTCTGTAATAATTACATATGTTACCAGCAACATATACAATGCAAGCTACCATTTCTCAGCAAAACCACTGATTTTAGTGAAAACTGAGTTTCCAAATCAGCGGGGGATTGGGGGATCCTGTCCGTGAAAAGAAACCTAACTTTTCATTATTTGTTAGTCTTAAAACAGTTGGAATCTTTAGGCCAAAATATGTCCAAGTAGGTACCAGATTGCACCATTTTAATCGTAGGGTCAAACTTCTGGGGACATGCCCCCAGCCCCCCCCCCCCACACACACACACACTAATTTTTCAGGGATTTTTTTATATTTTTGTCACTGGGAACCCTGGTTATGGTTAGAGCTTTTAAATCACACTGATGGCTGTATCGGATAAGCTATTAATGAATGTAATAGAACAATTTGCAGTACACGCATTTATTCACACGCGCTCTAATTCTAAAAAAAAAAAAGTAATTGTACATGGCTATGAATCCCGTCCAATCGGAAGCTGGAATCGCAAAAGGAGGCTATTCTTGCTTTGCTAATTCTCCTAAATTAAATGCATACATTTAACAACAAATTATTCATTCCCCTGGATTCAACCAATTATCATTTCAGTTTCTTACTAACTTTTTAAAAAAATATTAAAAAATAAACCACCCAAAACCCAGACTTTGTTGTTAATTAAAGAAAAGCAGTTTGACTGGTTTTTTTAAAACAATTTTATATAGGGATTATTTATATACAGCACTGTATATTCCATTGTGACATTCATACGAGCACAAATAAGCATGAATAATGTACATTATTATTGCTGCCATCTAATTTAGAACAAGTAATGCCTGGTACACACCTCCCGTATACGATCCATGCGCTAAAACTGACTGCGTTTCACAATCCGACCCGTCCCGTTTCACGACGTAAAACTGGCCAATTCATTTTTCAAATGTCTTGCGATTCGAGTTTTAAGTTGCGAATCGCAAGGCTCTGGTGTGCTAGGGGGTCGCACACCTAACGACTAAAACTCAAACTTAGTCGTGAAACGGGCAGTTTTAGGTCGTATACGGGAAGTGTGTACTGGGCATAATAGTAATAATATAAAAGTTGCACAGTTCAATAGCATTCAGTTTCTGCTCTTTAATTTCTTTTTAGATTAATATACAAGGCTGATCGTTACAATCTACTTCAAATTAATTGAAGTAGATTTGATTATAAATGGTTATATATTTCAAAACAATCAATTAAATGTATGCATGCTGAAATTCTGACCCATAGGTTTGAGCAGAAACAGGTTCTATTAAATTGACATAGTATAAATATTCTTCTAGACAGAAATGCAAGTGCCCCAGTCTCCAAGTTGGATGTAGATTCAAAAAGTGCTTTTGGTTTTGAAAAAATGTATCCTTTCATCGGATTATGCAGCTTTAATCAAGTTTGCAGAATTAAGTATTAATGTTGGTTGATTAACCTTACAACGCTAAATATAAGATGAGGCAGTTTAATTCTAATATTTGCTTCAGTACAAATTAAGTCAACAATTAACGCAGAATTAAGTACTAATGTTTTGTGCATGATCTTACAACACTAAATATAGTATGATTCAATATAGCACTAACTATTATAAAGTCAGTACACTAAATATAGTATAATTCAGTAGAATGCTAAATGTACGATTCGGTAACAACCCCAAGTATAGTACGCTTCAATGCAATGCTAATTATAATATGATTCAGTACAATAAATATAGTACGATTCAGAACAACGGTAAAGTACACTAAATATAGTATGACTTAATTCAGCGGTAGAAATACTATGCAATACATTACAATACCCCGTCCTGATGTGACCATTGATGTTGATAGGATGTAAAACAACACAAATAATCAAACAGTACAATGCTAAATATACTATTATCATTCAGTAAAATGCTAAATACGGTATAATTCAGTACAATGGTAAATATAATATATTTACCGTTGTGCTGAATCATTATTAATATGATTCAATACAATGCTAAATATACTATGATTCAGTACCACACTAAATATGGTATGATTCACAAAAATGGTACATATATGATTAAGTACACTAAATAAAATATGATTCAGTACAATGCTAAATATACTATGATCATTCGGTGCATTGCTAAGTATATGATTCAGTGCAATGCTAAATATACTATGATTCAGTACAACACTAAATATGGTATGATTCACAACAATGGTACATATATGATTAAGTACACTAAATATAGTATGATTCAGTACAATGCTAAATATACTATGATCATTCAGTGCATTGCTAAGTATATGATTCAGTGCAATGCTAAATATACTATGATTCAGTACAACACTAAATATGGTATGATTCAGAACAATGCTAAATATACTATGATTCAGTACAACACTAAATATGGTATGATTCAGAACAATGCTAAATATACTATGATCATTCAGTGCATTGCTAAGTATACTATGATTCAGTGCTTAGTGATGTGGCAACCTCTGCCAACACCAAGTAATCATGGGGAATGACTAAATGAAGATGCACTGGTATTCACTTGGTTCTTCATGCATACAATACTCTGTCAGTAATTAAAGTATGAAGCAAGCACACATGAGTTGATTAAAGTTGCATTACCAGATGGAATGGCCAAATGAGTTGAGCGTCCGTCTCCCATTTTGGTTGAACGTGGATTCCAGGTTCTTACCCTGGTCGAGTCAAGCCAATGACTTAAAAATTGATACTTGTTGTTTCCTAGCCAGGCACTCGGCATCATTAGAATAGGGCAAGGACTGGTTGGCTCAGTGTCAGGATAATGTGACTAAGTGGGATATCATGTCACGGTGCTGGTGGCAGCACAATGAAGTCTCCAAGAGGGTACACTGTCACAAGTCGGTATTCATCCTGATATGACCTTAGATATAACCATAGGTCATTTTCAATTTCAGCCATATTTTTAGATAAATATATGAGATTGATCGTTATGACCTACTTTACTTTAATTCGAAGTAAATATTATTTCAAAGGGTTAACTTTGGAGATATTTGAAGTGAAAACATGCTAAGTTAATTTTGGCATGTACACCAAAATGTTGGATATTGTATTAAAAAAAATAAAAATTTAACCTAACATCTGTATTTATTTATACTTTATTTCTGGATATCAGCATAACAGTGGCAAATTGAAATAAATGTGTTGATGTGTGCACTAGTATCAAAATCATATATGTAGCATCTAATCTAGGTCAGTGTTTTAGTTTTGAAGATGTGATGCTTTCATCCTACAGCAAACACACTAACCTAGTCTTTTAATGAACACATTCTATTCAGATAATGTATTCTATTATCATATACATGTACATCCTGTGCATCCCGCAGTGGGGTTTTCTAGAGGTACAATCTTTTCCCACAGGATTCCACATCAGTGGGACCTCCCACCCCTTTCCCTATCCCTGCTCCCCCCCCCCCCCCCCCCCCCCCATTTCTTCGTTAGTTGGGTGTCGCGTATCCCCCATGACTGATTGCTTGCTGATGGCTTAGCGCCATGTTGGCAGCATTTTCATGCCTACATTGAAATTTACATGAAAATCTGAAATAGTCAGATTTCTGTCAACTGACCGCAAAAATTAGAGCAAAAATGATCTCAGATGCAATATTGAAGTGGTAAAATTTGTGCCAAATGACCCCAGAATTTAACTCACAAAACATGGTTAGAATTACAGGAGTCGATAGTCTAATTGTTCTTAGGAATTCTAAAATTTATCGTGCTTTACATTGATTGATAAATGTTATAACATTGTTGGCGCAAGGCCATGAAACCTATACATTTGAGCAGAATGTGGCTGAGTGTTAGTAACGCTGACACTCAATTCACTCTGAGGGGTGGTTCTCCCTTGAGAGAAATTACGCTTTACCATGTTGCTAGGGGTGATTGAGGTTTTCCCATAATGCCCAGGGCAGGTCCGAGACAATTTTTCACCCTTGACAATGCCAACTACTGGCAGCCCCCCCCCCCCTCCCCCCCCAATCCCAATTCCCCTGAAAGGTCAGGACTACGTCCCTCTGACTTCTGCGGCCTATGCGGTGGCCTAGTTGACCTCATCATGCTAGCACCGGCCCTGATAATCTCCTTTTAAAGGGAACCGGTATAGACCACTGAGACTGGAATTCTACTGTGACAAATGCTCTTCAAGCACACCGTTTCAGTTTGGGTAACTGAATATGAGGAGGGAGAGTGCCACAATGGCTAGTGTGCGAGTGCAACCTAAAGGGGTTTCCCTGGTGTGTGGGGAACCATATTTGGTCACGTGATGACGGAATCCCACCTGGGACATCATTCGTATATTACATTCTGAGTTTGTGTGTCGTCTCTGTGGATTATACCGGGCGACTTTAATTAAGCTACCTAAGGCGAACAGTACCTGGCTAAGCAGACGCTAGCACCAACTACTCATCCATGATACACTAGGGCTGGGAAAGTGCCCTGCTAATGACGTCATGATGTTGGTTCCTGATTGGTTGGTTTGTCATCTGCTTGCATATAGGCCAGTCAGGGCCATCATTTGGAATGCAGTGACTAGCACCGATATCAGCATATGGCACATGTGTTTTTAGGAAATCAGATAATCATGAAACTTTAGGCTGCTTATCAGTAATATATGTTACTTGGATAAGACACCCATTTCTTGTTTGTTTTTTAATTGTTAGAAAAAGAAAAGGCGGTATATTGCAAATGTAACTGTAACTTGTAAGGTACTGTCACCTGCTGGTTCAGAATAAAATTAGTATTTAATTCTAGTCTTTACGGTACTTCTGGGTTAATTTCCTCTAATTCCCCAATTCCCTTTCCTAAACAATAAAATCGGTAGAGAATCAAAGCTTCTAGAGAATACAATTGTCTAGAGAATTAAATCGGTTACAGATTAAAATTGGACAGAATAAAATCGTCTAGTGAATCAAAGCATCTAGAGAATACAATTGTCTAGAGAATTAAATCGGATAGAGATTAAATTGGACAGAATAAAATTGTATAGTGAATCAAATTATCTAGAGAATAGAATTGTCTAAAAAAATCAAATCGGATAGCGAATAAAATCGTCTAGTGAATCAAATTGTCGAGAGAATAAAATCGTCTAGTAAATAAAACCATCTAGAAGATCAAATCATCTAATGAATCAAATCGTCCAGAGAATAAAATCGGATAGAGAATAACATCTTCTAAAGAATCACATTTCCTAGAGAATCACATTGACTAGAAAATCAAATCAGCAAGAATTAAATCGACTAGCGAATCCACTCGGGTAGAGAATCAAATCATAAACTCCTGGTCCAAGGACATACTACTCACTTCTAATTATTCTCTTCGGAAATCAGAATCCCTTAAACAAATATTGTAACGTGTCTTGAAAACTTTGTTCGCTCAACCAATAGTCATGTCCAATCAGATTGCATATGATGAAATTATCAGGGATGAGATCCCTTCGATTAAAACCACACAGACCAGGGCACAATCTATTTGACCTATTTCTTCGATAAAAGCAATGTTGCATCGCGAGTGGCTAGAACCAAGAAGCAGAAGTAGTTCTTCCCCCCACTCGTGCTTCCCCGTGCTCCGAGTCCAGTCTGAGATGGTCTTAAACCACTCATTCTGCCCCATGCTCCGGGCCTGGCTCATAAGGTGATGTCAGACTTGTGCTTCCCTGTGCTCTGAGCCCAGTCCACAAGCTGGTCTTAAACCCCTTGTTCTGCCCCATGCTACGGGCAAGATGATGTCGGACTCGTGCTGCTCCATGATCCGAACCCAGTCTGCAAGCTGGTCTTAAGCCCCTCGTGCTTCCCCATGCTCCAGGCCTAGCTCACAAGCTCTGCGCTCAGTCCGTGAGTCTTAGGCTATCGTTCTTCTCCATGCTTCGGGCCTTGTCCACAAGATGATGTCAGACTCGTGCTGCCCCGTGCTCTGAGCCCAGTCCACAAGGTGGTCTTAAACCTTCTTTCTGCCCCATGCTCCGGGCCTTGTCCACAAGATGATGTCAGACTCGTGCTGCTCCATGATCCGAATGCAGTCCACGAGGTGGTCTTAGGCTATTGTTCTGGCCCAATGCTCCATGGATTGGCTCATAAGCCCTGAGCCCAGTCCCTGAGGTGGTCTTAGGCTATTGTTCTGCCCCATGCTCCGGGCCTTGTCCACAAGATGATGTCAGACTCGTGCTTCCCCATGCTCTGAGCCCAGTCTGTGAAGTGGTCTTAAACCCCTCGTTCTTCCCCATACTCCAGGCCTGGCCCACAAGGTGTCGTCAGGCTTCCCTCTGTTCCAGACCTGGTTTGTAAAGCGGTACCAAGCGCTAGTGCTGTCACTTGTACCCGTACTTCCCAATGCTCCAGGCTTTGTTCACGTGGAGCTATTCGGATGCTGTACTCCAGGTCTAATTCACAAGAGAATGTACCAGACGGGATGGCCGAATGAGTTGAGCCCCCATGTCCCGTGTTGGTATATCGTGGGTCTCGAACCCTGGTCGAGTCAAACCAATGACATAACAATTTACACTTGTCGCTTCCTAACCAGGTGCTTGGCATTATTAGGATAGGGCAAGGACTGGTTGGCTTTGCGTTAGAATAATGTGACTAAGTGGGATATCAGGCCATCTCCCAGTGGGGCAGCACTATGAAGTTACCATGAGTGTGCACTGTCACAAGTCGGTACCCGTCCTGATATGACCATAGATGTTGCCAGGACGTAAAACTCCAACAACCAACCAATCCTTAGTGCCTGGCACTAGTATTACCCCATAATCCAGGCCTGATCCATGAGGTGGCAATAGGTGGCAGTGCTCCCCCGTGCTCCGGACCTAGTCCGTAAGGGGGGACAGAACCCATTAATACTTCCCCGTGCTCCGGTCCTGGTCTGTGAGGAGGGGAAGAAACCACTAATGCTACACCATGCTCCAGGCCTGGTCCGTGAGGTGACGCTATGTGGCAGTGCTTCCCCATGCTCCGGGCCTGGTGTGTGAGGAGGGGACTGAAACCACTAATACTTCCCCGTGCTCCGGGCATGGTCCATGGGGTGGGGTAGGATCCACTAATATTGCCCCGTGCTCTGGAGGTGGTCTGTGAGGAGAGGTAGAATCCTCAAATACTGCCCCGTTCTCCGGCTCTGATCCATGGGATGGCGATAAGTGAGAGTACCTCCCCATGCTCTCGGCAAATTCTGTGAGGGTTATAATCCATTAATATTTCCCCATGTTCCGGGCCTGGTTTGTGAGGACGGGTAGAATCCACTGATACCGCCCCCATGCTCTGGCTCTGGTCCGCGAGGTGGCGCTAAGTGGCACTACTTCGCCATGCTCCGGGCCTGGTCCGTGAGGTGGGGTAGAATCCACTGATATTGCTCCGGGTCTGATTCATGAGTGAGGATGGGGGGGGACCCATTAATACTGCCCCGTGCTGCGGGCCTGGTCCTTGAGGGGGGCATAACCACTAATACTGCCCCGTGCTGTGGGCCTGGTCCATGAGGGGGGGCGCGTAACCACTAATACAGCCCCGTGCTGCGGGGCTGGTCTGTGAGGGGGGAAACCAATACAGCCCCGTGCTGCGAGCCTGGTCCGTGAGTGGGGCGTAACCACTAATACAGCCCCGTGCTCCGGGCCTGGTCCGTGAGGGGGCATAACCACTAATACTGCCCCGTGCTGCGGGCCTGGTCCTTGAGGGGGGCGTAACCACTAATACAGCCCCGTGCTGCGGGCCTGGTCCGTGAGGGGGCGTAACCACTAATACACCCCCGTGCTGCGGGCCTGGTCCGTGAGGGGGCGTAACCACTAATACACCCCCGTGCTGCGGGCCTGGTCCGTGAGGGGGCGTAACCACTAATACAGCCCCGTGCTCCGGGCCTGGTCCGTGAGGGGGGCGGCACCACTAATACTGCCCCGTGCTCCGGGCCTGGTCCGTGGCGGTCGGGGGGACCGGGACTTCTGGCTGCCCGGCGGGCCGGCTCACGTCCCCGTCGCGCCACGCACGGAACTTGAACGCCGTGTCCGCCCCGACAACGAGCGCAGACGCAAAGGAGAAGAACTGAAACAGAGCAGAGTGTCATGCGCATGGTCACCGACGGCACATCGCCAACATGTCACCAGGGCCGTAGCTAGGAATCTTTGTCCGTCATGTACAGAATCTTTTTTGGAGGGGAGATGCACAGATTATTTTTTTTTTGGTTCAAGTATTTATTCATCGAATAATATCTTTTGTCAGCGCCAGAGCACTGGTCTTCCGGCCGTACAGTACAATTCCTTAATACATAAATGAAACTATCATCGGTCGTAATAGCAACTGCATGCAAATCCTGTTTGTTACTAAAAGTATTCTACATTTTATAAATGAAGTATCAGCTGTAGTAGTAACTGCGTACTAAAAGTATTATACATTTTATAAATGAAGTATCAGCTGTAGTAGTAACTGCGTACTAAAAGTATTCTACATTTTATAAATGAAGTATCAGCTGTAGTAGTAACTGCGTACTAAAAGTATTATACATTTTATAAATGAAGTATCAGCTGTAGTAGTAACTGCGTACTAAAAGTATTATACATTTTATAAATGAAGTATCAGCTGTGTACAAGTCCAGTCCAATAAAAGTATCATGCATAAATGAAACTACTATCAGTTGTAATAGTGACTGCATGCAAATCCTGTTTGTTACTAGAAGTACTATACATTTTATAAATGAAGTATCAGCTGTAGTAGTAACTGTGCACAAATTCATTCCAACAAAGTATCATGCAAATTCAGTCAAGTTTTGGAATGAAGAGTGCCGAATTCTCGATGTCGCCGTGACGTCACAGCCCGGTCAAATTACTCGCGAAGGGTAAAACAACGCAGTAATTTGTGCTGACGCAATGCTATATCTATGCGGAGCATTTAATTTTGCAAAATAAATTTAAAAGCTTTCATTGGGTCGATTAAAAATATCTTAATATGCGATTGAAGAGGAAGGTCTGAAGTATTTATTAGAGCAATTTTCTCTGAAAGGATTAAAAAAAGAGATAATATTGAAAGTTGGGATATTCTGAGTGTCAGTGCCAGTGCTAGCCCTACCGGATCACGGCCTCAAAAACTATTTTTGCAAAATAAATTCAAGAACTTCCAATTCGCAAAAAGTACCCGGATGTTCGACATCGAGAATGAATGGGGCCCTAGCGTGATCTGGGGGGGGGGGGAGGGGGGGGGGGGCTAGTCCCCCCCCCTGTCCTGCAAGAAATTTCAAAATGTCGAAAGCTATGAAATGGAATTTCTAGAAATTTCAGTGAGATTACAGGGGGATGTTTTTTTGTGATGGGGGGGGGGGTGCTTTTTGGTGGGGGGAGGGGAGGAGACTGTTGGTTGGTTGTTGGAGTTTCACGTCCTGGCAACATCTAAGGTCATATCAGGACAGGTACCGACTTGTTTGTGACAGTGCACACTCATGGTGACTTTATAGCGCTGCCCTACTGGGAAATCAGGCCACCTGCATCATGACTCGATATTCCACTCAGTCACATTATCCTGACACTGAGCTAACCAATCCTTGCCCTATCCTATTAATGGCGAGCGCCAGGCTAGGAAGCGACAAGTATCATTTTTATACGTCATTGATTTGACTTGACCGGGAACTGCCGATTTCTCCGCACGCGAGGCCCATGCTCTACCAATTCGGCCACCATGCCTGGTTTAGCATTCTTGTGGGAACCACCATTCGCGCCCCCAAGAAATATAGAAATAAGGTACACTACTATCTAAGTTGTGTATGTAGGATCAAATCTGGGTAGATGTTTTGATTTTGAAACTACAGTGTGAGTATTCATTAAAGTTGCATAGTCCGATGCTTTTGAGTTACTGTGATTTTCTGAGATAAATATATTAGGCTGATCACTATAATCCTTCGTTTACGTTTAAGTAACTTTGCTATAAAATCACTAATTTAGGAGATATTTTAAGTGTAAACATTTCAAATTAATATTGGCGTGCTTGCCAAAACTCGATAGGATTCAGCAGTAGCATGTTCTATTAAATGACGTAGCATGCCCTTCTATGTAGCTAAATATACTTAAAGCTGCATAGTCCGATGAAATATAAAATTTTCAAAAACAAAACCAATTATCTAGATTTGATTTTACATATCTAACTTAGATACTGATGCGCTTATTAAGCATTTGTTTCTGCGTAGAAGGCAATACTGAGTCAATTTTACAAAACCTGTTACTGCAGAAGTCTATGGTGTCAGAGTTTTGGCAAGCATGCCAAAACTAATTTTCCATGTTTGAACTCAAAATATCTAAAAAGTTTACCATTTAAAATAAAAAGTAACTTTGAACTAATGTAAAGTAGGCACTAGTGATCGATCTAATATATTTATCTCAGAAAAAATACAGAAATTCAAAACCATCAGACTATGCAACTTTAATAAATGGGTCATTATCCAAGTTTCGTATGTATGTTCAAATCTAGATAAATGTGATGCTTTTTAAAAGTGTATGTTTTTATCGGACTATGCAACTTTAATAATTGATTTGAACGGATTAAAAAATGTTTTTATGTGTGTTCTTAGTTAAAACCCCAAACCGGATGTGGTTACTCACGGCAGCAGCAGCGGCGGCGGGATTGAAGCCCCGCACGGCAGCGACGATACCGGAAATGAGGTACATGAGGAGCCACAGCGCGTAGATGCAGAACTCCTGCCGAGCAAAGCGACATGGAAGTCAGTGCACGTCACATTATACAACAACTTGTATTACAGAATATTAAATCTCTCTATATATAAACCTAGGTTACAATATGCAACAACTTGTATTCGAGGATATTAAATCTATATATATAAACCTAGGTTACAATATGCAACAACTTGTATAACAGAATACTAAATCTCTCTATATATAAACCTAGGTTACAATTTGTAATAACTTGTATTCCAGAATATAAAATCTATATTAAAAAAATGAACCTAGGTAGAATATTAAATCTCTATATATAAACTAGGTTACAATATGTAACAACTTGTATTCCAGAATATTAAATCTCTCTATATATAAACCTAGTTTACAATATGCAACAACTTGTATTACAGGATATTAAATCTCTATATATAAATCTAGGTTACAATATGTAACAACTTGTATTCCAGAATATAAAATCTATATTTAAAAAAATGAACCTAGGTAGAATATTAAATCTCTCTATATATAAACCTAGGTTACAATATGCAACAATTTGTATTCCAGAATATTAAATCTCTATATTAACCTAGATTACAATATGTAACAACTTGTATTCCATGATATTAAATCTCTATATATAAACCTAGGTTACAATATGCAACAACTTGTATTCCAGAATATTAAATCTATATTTAAAATAATGAACCTAGGTTACAATATGCAACAACTTGTATTCCAAAATATTAAATCTATATAACAAAACTATCTAGATTATAATATGCAACAACTTGTATTCCAGAATATTAAATCTCTACATAAAAAACATCAGTTACAATATGCAACAACTTGTATTCCAGAATATTATATATATATATATATATATATATATATATATATATATATATGTATATATATTACCTCGATACTAAGCCTCTGGCTACTCTTAGCCCAGGGAGAAGGAAGCACATCCGGGTCCACCAATTAGCATAATCTACTCACAATGGGAGGATGTTTGTTGAGTAGCTCTGGCAAGTTTTCTACATAACTGCAAACTAACCAGGTTAGTATCATTTTTGAATGGATACATTGGTTTAGTTCCTGTTTGCAGTCTCATACATGAAGTTTTATAACTTTTCAAATAAAGTTAACGCATTTACAGGTTAATTACGGGGTGTGCTACATCATGAGAACAATGCAGCCATTGTTTCTTTGTTTGCCGCCCATTGCCGAATGGAGAGATGTTTGGTTGGAGCCATTAACATCGTTAGGATTTGTTCCTGGGTTTCTTTTAGATTCCCTAATACATTTGAGGCGTACCTCCGAGTCCCGTAGTATTTTCTCCAATTTGTTGGAATATTAGCCACAGGTGGGAGAAGTTTATTGGACAGAGAGTGTGGGAGGGTACCGCTACACTGGTCCCTACCCCTCATTTGGTTTCGGTTTGGTTCGCCATACCAGTTACCTACTACTGACACTTTTTAGATCACGCCTGTGTTAAAGCCGGTTTAAATACGGATTTAACACCACTAGATGCTTTTGGTAATAACAGAATTGCACTAGTCTCACGTCCATGGTCATAGATTCCTAACCTTTTGGTTTTCAGTTTCTTACAGACGCGCAGCTATGGCTACGGAGTAAGGTCGAGACACCGCTTGATCTCAGTGAGGATGACGGGCCATCGCCGACACCCAAAGGTCGCCACAACAATCTCCTGAGCCGGGCCCCGCTGATCTGGATGAACGGGTTGCGCGGTTGGTACAGCTGAAGGTCGAGGAGTTTCTCCCCAAGAGGCCGCATCACGCTAGGCTGAAGCAGCCCGTTTTGTCGGAGGAATCCGATTGGGAGGACTTCTCAGACCAAGAAGATTCGTCGGAAGATGAATCTGACAAAGCAGTGGCGTTGCCTGCGCATAAGCGCAAGCACAAGAAGAAGGCCGACATGTCGGAGGGCGATGACTTCACCAGGGCCCATAAGAAGAAGCCCCTGGTGAAGAAGGCCAAGAAGAAGAGGAAGTCCAAGAAGAAGAAGAGTAAGTCTTTTTCTTTGGACTCTTCGTCTAACTCGACCACCACCGATACAGAATCGGACACTGAACGGACTGGCAAGTATGCCAAGATGATTGGCAAAGTGGCAAAGAAGATCAAAGTCCAAAAGAGGAAGAAGATCAACACCACCACAATGATGAGGAAGACCATTCAAGGTCATTTGCACATATTTAAGCCACCCGAGGTGATCACCAAGCTGGCTGAGTGGTTCACAGGCATTAAGGGCATCCCCGAGTTGGCCATCAAAGAAATGGATGCCGGTGTGAAGCAAAATGAAGACCACAAAAAGTTTGAGGCGTGCCTGCATACAGTGCACAAAGGGGTGCTTGCGGCTCTCTCGGCGATTACTCCGATTGCTAATCGGATGATGTCCGAGAACAAGTTCTCTTCACTGTGTGCAGAGACAGATGAGGGGATTGCCCTGCTTACTGCAACCAGCAACAAATGGAGACAGAGAAAAAGAAGGGAACCGATGGGAATGCCACCCGCTTCAAGAAGACCCGCCAGGATTTTCGAAACCGTCGAACCGGACAGCGAGGAGGGCGGTTCGGGACCAACTACGGCTACCAGGCCAGGGGAAGGGGTCAGAGGCAGTCATTCAGTTGGAACGAGGGGAACAAACCCTTCAAGAGGGAGTTCACCCCGCAGAAGCCGTTTCCCCGCCCAGGCAACAAGTAGAGGTCGCAAAACAAACTCCTGTAAGCGATTTTAAGGCTCGGAATATTAATAATTGCCTAAAGGAATGGATGAATATTACTAAAAATCGGACTATCCTTAGCCTAGTTGAAGGAGTTAGAATCCCATTAATGGAACAGACAATACAACATGGTATACCTTTTCCATACCATTTTGATTTGGCCGAAAAAGAGGTTTTGAATGAGCAAGTCCTTAAATTTGGTGAAAAAAGGCATTATTGAGCCAGTGCTTCATGTGGCTGGCGAATTTATTTAGAATATTTTGTCCAGACCGAAACCAAATGGGGAGATTAGACTGATTTTGGACTTAACCCTTTCAGACTTACATTTTTTTTATCAAAATAATGCCTAGGTGATATATTTATTTCAGGGAACATTAATATTTCATCTCTGAGGTGAGGAAATGTTAAAAAAACGTCATGGGAATAAGATAAAGACCCAATACATTATACATTTTCTGAAAGCTGGAAGAATTCCCTATCCAGCCATGTATATTTTATTATGATATTCACAAACAGGCTGATGCAAGGTTCTATGGAAAATGAGTAAAAAATATGAAAATTTAAAATCTGTGTGAATACAAATATTAAAATGATTGTAAAAAAAAAGTTATTCCATATATTTGAATAAAAATACTGTTTTTCCATACCATTTTGATTTGGCCGAAAAAGAGGTTTTGAATGAGCAAGTCCTTAAATTTTGTGAAAAAAGGCATTATTGAGCCTGTGCTTCATGTGGCTGGCAAATTTATTTCGAATATTTTGTCCAGACCCAAACCAAATGGGGAGTTTAGACTGATTTTGGACTTAATAGCCTTGTCACTCTACGACATATCTCGCCAGCGTGCCGCCAACGCGCAAAATCACTTTTAATCGTCGAGAGACATCAAACTTTTCAGCGTCAGTGCAACGTATTGGTAGCATGTGGCCGACATTGTGGTAAAAGTTTGGCGTGCCCTCCTGATATGACCTTAGATGTTGGTAGGACATAAACAACAAAAAGCAACCGTTTGACGCAACATGTGGTAACGAGCCTCACGCGCGCGTGGCGTGTGCATAACATTCGCATAACGTTATTCCAGCACTTTTAATGTATCTCAACGCACCCCTAACGTCGCCATAATGTTGGCACCCGTGCTTCGTCGCACGTCCAAAGTTTTGTGCAAGCACAAAACTTTCGACGTGCGATGACGCGCGCCACCGACCCTCGTCGACCATCAACGAATACCAATGCGCACCTAACGCTTCCAGACGTCTCCCGACGTTTCGCCAAAAAGTGACACGCGTCGACGTGCGTTGGCGAGAAACATCATAATGTGACAGCACAATAACAAAGTTAAACAAATAAGTCGAGTATCAACATTTCAAAATGTTTTCCCTAGAAATGACTAGAGACTTGGTAACGCAAGACTCCTGGCTGGCTAGTGTGGATCTCAGGGATGCATACTATACAGTGCCGATTTATAAACCTGATCGGAAATTTCTCAGGTTTTGTTGGACTGAAGAGCTTTATGAGTTCACTTGTATGCCGAATGGCTTAGCGTGTGCCCCGTGTTTGTTCACAAAGTTGCTCAAGCCCATTTTCTCCCACATAGCTAGGAAAGGACACATTATTTTTCCCGATATTGATGATTCTTTCATTGTTGCACAAACACAACGGGAATGTCAGACAGCAGTAGACCAGCTATGTGATACCTTTACAAGTTTAGGTTTCTACATACATCAAACTAAATCAGTATTGACACCTACAAAGAAGTTAAAGTGTTTGGGGATTTTCATTAACACCACAGACATGACCATTTCATTAACAGGAAAACAGGAAAAGTCTACATTTCCATGATCATTTGGAATGGTCGTTAAGTCCCAGTATATTCGATTATACATGTCAGAAATGGGGAAAGCCAGAAATTGACTTGTTCGCATCATGAAACAACAAAAAGTTACAAAAATACGTATCTTGGCATTCGAAGCCTGGCGAGTGGATGCGTTTTCTCTTATTTGGAATAACAAATTTTATTACATATTCCCACCATTCAGCATCATCAGCAGAGTTTCCAGGAAGATCAGGATGGATCGTTTGCACGCAGTACTAATAGTACCAGAGTGGGACACACAACCATGGCCAGTGGCAGTGGCATTGGGAGCGAAAGACGCACTCAGGTTTCCACGGGGCAAGAGAGATCTACACCATCAAGGTCCGCTAATAACCCAATGTATTGTGTGAGTGGCGTCCCTGTCGGCCTCCGACGTTACTATTGATATTCACTTGGCACCAAAATCAAGTATACACGTCGTAGTCTGCACTGACCTCTCAGGCAAGGAGCCACATAGACAGGTAGGCGTGGATATGGCCCTACTCCTATGTCGTAGCTCTACTGATGTGGGGGCCTTACTCCTTTGTCATGGTCCTACTCATGTGGGGCCCTACTCCTTTGTTATGGCCCTACCCATGTGGGGCCCGACTCCTTTGTTATGGCCCTACCCTTGTGGGGCCCTACTCCTTCGTTTTGGCCCTACCCTTGTGGGGCCCGACTCCTTTGTTATGGCCCTACCTTTGTGGAGCCCTTCTCCTTAGTTATGGCCCTACCCTTGTGGAGCCCTACTCCTTTGTTATGGTCCTACCCTTGTGGGGCCCTACTCCTTTGTTATGGCCCTACCCATGTAGGCCCTACTCCTTTTTTATGGCCCTACCCATGTGGAGCCCTACTCCTTCGTTATGGCCCTACCCATGTGAGTCCCTACTCCTTTGTTATGCCCTTACCCATGTCGGGCCCTACTCCTTTGTTAGGCCCTTACCCATGTCGGGCCCTACTCCTTTGTTATGACCCTACCCATGTGAGGCCCTACTCCTTTGTTATGGCCTTCCCCATGTGGAGCCCTACTCCTTTGTTATGGTCCTACCCATGTAGGCCCTACTCCTTTGTTATGGCCCTACCCATGTGGAGCCCTACTCCTTTGTTATGGCCCTACCCTTGTGAGGCCCTACACCTTTGTTATGGCCCTACCCTTGTGGGGCCCTACTCCTTTGTTATGGCCTTACCCTTGTGAGGCCCTACTCCTTTGTTATGGCCCTACCCTTGTGGGGCCCTACTCCTTTGTTATGGCCCTACCCTTGTGAGTCCCTACACCTTTGTTATGCCCTTACCCAGGTCGGGCCCTACTCCTTTGTTATGACCTTACCCATGTGAGGCCCTACTCCTTTGTTATGGCCCTACCCTTGTGAGGCCCTACTCCTTTGATATGACCCTACCTTGTGAGGCCCTACTCCTTTGTTATGACCCTACCCATGTGGGGCCCTACTCCTTTGTTATGGCCTTACCCATGTGGGGCCCTACTCCTTTGTTATGGCCCTACCCATGTGGAGCCCTACTCCTTTGTTATGGCCCTACCCTTGTGGGCCCTACTCCTTTGTTATGGCCCTACCCTTGTGAGGCCCTACTCCTTTGTTATGCCCCTACCTTTGTGAGGCCCTGCTCCTTTGTTATGACACTACCCATCTGGGGCCCTACTCCTTTGTTATGGTCCTACCCATGTAGGCCCTACTCCTTTGTTATGGCCCTACCCTTGTGAGGCCCTACACCTTTGTTATGGCCCTACCCTTGTGAAGCCCTACTCCTTTGTTATGGCCCTACCCTTGTGGGGCCCTACTCCTTTGTTATGGCCTTACCCTTGTGAGGCCCTACTCCTTTGTTATGGTCCTACCCTTGTGGGGCCCTACTCCTTTGTTATGGCCCTACCCTTGTGAGTCCCTACACCTTTGTTATGCCCTTACCCAGGTCGGGCCCTACTCCTTTGTTATGACCTTACCCATGTGAGGCCCTACTCCTTTGTTATGACCCTACCCTTGTGAGGCCCTACTCCTTTGATATGACCCTACCCTTGTGAGGCCCTACTCCTTTGTTATGACCCTACCCATGTGGGGCCCTACTCCTTTGTTATGGCCTTACCCATGTGGGGCACTACTCCTTTGTTATGGCCCTACCCATGTGGAGCCCTACTCCTTTGTTATGGCCCTACCCTTGTGGGGCCCTACTCCTTTGTTATGGCCCTACCCTTGTGAGGCCCTACTCCTTTGTTATGGCCCTACCCTTGTGAGGCCCTACTCCTTTGTTATGACCCTACCCATGTGGGGCCCTACTCCTTTGTTATGGCCTTACCCATGTGGGGCCCTACTCCTTTGTTATGGCCCTACCCTTGTGGGGCCCTACTCCTTTGTTATGGCCCACCCTTGTGGGGCCCTACTCCTTTGTTATGGCCCTACCCTTGTGGAGCGCTACTCCTTTGTTATGGCCTTACCCTTGTGGGGGCCCTACTCCTTTGTTATGGCCGTACCTTTGTGGGGCCCTACTCCTTTGTTATGGCCTTACCCTTGTGGGGCCCTACTCCTTTGTCGTGGCCCCACCCATGTGGGAGCCTTACTCCTTTGTCATGGCCCTACCCATGTGGGGCCCTACTACTTTGTCGTGGCCCTACCTGTGTGGGTACACCAGGGAGCCTATATGGTGTAATGTTTAGCACACTGGCCCAGATTGCAAGAGATCTGGGTTTGATTCCTGCTTTTCCCCATTTTCATCCCCCCCCCCCCCAAGCCCCATGACATCGACATATTTTGAAGTGAGAGTTGGGAGACCATTGGAGTCGGTTCCCAGGATGGGCAAAGTAGAGAGTGCCCGGTTACAGGCGGGCCTGCAGAAAATAAGGGATGTTTGGAAGCGAGATGTGCCCAGACAGGAGAACCAATAAACATTAGGGACTATTCTTTATTCATATTCACATAATAAATTATATAGCACATATATACATGCACCACAAGCACTTACCACAAAAGGGACGGAGACAACCTTTGGCAGCTTGTTGACTATCCGCATAAGTTTGAGTACGAACAGCAGGCCCAAGACGATAATCGCAGACATGGAGACGAACTGCACCCACGCGCCACCATTCGCTGGCCCCCACACGCATGCGCAGATGAACACGATCAGACTGACCATCTGTGTGCAAAGCAGACAGCGGGAATCACTATGATGTAAAATAACCGTAACAAAAATTAATTTGATTTGAGTAAAACATGCTTTAAACTACTAAATAAGCCAAATGACATTCTCTATGTTAAAGTAGAGCTCAGATTTGGAATCCTTGAGGTCCAAAACATATGAAAAGAGACTTCACTCATAATCCCTTGACTTTTGGTTATGACGTTATGACAAAATCAAAGAGTTACTTGTGGCCATCTTGGATTTTGCCAATATGGTGGCCCCCAATAAGCTTCGGCTTAGGTACCCTCCAAAAATGAATTTAGTATGTTCTGGTCTACATCTGTGCCAAATTTCATGCTTGTAGACACATCTGCACAATAATCCCCCTGAAGGCATGGATTATGTATCGTCCGGTCTGACTGGATGTCGTCTGCTGTAAAGGGAGGTCACCATAGGGGGTCGTCCAAAGTTTTCAACATTTTCATGGTCATACAAAGTGTACTACTTTTCCAGACCTTCCTCATCGCCCCCAAAATAGTACACATCAACAGTTTTACTACAGAACATGAAGTATGCCTGAAAATATAAGCATTTTATTAACAATAAAAGTTGTACTTGACTCCTCCCCCCCCCCCCGCCCTGAAAATGTTGAAAACGTTGAATGACCCCTAAAACGTTAAAAGTTGTTTGGGGTTTATTTCACCTCACTGAAAGTCAACTGTTTACATGAACACAGTTAAGTAGACTACATGCACAAAATGTTAGTTAATTTATAAGAAGTATAATTATTAATTATACAAGTATAGATCTAGGCGGAATTCTACTTGCTTATTTATTTGGGTTCGTTGGTTTGTTGTTGGAGTTTTACATCCTGGCAACATCTAAGGTCATATCAGGACGGGTACCGACTTGTGACAGTGTGCACTCATGGCGACTTTATAGTCCTGCCTCCCTGGGAGACCCGGCCGCTGGCACTATGACCTGATATCCTGTGGGGGGGGGGGGGGGGGGGGGGGGGGCTGGAGGGTTGTTCGGGGGGTGCTGAGCCAGTGTGTTGGTGGTGGTGGGCTGTGGAGGTTACTGAGGCTGTGGAGGCGGGGGGCAGGGGGTGGGTGGAGGCAGTGATGAATGTGGTGGAGGTTTGTGGGGGGGGGGGGGGGTGTCTCTGGGCTGTATCGGGCTAAGTGCAGTTGCCATGTGGAAACATTGAAGTGATAAAGCATAAAGCGGTGCAGTGTTTGCTACCTGTAGTGCAGACCTGTGTCTACAGGTGTTGTGTTCACCACACCTGTAATGAGTCTGAATCCGGTAAGTGTAACCGCCTTCTTTGCAACGTGAGGAGAGTGGGCGGGTTAAAGTTCTCTGTGGCGGAGTGGTTAGAGTGTCTGACTTTTTTCTAGGCCAGGCTCCTAATCTGAGGGTCGGCGGTTCGAGCCCCCAGCTCTGCCAATTTGGATTTCCACCACTGTGTATAACTTACAGCGCCATCAAAGGCCGGTTGCTGTCATACCATGTCTATGTGGTGTGGGAGGTTAAAAATCTGTGGGGTCGGTAAAAGTGTAGGCTTGGGTTTTCTATCGACCAGCAGTGGAATGAGGAAGACCAGTCCTCTATGACTGAAATTTCTCCTGCTTAAACAACTAATGGACCAAAAAAAAAAAGTTGATCGTCGACACATCCACGTAAGTATTTTGGGTTAGAAATTTAATGCGTTTATTGGACTATGCAGCCTTAACGACAACAACTAAATTGAATTTAGCCCTTGTTACGGAAACTATAGCGGGACTGTTAAAATTTGCAATGGATATGAGGGTCATCCAAAGTTTTCAACATTTTCACAGTCGTACGAAGCATATGATGAGGGACGAAGGAGGGGCGTCAGTCAAATACAAATTTTATCATTTGATAAGATGTTGATACTTTTCAGAATACTTTATGTTCTGTCTGAAAATGTTGATGTGTAGTATTTTTGTGTGGAGGGACCTCTGGAAATGTACTGCAGTTTGTATGACTGTAAAAATATTGAAAAACTTTGGATGACCCCCAATCTCAACAATCCCGATATAGTTTCCGTAACAAGAGAGAAATTCAATTTGGTTTCTGTCGTTAAGGCTGCATAGTTCAATGAACATGTTAAATTTCTAAACCAAAATACTTACATGGATGTGATCCTACATATCAAACTTAGATATTTGTGCACTTATTAATAATTTATTCTTTAATATAAGTGGGCAGTGCTAGAGCCTCTGATGTCCCATATTTTGACACGCATGCCAACAACATTCATTTCATATGTTTTCACTTAATGCCTGGTACACACCTACCGTATACGATTCGCGCACTAAAACTCGCGACTCGACCCGACCCGCTTAAAACTGAAAACGGGCCGATTCATTTTTCGAATCGCGAATCGCAATCGTAATCGGCCCGTTTTAGCCCTAAAACTGAGTTTTTAGTCGCGAATCGCAATCGCTAGGTGTGCGCGGGAAGCGCACACCTAGCGATTTTTGTGCGCGAAACGGGCAGTTTTAGATCGTATACGGTAGGTGGGTGCGCACAAATGGTAGGTGTGTACTAGGCATTAGATCTATTGATATCTTGGCTGTTGTACCATAATACATGTTTGTGGTTAAATAAAACTCGGCATTACTAGGATAAGGCAAGGACTGGTTAGCTCAATGTCAGGAATATGTGAAATTGGGTCATATTGCCGGTGGCAAGGGCTGCCTTCGGGGTCTGTCTCGGAGGCACCTCGGAGGCAACCCTGAAGTCACGCTAGTCTGAACTGCATTTAGCTGTCGGCCGCCTCGAAAATGGCAGCCTCCATAGGCGGCAGCCATTTGCAATCAAAAGGAAGCCCTCTGATTGGCTGAAACCACTGAATATGGTGGCTATTTTCGAGGCGCTTTTCATCTCCTGCCTGAACGGAAATAAGCCAAAAAGCACCGCCGAGATGTCTCCGAGACGTCTCCGAGACACACCCTGAACGCGGCCCTGGTCACAGTGGGACACTGCTATAAAGTCGCCATGAGTGCACACTGTCGGTACTCGTCTTGATATGACCTTAGATGTTGCCAGGACGTGAATCCCCAACAAACCCTTACAACTTTCTATCCCGCACCTCCTAGTATAGCACCCTCTGTTATCTCCTCGACTCTGCAGACACACCCCCACCCTCCCCCATCAACCCCCAACCATCTTCTATATCAGTGTATCATCAATCAGTCCATCCTAACGCCACGCCCAAAGTCAGGTGGTCTATTATTGCTATTGTTATTATTATTATTAACAGAACATGCACAAAGCAGACCGGGTGTGTTGGGGTCGGGGTGGTTGGTTGGTTGTTGGAGTTTTATGTCCTGGCAACATCTCAGGTCATATTAGGATGGATACCCACTTATATGGGTACCGATATATATGCTGTATAAGAACTATACGAGTATAATAACCCGGAATATCCTTCCTTTCCCTCATCACTCACTCAGCTCCATGGACTGTGTGAGTCTCATAGTCATCTACTGCTCCAGCCTCCAACCCCAGCTCCGATGGTGGTGCCACCACCCCTGCACACTTTAACCGCCACTCACTGTACCGCTGACAAAATATATATATATCTATATAACATGGGCAACCTGCTACCTCCATTTTAGGGTTACATGTTTTATGTTCTAGCAACATCTAAGGTCATTTCAGGACGGGTACTGACTTGTGGGAATGCGCACTCATGGCGACTTTATAATGCTGACCCACTGGGAGACCAGGCCGCCAGCACCATGTTACTGAGCCAACCAGTCCTTGCCCTATCCTAATAATGCCGAGTGCCTGGCTAGGAAGTGACAAGTATCAATTTTTATGTCATTGGTTTGACTCGACCAGGGTTCGGGGGATCTCAACCCATGTGTTCAAGGGTTCGATCTCCCAAAACAGCAGACGGATGCTCAACTCATTCGGCCATCCCGTCTGGGTGATATATATATGTATATGGTTGGTTGTTGGAGTTTTAAATCCTGGCAACATCTAAGGTCATATCAGGAAGAGTACTGACTTGTGACAGTGACTTGTGACACCCCATGGTGACCTTATAATGCTGCCCCACTGGTGCACCATGGCCTGATATCCCACTCAGTCACATTATCCCAACACTGAAGCTAACTAATCCCTGTCTTATCTATTCATGCCAATTCCAGGCTAGGAAGTGACAAGTTTCAATTTTGTAAGTCATTGGTTTGACTCGACCGGGAATCGAACTCACGACCTTCCGCACGGGAAGCGTGCGCTCTACCTACTCGGCCACTGCGTCCGGTAAGTAAGGCGTGGGGGTGGGAGGCTGCACCCGTGTACTTGTAGTAAAGTTGTGTGGGGTTTTGTCTGCCTCGCCCCCCCCCCCCGACCCCCCCCCACCTCGTCTTGTAGCCACTCACATTGTCATCAACAATAGGTAGAGCGCAGGCCTCCCGTGCGGAAGGTCGGGAGTTCAATTCCCGGTCGAGTTAAACCAATGACTAATCAAATTGATCTGCGTCGCTTCCTATCCAGGCTCTCAGCATTATTAGGATATTGTTGGTTGTTGGAAATTTATGTCCTGGCAACATCTATGGTCATATCAGGAGTGTACTGAATTATGACTGTGCGCGCTCATGGCAACTTTATAGCACTGTCCCACTGGGAAATCAGGCCACTGGCACGATGACCTGATATCCCACTCAGTCTCATTATCCTGATACTGTCCAATGCCTGTCCTTGCCCTATCCTATTAATGCCGAGGCTAGGAAGCAAAAAGTATCAATTTTATAAGTCATTGGTTTGACTCGACCGAGAACCGAACTCCCGATGCCTGTATTCTACCGATTCGGCCACTGTGCTCGGTACAACCATAGCCATAGCAAAGAATTTTTCTTTGGCGTGGCAGGTAAATTCTTGGAATGGACATGTGCCGAAAGGCGTGAGGCACTCATGGGGTCTGGGGGTATGCGCTCCTCCCATCCCCCTAGGAAATCTCTCAAATCTAGAGGCTGTGAAATGCCATTTCCAGCCATTTCACGGAGGTTACATACTGGTTACATACTGGTTACACACTGGTTACACACTGGTTGCATACTGGTTACATACTGGTTGCATACTGGTTACATACTGGTTACATAAACTAGATGTAAATATTGTCGTGAGGGTGATGAAAATGGACTAGAGCAGATTTTGAACACACACTTCTTGCTATTCCAGGGCAAGCATGCTAACCATTACACTACCTAGTCTCCCTGATGCAATCACCCTATCCATTACCCGTCTATGTGGCTCCTTGCTTGAGAGGTCAGTGCAGACTACTACAATACTATGCCATATTGTGATTGCACTGCACACCGCCTGACCGTGGTTCCTGCTAGTGAGGAGTTAAATTTACATTATTGGCCTGAAAAGGTTAGTGCAGACTAGTACACTCGTTCCCCTAGAATTGTAAGTCTTTTAAATGGCTTATGTCCATAAGACATCTAATGCTTAGAAGTACATACATACAGGCATGATACTTACATATATACATGCATAGGGTAGGTTCAACAACCATACAGTGCATAGCTTGTATGGGATCCTGGTCATGGCGACCAGTGTCGTGCGGCGGGGGACTGATGTGAATGGGAAATATTGCACCTAGAGCAGGATTCGAACGCAGACTTCTTGTCATTCCAGGGCAAGCGTGCTAACCATTACACTACCTAGGCTCCCTGATGCAATCACCCTATCCATGCCTACATATGTCTGTGTGGCTATTCCCTTGAGAGGTCAGTGCACACTATTGCGATAATGTGTCATATCATGATTTTATTGCACAGTGCCCGAGAATAGCTTCTGCTAGTGAGGGCGTCCTATTCAATTTACATTATTATTATTATTATTATTATTAAATTTACATTATTATTATTACATTTACATTATTATTAAATGTACATTATTATTATTATTAAATTAAAAATATTAGTATTAAATGTACATTATTAAAATTATTATTAAATGTACATTATTAAATTTACATTATTACTATTATTAAATTTACATCATTATATATTATTGTTATTATTACTATGTATTATTTATGAATGCTTCGCTGGTGTTATAAACCAGAAACCAGAGTTTGAATACGGCTGTCACATACCACAGCGCCATTGTCGTAAGGTGTCTGGTGGGCATAACCCCATTGATCAAACATCCGCAGTGAGGCGCCACACCCTTCCCCTAAATAAACACCCACCCTCCACCCCCACACCCCCACACCCTCCAACACCCCTCCCCATCCCACCACACCCCCTCTCCAACTTCTTCCCCACCCCACCCTACCACCCAACCCCACCCCAACCTCAAACACCACCTCCACCCTCCCTCCTCCACACACCCCTCCCCCGCCTCCACCCCCCCCACCCCCCTCCGAACCCCATCCACTAACACCCACACTCACCGTTGCACCCCCCCCCCCGCGCACACAGTGGGGAAGGGGGGTTGCACTCTTAAACCCACTCCAACCCCACCACAACCCCACCATAACCCCACCACAACCCCACCATAACCCCATGGCAACCAACCCACCCCACCCAACCCACCCCACCCTAACCTACGCCAACCCCCAAACCCACCCCTACGCCAAACCCCACCCCCACCCCAACCCACCCTAACCTACGCAACCCCCAAAACCCACCCTAACCCTATGCCAACCCTAACCCACCCCAACCCCACCCTAACCCCACCCCAACCCCACCCTAACCCTACGCCAACCCCAATCCCCAACCCCACCCTAACCCATCCAACCACCCCATACGCCAACCCCCAACGCCACAAACCCAATCCCACCACAACCCCACCCCTATGCCAACCCCCAAACCACACTAACCCTATGCAACCCCCACCCTAACCCTACCCACCCCCCTAACCCACCAACCCCACCCACCCCAACCCCAACCCCACCCTAACCCTACGCCAACCCCCAAACCCACCCTAACCCTAGCCAACCCCACCCTAACCCTACCCCAACCCCACCCTACCCTATGCCAACCCCACCCACCTTACACCAATCCCCAACCCACCCAACCACCCTACCCCAACCCCCCAACCCCACCCTAACCCTAACCCAAACCCAAACCTCACTCCAACCCCCCCCCCCCCCCACACACACGCACATCCCCATCACCCCACACCCCATACCCCACACCCACACCCCACACCCACCGGCGTCCCCTGACAGACGACTATATCTGGCAACTGGAGGCCGCTCCCTTACCACGTTCTATTTATAGCACACTTCGCTGGGAATATAAAAGCCCTCGCATACACCATACACATATTTAAAGATCAAACCCAGACTATATATATAATCCATGGCAACGGTCTGACACGACCTCTCGTACGGAAAGCCATCCAGTGCTCTTAGTGATTCAGTCACCAGTCGGAACATTAACCTGCAATTAGCTAGACACTATCGTGACCTTACTATAAAAAGGTTCCATCTGACAAAGTGACCGAATTTATGTTATGGATGTAAAAATGTTCTATCTACAAAAGGCTATCATGCAGTTACACAACTGTTTCTCAACTGGTGTTTTTTCACTGAGAAATATTAAAAATAATATTGTTCTATCTGCTTTGCTATCATGCAGTTACACAGCATCAGTCCTCATTATCTCGAAAGCACTATTTTGTCAGATAGAACGCTTTTATAGTAAGGTCGCTACTTATCTAAATTTGAACCTACATATCCAATTTAGACATTTGTGCATTTATTAAGCATTTGGTGCCCCATAAAAGAGCATAAGTACATCAATTTAATAGAACCTGTTACTGCCGATTCCTACTGACCAGCATGCCAAAATTACTTTTATATGTTTACACTTATAAATATCTCCAAAGTTAGCCATTTTAAAGTTGCATGGTCCGATAAAATATTTCTTTTTCAAAACCAAAACATGTATCTTGATTTGATTATATATATCCATCTTAGATATTGGTGCATTAACAAGTGATTTGGGACAGCATATATAGAATAATCAGTGAATTTACTACCTCATCCCACTTTGAAAAACCTATTAAGCCATGAAGGAAGCCATTAATCAATTAGGTCAATCTCGTGGTCTCAGTAGCCTTGACCCTCATTCCAAGTACCTAGTCAGGTTCCAGTGGCAGTATTATTGGCACCATAGCCTGGGTTGATATAGATTTGCGGGGAATTTTGTATTAAATAATTGTTACAGATGTGAATAAGAGTGATGTAATAATTATGTATATTATTATCCGGAACATTACATTTGATAATCATGGAAGTGACATGCTTGATTGATTGATTGGTGGTTTCTTTACGCCGTGTCGGCAACATGGTGTATGGTGTTTGTGTGAGGGTCTGCTGTGTGGTGGGTGCTTCCTGTGTGGAGCATGGTGTTTGTGTGAGGGCTTCATGTGTGGTATGTGCTTCCTGTGGGTGCATGGTGTTTGTGTGAGGGCCTGCTGTGTGATGAGTGCTTCCTGTGTGGTGTATGGTGTCTGTGTGAGGGCCTGCTGTGTGGTTGATGCTTCCTGTGTGGTGCATGGTGTTTGTGTGAGGGTTTCATGTGCAGTATGTGCTTCCTGTGGGTGCATGGTGTTTGTGTGAGGGCCTGCTGTACGGTGGGTGCTTCCTATGTGGTGCATGGTGTTTGTGTGAGGGCTTCATGTGAGGTGTGTGCTTCCTGTGGGTGCATGGTGTTTGTGTGAGGGCCTGCTGTGTGGTGGGTGCTTCCTGTGGGGGCATGGTGTTTGTGTGAGGGCCTGCTGTGTGGTGGGTGCTTCCTGTGTGGTGCATGGTGTTTGTGTGAGGGCCTGTTGTGTGGTCCCCACACCAGGTGGGTGCTTCCTGTGGGTGCATGATGTTTGTCTGAGGGCCTGCTGTGTGGTGGGTGCTTCCTCTGTGGTGCATGGTGTTTGTGCGAGGGCCTGCTGTGTGGTGGGTGCTTCCTGTGTGGTGCATGGTGTTTGTGTGAGGGCTTCATGTGAGGTGTGTGCTTCCTGTGTGGTGCATGGTGTTTGTGTGAGGGCCTGCTGTGTGGTGGGTGCCTTCTGTGGGGTGCATGGTTTTTGTGTCAGGGCCTGCTGTGAGGTGTGTGCTTCCTTAATGGTGCATGGTGTTTGTCTGAGGGCTTCATGTGAGGTGTGAGCTTCCTGTGTCGTTCATGGTGTTTGTGTGAGGGCCTGCTGTGTGGTGGGTGCTTCCTGTGTCGTGCATGGTGTTTGTGTGAGGGCCTGTTGTGTGGTGGGTGCTTCCTGTGGGGGCATGGTGTTTGTCTGAGGGCCTGTTGTGAGGTGTGTGCTTCCTGTGGGTGCATGATGTTTGTCTGAGGGCCTGCTGTGTGGTGGGTGCTTCCTCTGTGGTGCATGGTGTTTGTGCGAGGGCCTGCTGTGTGGTGGGTGCTTCCTGTGTCATGCATGGTGTTTGTGCGAGGGCCTGCTGTGTGTTGTGTAGTTCCTTTGCCTTGCATGGTGTTTGTGGAGTGGGTTTCACCAAGCCGCACGCACCCTGCCACACACATTGTGCTCGCTCTATTTATACTAAACCCTCATCGATTGTTCCTTCTCTGTATTCCTTCAGGTAAATGTCTGCTCCCTCCCCTCAACCCCCCCCCCCCTCAACCCCGCTCCCTCCATCATCCCCCTCCCCCTCCCCTTCACCACCCTCACCCTTACCCCCCCCCCCCATCATCACCCTGCCCCCTCATCCCCCTCCCCTTCCCCCTCACCCTCCCCTCTCCACTCCCCCTCCCCTACTCCCTTCCTCCCCTACTCCCTTCCTCCCTCCCCTCCTCCCTCCCCTCCCTCCCCTCCTCCACCCCTCTCCACTCCCCCTCCCTTCCCCCTCCCTTCTCCCCACTCCCTTCCCCCCTCCCTTCTCCCCACTCCCTTCCCCTCCCTTCTCCCCCCTCCCTTCCCCCTCCCTTCCCCCTCCCTTTCTCCCACTCCCTTCTCCCTCCATTCCCCCCTCCATTCCCCCTCCTTCTCCCCCTCCCTTCCCCCTCTCCCCCCTTCCCCCTCCTCCCCCACCCCTCTCCCCCCCCTCCATCCCCCCCTCCTTCTCCCCCTCCCCCTTCCCCCCCCCCCCCCCCCCCCCCCCCTCCCCCCCCCCCCCCCCCCCTCCCCCCCCCACCCCCTCCCCCCTCCCCTCCCCCCCCCCTTCCCCTCCCCCCTCCCCCCCCCCCCTCCTGGTCCGCAGCCACCACTGTGCGACAATCAATGACCCCTCAATCACGGACGCGCTGGTTCCCTATTGAGACCACTTCCAATACTCCCCCTCAACCTGGCACCTTGTTTGCTGAGGACATTAAAGCCGCATAGTCTGATGGTTTGGGGGTTTCTGTCCCTTTCTGAGATAAATACATTAGGTTGATCGTTATAATCTTCCTTACTTTAGTTTGAAGTATATTTTGCTTTAAAATGACAAACTTAGGAGGTATTTTAAGTGTAAACATGCCAAATTAATTTTGGCGCGCTTGTCAAAATTCGGACCCCATAGGATTCAGCAGTAACAGGTTCTATTAAATCAACGCGCTATGCCCTTTTATATTTAATAAGTGAACCAGTATCTAAGTTGGATGTGTAGGTTCAAATGTAAATAAGCGTTTTGCTTTTGAAAATTTGATCCTTTTATGGCCCTTTTTTCAGGCAGGGACACGTGTATATATATATATATATATATATATATATATATATATATATATGTATATATATAATAATTCTTACGTTAGATAGTGGAACAAGTAGTATTATGACAATGAACAAGTAGGCGAGTATGAGTTGGGAGTAAACAAGACCAGATGCTACCACGCGAGTGGTGAGTCCCACCCAAGGAGGGGGGGGGGGGGGGGGGGGCACGCAGGACCCACCCCAGGGGGGTGGGGAGACCACTACAGAGCTTATTACACGCGATAAAGGGTTTATCACTTTACATATATATATATATATATATATAAATATATATATATATATACACATATATACATATCCATATATATGCAGACCCGACGCAGTGACCGAATCGATAGAGCGCAGGCTTCCCATGCAGAAGGTCGGGACTTTGAATCCCAGCCGAGTCAAACGAATGACTTATAAAATTGAAATAAGGACCAGACTGGATGACCGAATGAGTTGAGCGTAAACCTGGTCGAGTCAAACTAATGACTTAATAATTGATATTTGTCGATTCCTAGCCAGGCGCTCGGCATTATTCACACTATTCACGCATGACCTAATTCGGCATCAGAACGAGTCTGAGTAAGCGTCGGTATTGGAAATGGCCATAAGACACTACTGTGTGCCGATGTGTATGAACTACTACATAAATTAAAGGAGTAAAATTTGAAGATATTAACTTTCATAATCATTTTTGCTTACATTTTTTCTATTTATTGGTCAATTTTCATGAAGATTGAGTGATGATCAGATGCATTTCAGTAGGCAATGTCAACAAAGTCACTCACCTTGGCTGCCAATCTTTTCTTAAATTCAAAATTGCATAACTTTCTTAATATAGATATATTTTGTTAATATATTTAAACCCTTTTAAAGCTTTTATTAATTGGTAATTACTAAGACTAGTTGTTTAACTGTGTTACACAGATAACTACGCTAACAGTGCTGCATTACATGATACCACCCTACCTATGCAGACTTGAAGTTGACAGTCACATTTTAGTTAAAAAATGGGAAAAGCACCATGCAAGGGTCACCCAATCTTCGTACAAATTGGCCAATAGATATAAAACAGGTATGCAAAGATGAATATGACAGTTTCAAAATGAATACCCTCAAATTTGAGTGATTTCGAGAGGTATTGGTCGACGAAAAAGTATTCACATTACATTTCATACAGCGGCGCCTAGCAGATGCTTACTTGGCCTCGTTCTGGTTTCAACATGGCCGCGGCATGAATAGTTTGAATTAGGATAGGGGAAGAACTGGTTTGCTAAGTGTCAAGATAATGTGACTGAGTGGGATATCGGGTCATGGTGCTGATGGCCTGTCCTCCCAGTGGGGCACACTATAAAGTCGCCATGAGTGTGCACTGTCACAAGTCGGTACCCGTTCTGATATGACCTTAGATGTTGCAAAGACGTTAAACTTCAACAACGCATCAGTCATATATATCATGGAACTTTATCTGATATATGATTGAATAGTCAATAAACTATTATCGCCAAAATGACCTACCTGCATGTAACCCTAAAATGGAGGTGGCAGGTCGCCCATGTTACATGTAGATATATATATATATATATCCAGTAAGACCTCTCTAACCGACCACCTCCACAGATCGGCAATTCCCATATATCGATCACTTTATTTGGGTCCCAACAATACCATTGTAACCATATTCTAACTCCCTAAACCGACCCCACCTCCCTAAATGGACCACTTAAAGTCGGTCCCAAGGTCGGTCGATTTAGAGAGGTGTTACTGTATGTATATATCATCATCATCATGCTGTCGGTCGTGATGCGACAAAGACTGCTTTCATTACTTGACTGCCGCTCTCCATTTAGCTAAGTACATTTCATGAAAGCTGCCTGCAAAAGTGTTGAAGTGCTGCTGGCTTTTGCAAGTTACCAGCGGCACTCTCTCGGGGAGCAAATAGAGGTTTCACACCGGCAAGAACATGTCAAGACAGGCGCAAAACTATTTGTCCCTGCAGTGGCTGGTCGGGAGATGTTGGGAGTTCCATACATCAACCGCCCTTAATGCTGCCACAGTGACATGGTTTTCTGTTTAGGGTTTGCTCCCTTAGCCTTCGGTTCTGTCAAGAACCTGTACCACAAGGCAGTGGTTTACAACTCTGCAGGGCAGGGGTGTCAAACTCCCTGAGGTATTGCAATACCTGCATACCCGTACCTGCATAGACTTGTGCACTGCCACAAGTCAGTACCCGTCCTGATATGGGCTTAGCTGTATATATATACTGTATATATATATATATATATATAGATATATATAGATATATATATATATATATATATATATATATAGGTCTATTGATCTTGCCATGACCTGAGCATACCGTCATTATGTAGGTCAGTCAAATATAAAGATAGTTAACACCATTAACCTTAGTGCTAACTAAACGGGATCAACACTCGCTTCCCGTGTGGCATGTCATGGGTTCAAACCTTGGCTGAGTCATACAAATGACTAAAATATATACTGGTCACTACATAGTGATATGCATGACTCGGATAGGACAAGGAGAAGTGGAATGAGGCAGACCAATTGTCTACAATTGAAATGTCCCCTGCTTAATCAACGAATGTAATACAGTATAACCCCGTTAAACCAAGCTCGCTTAAACCAAATGATCGGTTAATCCAAACTTTTGTTGGCAGCCCGGCAAAATACTCCCATTTATCATATAAAAAAGTTGGTTAAACCAAAGTCGGTTAATCCAAATTATCAGTTAATCCAAACAAGAATTTCGTACCTCAGGCCACTTCCGGTTCAATCAAACTTTCATGTGATTATAAAGTCATATGAGACCCCACCGACCTTTTTATATGATAAATGGTAGTATTTTGAAATTTGTTTGTATTAACCGATCGTTTGGTTTAACCGAGCTTCGTTTAACGGGGATATACTGTATGTATATAAAAAACAATAATCAAAGTATCCACACCCATCGTATATTAAATGTGCAATACATGCTTACTCAAAGTCAAAGTCATAGCCAAAGCTCGGTTAAACCAATGATCGGTTAATCCAAACAAATTTCTAGGGTCCCTTCAAGTTTGGTTTAATGGGGTTATATGGTATATATATATTTGTACGTTAGTTGATTAAGGAGGGGAAATTTCAATCGCAGATATTGGTCTTCCTCATTCCACTGCTCCTTGCACTATCCTAATAATGCTAAATGCCAGACAAGTATAAATTTTTACATCATTGGTTTGACTCGAAACGGGGGGAGGGGGGCTTTGAATCCTATGACCTACCAAAGCGGGAGGCGGTCACTCAACTCATCCGCCCACCCCGTCTGGATCATATTGTTAGGGGTGGCATCAACTGCAATGACCGGGCGTGGTGGCCGATTCAGGGAGTTCAACTCCCGGTCGAGTCGAACCAATGACTTAAAAAATCGATAATTGTCACTTCCTAGCCTGGTGCTCGGCATTAATAGAATAGGGCAAGGACTAGTTAGCTCGGTCTAAGAATAGGGTGATTTGCTAGTAGGGCAGCACTATGAAGTCACCATGAATGTGCACTGCCACAAGTCAGTACCCATCCTGATATGAGCTTAGATGTTGCCAGGATGTAAAACTCCAACAACCTTGACTTGATGGAGGGGTTTGTGACCTAACGGTAACTGGCTGCAGAACTGCAGCATTAGTAAACGGTGCTGTTAAAACGGTCCGTTTTTGTTGTTCTTTCTTTTTCCATTCTCTTCTTCTTCTGGGATGGCAGGAGGGAGGTAGGGGGCTCTTCGGGTGTCGGAGTGCTTCCAGGTGGTAGTGCGGCAGTGGCCCGGCGGTGGCAACACGTTCTTGGGGGCCCACGGTCCTGTACCTGCATCACCGGTGATCGAAGCTGGCACCTCCAACCATCAACCAACATGTAACGTATATTCACGTTGCCACAACGTAATGGTGTTCACTGGGCGGGCAGCAGTTTATGGATCTGCACAGCCAGAGTTGGCACAGTCAGCGTAGAACGCTGCAAACCACACCTGGGGCAGTGGGGGGGGGGGGGGGGGGGGGGGGGGTGGCGGGAGGATGGGATGGGGGTTTGGCCAGCGGTATCGAATGCGGATTTGGCGGGACTAATGGTTGGCTGTTGGAATTAAACGTCCTGGCAACATCTAAGGTCATATCAGGGCGGGTACCGATTTGTGACAGTGCGCACTCATGGCGACTTTACAGTGCTGCCCCACTGGGAGACCATGCCGCCAGCACCATGACCTGATATCCCATTCAGTCTCATTATCCTGACACTGTGCTAACCAGTCCTTGCCCTATCCTAACAAAGCTGTGCGCCTGATTAGGAATTGACAAGAATCAATTTTGTAAGTCATTGGTTTGACTCCGCCGGGAATCGAACTCCCGATCTCCCGCACGGGAGTCCTGCGCTCTACCGATTCGGCCATCGCGTCCTGTTGGCGGGACCAATAGGTGGCCTGTCATAAAGGGTGCGTTTCTATGGTTACCATGAATGAAGTGCTTTCCCGACTACTAGTACTAGGCTGGCCCCACAGCTTCGTGGGTAGTCATCATTGACCTTTCAGCCTTTTTTTCTTCTTTAGAAAACCCCCATTAAAAACAACACACATAAACAACAACAAAAAGAAATTGAGGCAATCTTTCGTAGTAAGGCAATACAGGTTAGTGTGAAATTGCTTGGCAGCAGACGACATTTGGTGAGGTTGAATGAGATTAGTCGTCAATTCACACTATTCATGCATGACCTAATTAGGCATCAGAACGAGGTTGAGCACGCGTTGGGTATTGGAAATGGCAGTAAGACACTGCTGTGTGCCGATGTGTATGAACTACAACAGAAATTAAAGGAGTAAAATTTGAAGATATTCACATTTTAAACTATCATATTCATATTTGCATACATTTTTTCTATCTACTGGTCAATTTTCATGAAGATTGAGTGGTGATCAGATGCATTTCAGTAGGCGATGTCAACAAAGTCGCTCCCCCTGGTCACCAATCTTTTCTTAAATTCAAAATTGCATAACTTTCTTTATATATATATATATTTTTTAAATATATGTTCACCCGTTTAAAGCTTTTATTAATTTGTAATTACTAACACTAGTTGTTTAACTGTGTTACACAGATAGCTATGCTGACAGTGCTGCATTACATGATACCACCATAACTATGCAGACTTGAAGTTGACAGTCACATTGTAGTTAAAGAATGGGAAAATCACCATGCAAGGGTCAACCAATCTTCGTGAAAATTGGCCATTAGATAGAAAACAGGTATGCAAAGATGAATATGGTAGTTTAAAAAATTAATACCCTCAAATTTGAGTGATTTCGAGAGGTATTGGTCGACGAAAACGTATTCACATTACTTTTCATACAGCAGCACCTCGCAGATGCATATGTGGCCTTGGTATGGTTTCAACATGGCCACGGCGTGAATAGCGTCAATAGGCTGCTGATACAAGACCTTGCTGGTTATCTTGGTGGATGCCAGATATAGGCTGGCGCGTGTGTGTGTGTAAGTGAATGGTGAGTGGGTGGGTGAGTGAGTGGGTGGGTGGGTGATAAATTGAAGGTAGGAGCTCAGAGGGAAGGGACAGTGATGAGTGGCAATCTGAATCCATTAGCTTGATTGATTGATTGATTGGTGGTTGCTTTATGCTGTGTCGGCAGCATAGGCCATATTCACGGTGAGAAATGTTTGCTTTTTGTTCAAACCATCGCTTTTACATGTAAAAGCAGACAATCAATTCTGTGCCAATATACACTCATTAAATTAGAAAGCTCACAATCATATATTTGTGGTCAAGGGAAACAAATTCCCATAGAAAAAGAAAAGTTTGATTAATAATTGATAGAATCTATTTAGTAAACTATATGAGGTGGTACAGTCCAGCTGTCCTCAAAAAGGCTCAAATGTTTTCCTGTTTTACCGTAGTAAAAAGGTCATGCATACTGTCTGCAGTGTAGAACTGTTGGCGCAAGGCCAAAAAATCAACGCAACTTAGTCAAATGTGTTTGAGTGTCAGCGGGGACTGACACCCAATACATTCAGGGGGAGGTTCCCCCTTGAGCAGAAAAGCATGTGTAAGCCACGAGTGGCCAATACGGCAGCGGCTAAGGACCACTTGGTCCCGCCGACCTCCCGCATGAGTCTGTGGTGGCTTTCCCACAGATGGTTCAATTTCTTTAAGTTTATTAATGTTTTCATCCCACTCATGTTGCCATTTGGATTTTATGTGGGTGGCTATTAGTGGTTTCAGATCAGAGTGAGGGATCAGACATGGTTCAAGATCACAGTTCAGGGCCTTCTTCGCAGCCCGATCAGCTCGTTCGTTTCCTTGTATGCCGGCATGGCCAGGCACCCAGCACAGGTGGATGTCATACCCATCCGTTGTCAGTTGGTTCATTTTATAAATGACCATTGCTAGAATAGGGTGATTCATTTTCAGTCCAGCAACAGCCAGGAGGCAAGAGAACGAATCACTGTATATAACCTAGTTAGTGTGGTTGGATACCTTGATACACTCTAACGCGAGAAGGAGTGCTCGGGCTTCTGCAGTGAAAATCGAGCCCTGATCGGGCAAACGTGCGCCAAATTTTTCCCATTGGCAGACTGCCGCAGCAGCTACCTGGCTTTGGTCTTTCGAACCATCAGTGTATATGGAGAGGTGGTCTGCAAACTGGCCTTGAATCTCTGCATGTAGTTCTTGATACTCGAGTGAATGTGTCCCAGACTTCCTCAGTTCTGTGAGTCGGAGGATAACCGATGGCTTTCTCAACGACCACGGGGGATGTTCTGGGACTTTGGTATCCTCCAACACGTCCAAATCCACGCCCAAGGCCTCCAATTGAGGTTTCATTCGGAGCCTCAGTGGCCGGATGTAATTCGGCCTGGCTTCATACCTGGATTCATCATGTTGCTCAAATAGACAATTGTGTGCAGGATTCAATGCATTAGTTTTTATCTTGACTACATATTGCATGGCCAGTTTGATTCCCCTGTTGTTAAGTGATGGTTCATTGGCTTTGACTTAGAGGCTCTGAACTGGTGAGGTGCGGAAGGCCCCAAGGGCCAGGCGCAGTCCCTGGTGGTGGATCGTGTCTAGCAGCCCAATATATGATTTCCTTGCGGTACCGTATACTATGCTGCCGTAATCCACTCGTGACCGAACCAAGGTTCTGTACACGGAGAGCAGAACATCTCTGTCCGCTCCCCACTCTGAGCTGGACAGCACCCTCAGAATATCTAGCGCTTTCAGGCATCTTGTTTTCAGGTACTTTATATGTGGCACAAAAGACAGTTTTGCGTCGAGAATGAGGCCCAGAAATTTGGTTTTCTCAACGACTTTAATGGGATCCCCATCCAGGGTCAGCTCCGGTTCCACATGCATTCTACGCAGCAGGCAGAAGTGCATGCAGACTGTTTTGGTCTTGGAAAATTTGAAACCATTCAGAACTGACCATCGATGGATCCCATTTATGCTTGGTTGTAGCTGTCTCTCTATGACATTCATGTTAGCACCGCTGTAATATAAAACAAAGTCGTCCACGAAAAGACTACAGGAGACCCCCCGCTTTACAGCAGCAGCAATACCATTGACCTTGACCCCGAAAAGGGTCACGGCCAGTATGCTGCCTTGAGGTACTCCTAGTTCCTGTGAGTGTAGGCTGGAATAGGTAGTCTCTGACACGGACGCGGAATGCCTGAAGGCTAGAAAGTTCCTAATGAAAATTGGTAGGTGGCCACGAAGGCCAATTGCATGAAGATCCCCGTGATCCATGCTGCCACACACGTTGTGTCATAGGCTTTTCAAGGTCGAAAAAGACAGCCACAACGTGCTCCTTCTTAAGGAAAGCATCTCTTATGAAGGTCTCCATGTGCACCAAATGGTCGAGGGTGCTGCGGCCCCGTCTGAAGCCACATTGAAGGTTGGACAGGTGGTGTCCTGACTCCAGTAGCCAGACGAGGTGGTTGTTTACCATGCGCTCCATGGTTTTACAGATGCAGCTTGTGAGGGCTATGGGACGATAGTTGTTGGCTTCACTCTGGTCTTTACCAGGTTTGGGAATCGGTATTACTGTCGCCTCCCGCCAAGAGGCAGGGACGACACCCGACTCCCAGATGTTGTTGAAGAGTTGAAGCAACAGTCTCAGTGCATGTTCAGGGAGATGTTTCAAAAATTGATAATGAATTCCATCAGGTCCAACTGCTGTGTCATGCAAGCTTTCCAAAGAACACCTCAACTCACCCATACTAAATGGGGAGTTGTAGTGCTCCTCGCCATCGGAAGAAAGGTCTAAGAGCTTTCGCTCTTGGTGTTCCTTGACGGCCCGAAAGCCCGGGAGGCAGTTTGCCAAAGACGAGTTTCCAGCAAAGGTGCGAGCCAATTCTTCACTTATTTCGTTGAGTGATGTGAGAATGGTTCCGTTGTGTTCCAAGTGCTGGTCTACAGAAGAATCACCTCCCCTTCGTTTGATTCTCCTGATCATTGTCCACACTTTGCCCAACGGCGTGTGCATGGTGATGCTAGAAACAAATTGTCTCCAACACTGCCTCCGCGCTTCTTTGATTGTTCTGCGAGCGCGAGCACGCAGAATTATAAAGAGCACCAGATTTTCAGCAGTTGGTCTCCTGTGGAATTTACGCTGAGTTTTCTTTCGTTCCTTAATAGCCCTCCTACAGCCGTCATCTAACCATTGAGGCATCAAACGCTTGGGAGTTGTCGAGGTCTTTGGAACAGTTTTCTCTGCGATCCATCTCAGCATCTCAGTGAAGGCATCGATGTCCCTGATGTCTGCAGTGAACTCCTCGCGACATAGGGTCTGGAAGGTGGGCCAGTCGGCTTTACAAAGCCGCCAGCTCCTCTCTCACTCTACGGGAGATGCCCCCCCCCCCCACAATTAAGGATAATTGGGAAGTGGTCGCTCCCGCAGAGGTCATCCCAGACCCTCCACGAAAAGTCCAGCGCCAGTTCTGGTTCTACAATGCTGAGATCGATGGCAGAGTATGTTCCGTAGCCGGGATGCAAACATGTGTATGAACCATCGTTCAATACACACAGAGCATGACCAGCCACAAGGTCCTCAATTCTCTTGCCTTTAGCGTTCCTATTGTCCCCACCCCCCATAATGGGTTGTGGCCATTAAAGTCACCCATAAGTAAATATGGGGACGGTAACTGGTCCACAAGGGTGTCCAGTTCTTGTAAAGTGAGAACGGAGCTCGGAGGAATGTAAATGGAACAGAGAGTTACAGTCTTATGCAGCGTCAGACGAACCATTAACACCACCAATGTTGAACACCAGATGCTTAATCCCCAGTCACACTACAGTTTGCCACCACTTTGTGACCATTTTGGACAACAGAACCCACACTCACCGGCAATCTCCTTGTGACCAAAGCAATGATTGCTGACCTCTGGGCGAACATTTTTGTCGCAAGGAGGTTTTTAGTGCAGTAGCTGTAACCTCCTTGTGACCAAAATGGTCGTAAGGAGGTCAGCGACCACTGTCGACCATTTTGTAACCACTTGTGACCTCTTTGTGACCAACCCTTTTTGTGGTCGCAAGCAGTAGTGTGACTGTGGCATTAGCAGTATGTGGTTTCATTAGTGCTATTTTATATTGTGATGAGTTCTAACTGTACCCCCATCCTGATATGACCTCAGATGTTGCCAGGATGTAAAACCCCAACAAACAAACTCCAACTGTACCAGTCTTCAACTTTTGGGTTTGCTAACCAAGCAATGAAATGCTACCCACTAGCACTGATACTTACTTGTCACAGTTTATTAACCCGAACATTTCTGTGTCAGACTGAATGCAGGTGTGGTGAATTAAAGCTGCATAGTCCGATGAAATATCAAATTTTCAAAACCAAACCAATTATCTAGATTTGATTTTACATTTCTAACCTAAATACTGATGCACTTATTACGCATTTGTTTCTGCATAGAAGGCAATTTAACAGAACCTGTTACTGCAGAAATCTATCGTGTCAGAGTTTTGGCAAGCTTGCCAAAACTAATTTCCCATGTTTGCACTCAAAATATCTCAAAAGTTTACCATTTAAAATAAAAGTCACTTTTGAATTAATGTAATGTAGATGATACCAGTGATCGATTTAATATATTTATCGCAGAAAACCCCCCAGAAATTCAAAACCATCGGACTATGCAACTTTAAGTAATTGGTGTTACAAAAGCCACTTCGTAAAACAAAAGCACTTGGTGAAACAAAAACAGAATCCTGGTGTAATAAATAATTAACATAATACCACAGGACTTTATCTATCGCTGAATGATTTTCAAACTAGACTCAACCGCTCTGCGGGTTTGTGTAGTTTGTGCCTGTAATACTAATAGATGCCTCCTGTATTCTAGATTGTGTTTGTTTGATTGATTGATTGATTGGTGGTTGCTTTATGCCGTGTCGGCAGCATATATAAGCACAATTACATGGTTGCTTGTTGGAGTTTTACATCCTGGCAACATCTAAGGTCATATCAGGATGGGTACCGACTTGTGACAGTGCACACTCATGGCGACTTTATAATGCTGCCCACTGGGAAATGAGGCTGCTGGCACCATGACCCAATATCCCACTCAGTCACATTATCCTGACACTGAGCTAACCAGCCCTTGCCCTATCCTATTAATGCCGAGCGCCAATGAATATTGGTAGTTTGTGACCTAACTGAGGTCAATTACAATTCGGTGGGAGGTGTGGGGGGGGGGGGGTCAAACCACAGACATGGAATATGCCTCTTCTAAGCAAACACTTACCATTTCACCGAATTTAAACACCGAGTCCACCGAATGTATGTACATCGTGTCGACTGCTAGGACGATGCTAGTGCTTTGTGTCGCCATCTTGGAGGCTTCGCTGGTTCCCTGCGTCTCCTCACAGGTTCCCGACGCTCGTCTGTGCACTACTTAACTTCCAGCAAAAAAAAAAGAAATTTACGTCTGCTTTTGTCCAAAATGTGCTTAAATGCTGTATGCTGGTGTCTAATAATATTATTATAAGTCAGAGTAAATGTTGTCTGCCAGTGTCTGTTAATACTATTATAAGTCAGAGTAAATGTCGTCTGCCAGTATCTAATAATACTATTATAAATCAGTGTAAATGTCGTCTGCCAGTGTCTGTTAATACAATTATAAGTCAGAGTAAATGTTGGTACAATTATAAGTCAGAATAAATTGTGCCTGTTGATATATGTTAATACAATTATAAGTCAGTAAATGTCATCTGCTGCTATCTAATACTACCATTATAAGTCAGAGTAAATGTTGTCTGCCGGTAATCTAATAATAAGTCAGTGCAAATGCCGTCCGACACATTCTGCAACGATTTCGATGTAGATTAAGCGGTATGTGTGTTGGTTCACTCTGGCAGACGTTCTAGAGACAAAAGGCGGGAATCTCTCCTTACTCCTCCTGAGTTCAGACGAGTCGTGGCGGTGTGCTGTGTGACAGGATCCACTGAGCGTCTGTCTGCTGGTGTAACGTCCGGTTTATTCAGCATATATGCACACGGCGTCTGTGGCGCAGATGTGTCAGCGTGCGTCTGGGTGTGAAAGCGCGCATAACCAGGGGCAAAATGTCGTCTGCTTTCTGTGTATCTAGGCAGCGTTGCTGGCGACTTTAATAGTTACACACCTGCAGATTGAATTGTCATCTGATGTAACCGTACTAAGGGTACACCCACACCTACACCCCCTCCCCCACACCCACACCCAACCACAGCAGATAGGCACTTCTTATCGCTCCCCCCTCCCGACGACACGGTCACGTGACACGTGAGGCCTCCTACGGGGCGGGTGAGTGAGGGTACCCAAACTCCTTTTTTCAAAATTAAATGTCAGCTGCTGTTATCCATCTAGCTCAACAAGAACGCTATTGTGTCTTTCAACCGTAAAATCACTCAATGGAGAAACCATTCTAATAAATAAATAAATATCGGCTGCTGTTATCCATCTAGCTCAACAAGAACGCTATCGTGTCTTTCAACCGTAAGATCACTCAATGGAGAAACCATTCTAATAAATAAATAAATGTCGGCTGCTGTTATCCATCTAGCTCAACAAGAACGCTATCGTGTCTTTCAACCGTAAAATCACTCAATGGAGAAACCATTCTAATAAAAAAATAAATGTTGGCTGCTGTTATCCATCTAACTCACTAAGAATACTATCGCATCTTCGAATCCGTAAAATCACTCAGTGGGGAAACCATTTTAATAAATAAATAAATAAATGTCAGCTGCTGTTATCCATCTAGCTCACATAGAATGCTATCGGCGTCTTCCATTATTTGTGCGTGTCTTACTGATAAAATCACACACAAAAAACACCCTTCATACCGATAACAGAATAATGTAAGTTATTATTAACTGCCTTAAATGTTACCGATAAGATATCTGGGGTCTGTTGACCTGATTTAGATTACACTACACTGTCAGTTTGATATCACCGCCCACAATAAGCCTACCTGTTTCAGAATGACGAGTTGAATTTGAAAACTCACGGACACTTCCGGTTTTACAACAATAATTGAATGAATGTCAAGATTTAGGGCTGGGTGGGGTAGTAGCCGAATCAGTTAATACCCCCATCACACCAAAGTAGTTCTTACTATGTTCTTGAAAATGTTGCCGAACGTGCTCCAACTGTGTGCAAACATAGTGAACGTAGTAGCAATGTTTTACTAACTTTTTATTAACTGCATGGACGGGCAAGGACGGAAGGGTGCTCTAGAACTTTGAGCATGTTCAAAATTGTTGGCGGCCATGTTCTACCCCATTTTAGAATGGGGTCAGACGTTTTGAGAACTAGTTTGGTGTGATAGGGGTGTAACGCCCTGGCTGTCTTCCCATCTCAATCGAGTCAAACCGATGACTGCTAAAATTTATACTTGTCACTACCTAGGCTGTCGTTTGGCATTAATAGGATAAGACAAGGACTGGTTTGCTCAGTATCAGAATAATGTGACTGAGTGGGATATTGGGGTCATGGTGCCAGCAGCCTAGTCTTCCAATGGGGAGGTGCTGTAAAATCACCATGAATGCACGATAACTGTCACAGGTCGGTACCTATCCTGGTATAGATAGCCACAGGTGTTGGTAGGATGTAAACAGGTTCCCTACGGGGCCTGGAAAGTCTTGAGAAGACTTCATTTGTCCTATTTCATGGCCTTGAAAAGCTTTGAATTTAACCTATTTTGGATAATTCGTCTTAGAATGCTATAAATTCCATTAAACTGTCCTCACTGATTTAAATTAGTCCAAAATTGCCATTCGCCATTGTTTAGTTTTTTCCTGAAATCCTAATAAAAATCGTCTTTAATTCCTATTAAAAATATGAGCCTGGAAAAGCCTTGAATTCCATATTCTTCACATGTGTACAGACCCTGCATAAAGCCCCCAACAAAGAAAACAAACAGCCGAGATTTTGTATGAGATTAAATGGTGAATTAAATTGTTTAAAAGCCGTGCCCCGGTACCCTAGGTCGGTCGCCCCACTAGCCGAGCCTTTGATCGGGTCTCACCTGTATAGGTGAGATAGGGAGTGCTGACAGAATCCCGTCATCGTCAAGCCGGCGCCCAACGCGAGGGAGGCCGGGTATCGATTTGTTCCCGAAGCACTCACTCCTCGGTCTATCAGGCTGTTTTGAATGGTTCATAGTCCGATAAAAGCATCAAATTTTCAAACCCTAAACAATAGACCCCCGCCAGTTAATACCGCAGTCACACGAGAGCCAGCGTTCGCCGCCAACCTCCTTACACCCAAAAGGATGCCAACCTCCCAGCGTCCCACTCGATACATTGATTCAAATACATGGTTGGCGCCAGGGCAGCATCAGGGCAGCGCCAGGGCGGCGCCAAGTCGGTGCCAGGGCGGCGCCAAGTCGGTGCCAGGGCGGCACCAAGTCGGTGCCAGGGCGGTGCCAGATCAGCATCAGGGCGGCGCTGGGTCAGTGCCAGAGCGGTGCCAGGTCGGTGCTGGGTCAGCGCCGGGTTGGCACCAGGGCGGCACCGGGTTGGGGAAAGGGCGGTGCCGAGTCGGCGCCCTGGTGCCAACCACACGGTGAGTGCGGCATCGCATGTGTTGGCACCGCCAGGTCGGGGCCAGATCGGCACCAGATCGGCACCAAGTTGCCGGCAACTCGCCAACCAAGAGCTCAGTGCAAGGTTGGCACCATGTCGGCGCCAGGGCAGTGCCAGGTCGCCATCCAGTTTTGAATGGCGCCACCAGAACAGTACGCAAGGAGGTTGCAGGTGCAGCAGCTGCAACCTCCTTGCTTCCAAAATTTCCAAAATGGACGCCGGGAGGTCAGCGTCCTCATGCCACCAGCACTTAAGGAGGGCGTAAGGAGGGTGCAATGAGGACGTTTTGACGTTGCGAATCGATCGTAAGCGAACGCAGGTCTTGTGTGACTAGGGTATAAGCTGGAAAGTACCCGAATAGAGTGGTTACAGAATCTGCCGATAGATGTCACTAGCTGATTGATTGATTGATTGGTGGTTTCTTTACGCCGTGACTCGATTCACGGCGCCTGTCACTATTCACGGCGCCTGTCACTAGCTTAACTGGAGGGGTGTAAAACATGAAGAGAGCGGCAGTGAAATTCCAGAATAAAAATACAATGTCTTTTATATATATATATATATATATATATATATATATATTACAAGGGTAAGAGCTTGAATCCTGTTGCGATATGAATATCTGAATATAATCAGGTATTTCATTATTTTTCAAGGCATTCTTTACAGAGATATAGCATGTGAAACCATAGGAGAATGTATCCGAATAGATCGATTCTGCCGATAGATGTCACTAGCTTAACTGGCATATCTAACTTAAGTGCCTGTCACACTGTGGCGGATTGAGCAACGGACAGAACCGGACAAAGAATATTCTAGTCCGGTGTTATTCAGACTTGAAATGTATTGATTATGTAATGGACGGGTAACGGACGGGTAACGGACGTGTAATGGATATGTAACAGAATGGGAAGGGACAGGAACGGACGGGAATGGACAGGAAGGGACGGGAACAGACAGGAACGGATGAGGAACGGACGAAGAATGGATGGGGAAGGGACGGGGAACAGACGGTAACGGATAATAACTGCATAGGTCAGTCCGGCGCAATACGTTACAAGTTTTGTGCATGCTCAAAACTTGTAACAGATCGGGCCAGATATCAACGGATAGCAACGGATATGCAACGGATATGCAATGGACAGAAACCAGACTTTGCCGGATATCAACAGACTTTGTTTAGTTTCGTTCCGTTTCCCCAATCCGGTGATCTGTGACAGAGCCTTTAGATACTGATGCACCTATTATTATTAAGCACGTGTTGCCAAATAGAAGGGAATACCGAGTCAATTTATTTATATTTTTTTGTAAATATTGTTTATTCATTGAATAAAGTCTTTTGTCAGTGCCGTGGCACTGGTCTTCCAGCCATGTGACAATACAGTTATTTACAATATATGCATATGTAGTCTGATATTGTCATCAGCAGCTAGCCCAAATCAGCTGAAATAACAATATCAAACATTCAATGGTATAGTGGAAAATTCACATATAAAAATAGCAGGTATATGTTGTATTCATACACACTTGATACATACATGTGTATTGATTAGACCTTTACATTACAGAGTGGTTAGGTGCATAGTTTCCCTTCATAGGTTTGTATGCCTACTATGTTGTGAATTGCAAAACTATCATGTTGTTGGAGTTAACATTTTGAGATCGAATGAGTGTTAGTAGAATGGTTTGTTTATTCTGTTAGATAGAGTGTGGTTAGCTTGTAGGGTTATGCTTAAAAGGTTAATACCTCAGGTGTGTTTTTTGACTACATGAAGTAGTTTGAGAAAGTAGGTTGTTAGTAATGATGGGATAAACATTGCTTGGAGGATGTATGTTCAGTCATTTAGTTGTCTAGAAAGACTTTATTAGTGTCTATGTTTTTCAAAGGACCATTATAATACCTTGACGGCTCACTCAGCCTGTACTGTGTAATCAAAATGATCATACCCACCACTTGGTGCGCTGGCTGTTCCCCCGGCTAAACAGATGCTATAATATATGCACAAATGTATATATGAATGTGAAAGATGTGTGATGATGGCGACGAGGATGTGTGCCTGTTCATAGCAATCCCATATTGATGTGTATTCATGCTTACCCGTCTCATGCTCGACATAACCATATGTGTTTACATGTGAAACACCAACCAGCAGCTGGGTCGATCAAACCCACCACAAGGTGGCACCGCACAATTTACATCACATGGGAGAGATAGGGAGTGAGCCGTCCCAGTACCATAGGGCCCCCGGTCTATAGCAATACTACCAGACTGATACACATTTCCGAATTTGCTGGGCAAATAATTTGTACGGTGGATAACTTGGTTTGTTGGCAGCAGGTAAAGGAGCGCGTGGGATGGTGGGAAGGGGTGGGGTGGCCTTAGGCGCTTATAATAGATAACTAATTAAATATGACGACCTCATCACTAGGCCTGTAGAAGGGCTTGACTGGCTTGGTGAATTCTTACCAGGTTCTTGAATTCTAGTTGTGTTTGTGCATGTCTAATTCTGACTGGGAGTTCATTCCATAATTTGCTGCCTTTGTAGATAGGGGCTCTTGTCAGTCTATTTGTGAGTGGTTTAGGAACTTTGAGGAGTGTAGCATCCCCCTGCCTGGTAACTCTGGTAGTATGGTCTATGTAGTTTTCATCCTTGGCTCTGATAAACATAAGATATAGCAGATGTGCATCTCTCCTTTGGCTCAGGTATGTGATATTAGATCTAGTGTGCATCTCATTCACTGAGAGAACTTTGCCCCTATATACTGTTCTAAGAGCTCGGTTTTGAGTCCTCTGTAATTTATTTTCTTGTTGTTTTGTTAAAAGGCCATAGATTAGATCATTATAATCTATTATTGGCAGTATAGTTGCCTTATACAGTTTGAGCGCTGTGTTCTCACTCATGTAGCATCTTATTTTTCTAAAGGTTGCCATTCTCATACCTAGAATTTGGTTCAGCCTCGATAGTTGCTGGTTCGCATTCAGTGTAGAGTCAAGTGTGGTTCCTAAGTATTTGTACGAGTTCACTTCTCTTACCACTGCATTGCCTATACATAGCTCTATATTTTGTGCGTGCGATTTCTAGCTTTTGTTCCAAATATCACAAATTCAGATTTTTGTGTGTTTAAGGTAAGTTTGTTATCAGCACACCAAATATTGACCTTTTTTAACACCTTGTTTACCATAGTAGCTGCCAGAATAATGTTTTTATTGTGCACTGTGAGGACAGCATCATCCGCAAAAAGTGTGAAATTAGCAATGGTAGACAGCAATGGTAGGTCATTAATAAATATCAGAAAGAGGAGTGGTCCCAAAGTGGAACCTTGGGGCACTCCTGTTCTAACAGTTCTATTGGAGGATTCTGTATTATTAATTTTTGTGACTTGTTGTCTGTTGTTTAAGTAGTTGGATATGAACCTACATGACCTTTTTCTCAGTCCAGCTCTTTTGATCTTACATAGCAGGATTTTGTGGTCAATTGTATCAAAAGCTTTCTTGAAATCAAGAAAAACAGCTATTGTAAGCTCACCTCTGTCTGTGCTAATCAACAATTCATCCATTAATGAGGCAAGTGCCTTAGTCGTTGACCTTTCTTTTCTGAAGCCATTTTGTTGAGTGGCTAAATAGTTAGTGTCCTCAAGAAATGTTTTTATTTGGTCGTGAATTATCTGTTCAATTATTCTGCCAGGGAGAGGTAGTATGGATATAGGTCACAGTTCATTACAGGAATTTGGGTTACCTACCTTGGTATAGGGGTAACTGTTGCTCTCTTCCATTTTTCTGGGAAAATTCCAGTAGTAATTATGAGGTTGTATAGGTATGTAAATTCATCTATTAGAGCCTTGATGGTGCCCTTGATAAAGATTGAACTGATGTCCTTCATGCCTGAAGGTTTGAATGGTGATAGATTTTGGATTGAATATCTTACTGCTGAATGAAGCCTATGGTGGCAGAGTTTTGGCATGTTTGCCTAAATTAATTGTGCATATTTGAATTTCAAATATCTCCAAGGTTAGCCATTTAAAATGAAAGTTGTGTCAAACTAATGTAAGGTATATTATCAACCATCAACCCGACGGGATGGCCGAATGAGTTAGAGCGTCCGTCTCCCGTGTTGGTAGATCGTGGGTTCAAATCCTGGTCCTGACTTAAAAATTGATACGTGTCGCTTCCTAACCAGGCGTTCAGCATTATTAGGATAGGGCTAGGAGCAGTGGAATGAGGAAGACCAGTTGTCTGCGACTGAAATTTCCCCTGCTTAAACAATTAATGTACCCCCAACAAAAAAACTAAAATATATTTATCTCAGAAATTGACAGAAAATCAAAACTCTCGGACTATGCCACTTTAACACAATCTCCTTCCTCAACATGTACTCCCACCCTACCCCCACCCCACCCCCACCCCCACCCCCTGGAAATACATATCATGTCGATTTAGTTCTTACATAACCACGCATTTATTAATTATATATCTAATTTCTAATTGTTCTGCGATCCTGGTATGACCCTGGTCGAGTCGAACCAATGACTTTAAAATGTATACTAGTCGCTTCCTAGCTTGGCGCTCGGCATTATTAGGATAGGGCAAGCGCGGGTTGGCTCGGTGTCAGGATAATGTGATATCAGGTTGTGGTGCTAGGTGGCCTGGTCTCCGATTGAGGCAACACTATAAAGTCGCCATGAGTGTGCACTGTCATAAGTTGGTACCCCTCCTGATACTATTATCTGTTTATCTGTTTCGTGATATTAGATTTTAGTTCAGATGACGGCTTAAAGCTTTCTTTCATGAAATGTACGTCAGATACACCGCTGGTTGGTTGTTGTTTTAAGTCCTAGCAACATCTAAGGTCGTATCAGAGCGGCTAGAATACACTGACATATTCGTTTTGTAAAAAAAAATTAAAAACACAGAAAAAACACCCAAGAAGATTAAAAGTAATTAAATATGATTAATAATAATAGGAAATTTCTTATGTGTAGTTTTAATGACGTTCCACGAGACCAATAGACTGGCCAATTATTGATATATTTACTTGGCATGGTATATATTTATAAATATATGTATCTAGGGATAACCCATATAAAGGGTTTAAGACCCGCTCTCTATAATAATGTATTTATGCTTATACAAGGACTGTGTGATTTATAGGTGTTCATGTAATTTTGCTTAGATATAGTATTGACCGGACGCGGTGGCCGATTCGGTAGAGCGCAGGTCTCCCATGCGGGAGATGGGGAGTTCGATTCCCGGTCGAGTCAAACCGATGACTTACAAAATTGATACTTGTCACTTCCTAGCTTGGCGCTCAGCATTAATAGAATAGGGCAAGAACTGGTTAGCTCAGTGTCAAGATAATGTGACTGAGTGAGATATCAGTGGCCTGGTATTCCAGTGGTGTAGCGCTATAAAGTCTCCATGAGTGTGCACTGTCACAAGTCGGTACCCGTCCTGGTATGACCTTAGATGTTGTCAGGACGTAAAACTCTAACAACCAACCATGTAATTGTGTTTATATATAGTATTGACATTCCTTGTTATTACAGTGTGTGTGAGTCATATCGCAGTTAATATCAAAAGCGCATGCGCATATGACTCAGCCACTGTTCAGGTTTGCAGATCTCGTCTGGGTTTATTGGACCCAATACATGCCGCCATCTTGGAATGTATTGACTGGCACCGATATGGGCAAAGTTGATACTTCTTTCTGTGTATGTGTATGTATGTGTGTATGTGTGTATGGTTGCGACCACCGGCGACCACTTTGCGATCAGATTGTGTCCAAAAGGCTGACTGGTCGGCGACTGGTCGACAATTGGTCAGCGATTGGTCAGCGACTGATCGGCGACTGATCAGCGACTGGTCAGTGGCCGATTGGTGACTGGGGGCAAGCGCTAAAGGTGGTCGGCGACCTCCTTGCGGCAATTTTGGTCTCAAGGAGGTGAAACAAACAAACACACACACTAGTGTAGATAAATACACGCACAGGTGGGTGCAGGTGGTGGTTGGGTGCGTGTGAATCTGTGTGTGTGGAGGAGGAGGCAGGGGGGGTTAGTGAAAGCAAGTTCTTGGCACATCTAGAAATGTCGATTTGTTTGTTTGTTTGTTGTTGTTTTATGTCCTAGCAACATCTAAGGTCATATCAGGACGGGTACCGACTTGTGACAGTGCGCGCTCATGGCGACTTTATAGTGCTGTCCCACTGGGAAACCAGGCTGTCGGCACCATGACCTGGTATCCTACTCAGTCACATTATCCTGACACTTAGCACACTGTCCTTGCCCTGTCCTAATAATGCCGAGCGCCTGGCTAGGAAGTGACAAGTATCAATTTTTAAGTCATTGGTTTGACTCGACCAGGGTTCCAACCCACGACCCAACGATCTACAAGCACGGGAGACAGACGCTCTAACTCATTCGGCCATCCCGTCTGGTAGAAGAAATGTGGATGGCCCCTGTTGTACAGATGTGGATTCAGTATGAACAGGTGCGACACCAGAATCAGGTGAGCGTGAACACTGCCTGGAAATGTCGGTTTGATCGGGGATTAAAGCTGCAGAGTTCCATGGTTGCTTGGTTGTTGGAATTTTACGTCCTGGCATCGCATATCAGATTGCCATAATCATAGTTCAATGAAGCATCAAATTTTCAAAACCAAGGCACTAGACTACCTCACGGTTCCAGCGGTGCGGTGCATTGCGGGATGCGTCAGAGCAAAACAAACCCGTGAGAAGCACATGGCACATGCGAATACACTGGGTGCAGCTATGAAATGTGCTAGTTTCAGCTCATCTCAGTTCTTGTTTGAAACATAGAATACCAACTAAAAATATATATATAATGAATTAAGATATTAATCTTTTATCCAGCATTACATTTACATCAATATAATATGCACATCTTATGCCATGTGCATTTAGATTTAGACAAAATCTAGGCACTCAGACTAGTGTTAGAGCCATAGCCAGAGTCCGTTTACTTATTTTATTCATGTTTTTATTCATATCCTATGGTTAATGACATATGTAGAAATAGAAAATGAGTAGGGTTAACCAGATATTGGTTATATATTTCTTTGAAACAAGGTTTTGTTGACACATTTGACATTTTAATATTTAGAACAAGAATTATTTTGGGCTAATCAATGGTGATGTAAACATCAGCCTGTAAAGTGACTGAAATTGTATGTTTCTTAGCTCAAAATGCTTAATTATGGAGAGTTGCGTCTTAAACATATTCATTATATTATTATATTGCATCCTTCCGTCCATGTTTGTGCCAAATTGTTATGTATTTCTATTTATTTTGAATAAAATGCCAGTTTTTTCCTATGCGTATCGGTAAACTTAATGGCTGTATGCCTTTGCTTTGCTCCCAACGCCATTTTCAGCACATGCGCACTCGGAACCGTCATGTAGTCTATTATCTAGATTTGATTCTACATATCTGACTTAGATACTGGTGCACTTAGTAAGCATTTGTCGCCATATAGAAGGGAATACTGAGTCAATTTAAAGTTGCATGGTCCAATGAAATATAATTTTGTCAAAATTAAAACAACTACTTACATTTGATCCTATATATCCAACTTAGATACTGGTGTATTAGCTAATGATTTGGGACAGCATATACCGAATAACCAGTGAATTTATAACCTCACCCCTTTGGACACCCACTTTGGAACATCCATTATGCAGGGAGGACATTAACCAATTAGGCCAATCTCGTGACCTTGTTAGCCTCCCAGATCAAGTAGGCCTGTGTAGTACTACTGTGCAGGGCCATAGAGGGAAAGGGAAATTAGGTGGATGTTGCCCCCCCCCTCCATGTTGGATATTCAATGCTGTTTGGTCAATTCTATAGATATCAATTTGGGTAAATTAAATTTTTACATTTGTCAATTAAAATTGCATCTGCCATCGGGACTATGTATGGTATGAGGGAGGATGAGACATATGGATGACATAACAGTAAATAATAACGGAGCAGTAATATGTACATGAGAAATGCAAGCAGTAGGCATATCCTCGGCAGTCTAAATGTATGTGAGAATGCGCATCCATTTGAAATTTGTCAGTTACACTGTATATAAAAGGAAAACGTTTTTTTTTGTTATTGAATGAAAAAAGGAGTGAACCATATGGAGTGAGATATATGCCTTTGAAAGTTTTTGACTTTCAGATCTTTTGTATTAGCTAATGCAGCAGCCGTTCCATGCTGGCCACATCAGCCGGGCCTGAGCATTAATAGTTTGATGGGATCCACCTCAAATACACAGGTTTCCACTTTTAATGCTATGGTGGCAGCAGAAGTTCTGGTTGTGCCGATGCATTATAGTTTGGATGGGATCCATCGCAAATGCACCGGGTTCTGCACTTAATGCTATGATGGCAGCAACCATATTCTACAATCCAACCGGACCTGAGCATTAATGGCTGGACTGGATCCGTCGCAAATGGGCAGATCTCCAGGTTTAATGCTATGATGGCAGCAACTGTTCTGGTCATGTGTTATCGTTTGGACGGGATCCATCGCAAATGTGCTGGGTTCTGGGCTTAAACGCTATGATGGCAGCAGCCATTCCGCAGCGTATACGCTGGTGGGTGGCTCAGGATCGCAGAGCATGCAGTTTGTCATAGGTGAGTGTAGAAACTGATATGGTGCTATGACCCCAGGCCGTCCTCTGACACAAACGCTGTGGAACGGTGCATTTGCGATGGATCCCGTCCAAATGATAACATATAGGCATGACCAGAACGGCTGCTGCAATCATAGCATTAAACCCAGAAAGCTGCGCATTGTGGCAGGTCTCGTCAAACCATGAATGCTCAGGCCCGGCTGAATCATAGAATGTGCAGTTTGGTGGGTGGTTGCATAGTTTGATGTTTTGAAATTTCTGCCATTGGGATGATGCCAATTATATACCTATATATATGTGATGTTGGAGAATCGATGCTACTGGTCAATTCAATAGATATAAATCAAATTAACCTTTCTACAAAATAATATTTTGTTAAAAACCCTAGTGCCACGGGCCTATGGCACCAATCAGTTCCCAGAATGTTCAAGGCCCAAACAGAAATATGTACCTACAGCTTTGTCAGGTTCCAAGATTAGTAGGTCATCTCACATCACGTGGTCACCTCGAGATGACCATCTGGGTCATAGCCACAGGACTTTTGGCAAGCTTGTCGAAATTATTTTGGGTTCTTTCAGCTCAAATTGCTCCAAAACTAGCAATTTTTAGTCAAATTTACTCGGGACTAATGAATATTAGGCTATAATGGTCAACCTAAGCTATTTATCTCAAATATAACTAACAAATTCAAATGCCATCGGACCATGTAACTTTAATAGAATTGGTTACTGCAGAAGTCTAGAGCATGCTTGCCAAAACTAATTTTACATGCTTGCACTTCAAATATCTCAAAAGTTAGCCATTTAAGATCAAAGGTACTTCAAACTAAAGTAAGGTAGATTATAACAATCGATTTAATATATTGATGTCAGAAGAAATGACACAAACTCAAGACCATCGGACTATGCAACTTTAATCTGATGGTATTGCGCCTGTTGTACAATACGCGATAATTACTATTACACCCCCATTTAATCAAGCATCTTTAGCAATGCTGAATTCAGCTCCCGAAACCCACGGATCACAACATATATAATGCCATCAGCGACACTGTGTAAAGTCGTCGGCTGGCAGCTGCAGTTGTGTAGGTAGGCTAAATAGGAAATCACTACAGGCAAGTAGAAGAAAGGCAGAGTATAGAGTGTGCAGAAGGAACCAGAAGGAGCTTGCTTGTTTTATTATTATATATAGTTTCATGAATCCAAGATGGCTGTCACACCTGATCAGCTCCTCCTATCAGCACTAGGCATTCTTCAACCAAGCAATGAACATCCAACCTGCCTGTATCCAAGCCTTGTTTGTTTATGGCTACAGTGCCCTGTTGTGTCTGGGTGTGCAGTGATCCGTAAATAACAATTAGGGGGGGAGGGGGTATGTGAGCAGAGCTTCCAAGGCTCTGTCACACTAAAAGTAGTGCCCCTCTCACACTATCTATAACTACGTAATGTTTATATCAACTCAGTAAAGGATCACCAGCACCACATAATACCTTAATGCCTCTGGCTTTATAAACCATTTACCTTTTTATATAACAATTGTAATTACTATAGACTAGTTCACACCATCCTCCAATGTCTAAATATCGGGAAATTTTACAACTGCCTTCATCGACCACTAGGCTAGAAATGGGATTAGAAAGGAGTGAATTTCGGGATTCAAGTAGGATTGTCATGTAGTGTACGGCAGCTTTGGCTTTTAGTGAATAGGGCTTGTCCACTAAAATATGGTGGTTGGTTGTTGGAGTTTTATGCCCGGGCAACATCTAAGGTCATATCAGGATGAGTGCCGACTTGCGACAGTGCACACTCATGTTGACTTTATAGTGCTGTCCCACTGGGAGATATTAGGATATAATGGTCAACCTGAGCTATTTATCTCAAATATAACTAACCATGGTATCCCACTCAGTCACATTATCCTGACACTGAGGCAACCAGTCCTTGCCCTATCCTAATAATGCTAAGAGTGCTTGGTTAGGCAGCGACAAGTATCAATTTTTAAGTCATTGGTTTGATTCGAACAGTGTTCAAACCTGTGGATTCGAATCCCACGATGTACCAAAACGGGAGACGGCACTCAACTCATTTGCCCATCGCGTCTGGTGTTTAATCAAGGATTCGTAGAAATGCTGAATTCAGCTCTCAAAACTCACAGATCACAACATATATAACCCCATTAGCAACACCGACTTCATCGATTGGACATGGTGCCCAAATCGGTAGAACGCAGGCCTCGCATGCAGGAGATCGGGAGTCTGGTTCCCGGTCGAGTCAAACCAATGACTTATAAAATGTATACTCTTTGCTTCCTAGCCTGGCACTCAGCATTAATAGGATAGGGCAAGGACTGGTTAGCTCAGTGTAGGGAAAATATTACTGTCATGGTCGGGTCATGGTGCCGTCGGCCTGATTTCCCAGTGGGACAGTACTATAAAGTCACCATAATGAGTGCACACTGTCACAAGTTGGTACCCGTCCTGATATGACCTTTGATGTTGCCAGGACATAAAACTCCAACAACCAATCGACTTCATCAACCACTAGGTTAGAAAAAGGAGTGAATTTCGGGATTCAAGTAGGAGTGTCGTGTAGAGTACGGCGACTTTGGCGTTTAGTGAATAGGGCGTGAACACTAACAGCTTGTGTGTTTAAGGACGGAGGGGGTGTCGAGAAAACTAATTTGATTATGGCAATCTGATATTAGCGCCTCACCGCTTTTTTGTTGGTGTTTTTGTTGTTGTTTTTGTTGGTTCATATGTTTTGTTTTTGTTGTTTTGTTGTTGTTTTGTTGGTGTTTTTGTTGGTTTATGTGTTTTGTTGTTGTTTTGTTGGGGTTTTTGGTGTTGTTTTGTTGGTTTATGTGTTTTGTTGGTGTTTTTTGGTTGGTGTTTTTGTTGGTTTATGTGTTTTGTTGTTTTGTTTTGTTTTTGTTGGTTTATGTTTTTAGTTTTTGTTGTTTTATGTCTTTTGTTGTTGTTTTTGTTGGTTTATGTGTGTGCAGGTATTGCAGGTATGCAGGTATTGCAGGTATAGCAATACCTCAGGGAGTTTGACGCCCCTGCCCTGCAGAGTTGTAAACCACTGCCTTGTGGTACAGGTTCTTGACAGAACCGAAGTCTAAGGGAGCAAACCCTAAACAGAAAACCATGTCACTGTGGCAGCATTAAGGGCGGTTGATGTATGGAACTCCCAACATCTCTCGACAAGCCACTGCAGGGACAAATAGTTTTGCGCCTGTCTTGACATGTTCTTGCCGGTGTGAAACCTCTATTTGCTCCCCCAGAGAGTGTTGCTGGTAACTTGCAAAAGTCAGCAGCACTTCAACACTTTTGCAGGCAGCTCTCATGAAAGCAGTCTTTGTCGCATCACGACCAACAGCATGATGATGATGATGATGTGTGTGTTGTTGTTTTGTTGGTGTTTTGTGTTTGTTGTTTTTGTTGATTTATGTTTTGTGTTGTTTATGTGTTTTGTTGTTTAATGTGTTTTGTTGTTGTTGTTTTATGTGTTTTTGTTGTTGTTGGTTTATGTGTTTTGTCGTTCTTGTTTTGTTTGTGTTTTTGTTTGTGTTTTTGTTGATTGATGTGTTTTGTTTTTGTTGTTTTGCTTGTGTTTTGCTTGTGTTTTGTTGGTGTTTTTGTTGGGTTATGTGTTTTGTTTTTGTTGTTTTGTTGGTGTTTTTGTTGTTGTATGTGCTTTGTTGTTGTTTTATGTGTTTTGTTGTGGTTGGTTTATGTGCTTCTCGTTGTTGTTTTTGTTGGTTTATGTGGTTTGCTGTTTTGTTGTTTTTGTTTTTGATTTTGTTGGTTTATGTGTTTTGTTTTTGTTGTTTTGTTGGTGTTTTTGTTGGTGTTTTTTTTTCAAGCAGGGATATTACATTAGAAGGATATGTTGGGTCAAGTGGAGCTGTTCCATATGAAATGAGTTCTCGACAGGGTAGGCATATTGAAGACAATTATGGAAATATTAACTAATTGATTTTCAAGTGAGGATGAATCATTAGTAGGCTACTTTGCTAGTGCAAATATTACTTCTATTTATAAAGCAATGAACTGTACTTTGAATCGCTTGATGCGCGAAAAGGAAGAGAGGAAGGCGGGGGTGGAAATAAGGCGTTTTTATTTACGCCTCACAGACAGAGCATACAGAGCATACAGAGTAAGGGAGCAACAAGAGTAAATAAGGAATAAGCTGAGGAAGGTAAGGAAGCTCATGAGGAGCGGAGTAATGAATAAAAGCAATACAGGAGGAGCAGTGAAGAAATGTACATGATAAATAAAGTAATAAAGTTCAGGCAGAGTAAAAAAGTCTGTGGGTGTTCTGTGAGGGGGTGCCGAGGAGCCCTCCACCAAAAAAGGCGGAGAGGGCTCGCGGCGCGCCCGAGGGGGCGAGGCGGAGGATGCGCGGCAGAGAGGCGGACCGCGTCAGGGGTCAGGTTCCCTCTGGGGGCGGCGAGCGTCCGGGGCCTGCGTCGACATGGAGCGGGCGGCCAAAAAGGAGGAGGCCCGCTCCTTGGCGGGATCCGGTGAGGAGGTCCGACGAGGGTCGAGCAGGGGGGCAGCGAAGTCCTCAGGGCTGGCTGGGGTGGTGGTCGGGGTCTGGGCGGGCGGGTTGTTGAAGGCGGTGTCGTGAGGGTCGGCGGCAGAGGGTTCCTCGTAAGGCTGGGCTGGGATGTGGTCCGAGGCGTGAGGCCCGAGGTGATGATCCCCGGCTGGGACTGGGCGGCGCTGCGATCGGTGGTCGCTGGGAGGTTGTCGGTGGAGGTCGCGGGGCTGTCGGCAGTGGTGAGGGTGAGGCGCCGGGAAGGGCCCCCCGGGCCGGCCGGGGGGAGGCCGGCGGATCAAAAATCCGCCGAGGTGGGGGAGGTCTGGCGCTCACGGGCTTGTTTTGTCATGCAATCGGCCTCGCTGTGCATGGTTAGGACGCGCCTCACGTTGGCGCAGTAGGCACAGACGTGACGGCGCCTGTCCCCCGCCTCGCCGTGGGCCTCCCCGACGGGGGCCCGATCGCACGAGGTGGGGTCGCGGTTCCAGGCCGGGCAGGGGGCCCCGTGGGTGTGCCTGTCGTAAGTGACGCGGGCGTCGGCTTGGACTCGGGGGAAGTGTGGGCCTCGGTGGAGAGGGTCGAGTGGGCGGGCGGGGGTGCTGGCGGCTTGGTGGTCGGGCATGGCGATGCACTCGACTCTCAGGAGGTTAATGGCTACTGGGTCATGCCACCCGTGGGGGAGTCGACCGTCCGCGATCCAGGTGAATACGGTCTCTGAGTACCGACGGACGGTCGCCCAGGGGTAGATGAGGTTGTCCCGGGAGACTGTGAGGTGGTGGTGGTGTAGTCCCTGGGCGGAGTGGGCGGGGAAATCGGGATGGTCGATGAGGGTGAGAAGGGCGAGGGCGTACTCGTCCTTCGTTGCCTCGCCCCTCTTCACCGGGGTTCTTTCCGGCCCCCTCTGTACCAGGTCGGATGGAAATATATAGTCGACCGGGACACCCTGGCGCTTCACGGAGCGTCGCGCCTCGGCGGAGGCCAAGATGTCCCGGACGGCGTCGGCCGCGGAGGCGGGGCTGTGTCGGGTGGGTTCTTCTTGGTAGGCCCGCGACGCGGTGGGCGCGGCTTGTGTAGCGAGGTGGCGGTACCTCTCGTACTCCGGGTGCGCCGCCCCGGGGAGGCTCGCCTGAGGCGGCGGCGGGGGGCGGGCTGCGGGCTGCGGCGGTGGTGCGCGCCCGAGGCGGTGGGGCGGCCTCGGGGCGGGCGGCCAGGGCGGGCGGCGGGGCGGTCTCCAGGGCGTCCATCCGGGCGTGAATGTCGGCTGCAGTTTGGCGCACCTCGGCGGAGGTCTGGCGTTGCTCAAGCCGGATGAGCTGGAGTGCCTCCAGTATTGCCGAGATCTCGGCGCCCGAGGTGCGGTCCGAGGGCGCCGCGGGGGACGCCGGGGCGGAGGCCGGGGACTCGTCCCGCCGGGGCGTTGAAGATGGCCCCGGGGTGCGGGGGGCGGCCCGGGAGCCCTTCCGTCCTCGTCCCTTCCCTCGAGGCATGGTGTAAGTTGAGTGGAGCAGCAATCCGAGGTGGACCCAAACAGTAGAAAAAGGGCAGAGAGCTGGGAGACGGCAGGAGGGCGAGTGCCTGAGGGAGGCCGGCGGGCAACCTTATAAGGGGAGAGGGACGGGCGACAGCAGGTGAGGTGTGAATGCTGCCGGCCCGGGGGAGGGCGAGGGGTGGCGAGCAGCGGGCGTCGGGTGAGGCGCGAGTGCTGCGCAACACGGGGGGCGGGGGAGGTGGCGGCACGGCGCGCCGTCTGCCGAGGTGAGAAAGCAGCGCGACAGCGCGGGGCGGGGTCTCTTCCTCTCCTCGCATCAAACGCAATGCTTCGCATTACGACCAAAGCTGCATAGTCCGATGAAAATATCAAATTTTCAAAACCAAAATAATTACCTAGATTTGATTCTACATATCTAACTTAGATACTGGTACACTTAGATACTGTCATCACATAGAAGGGAATAATGATGCAATTTAATAGAACCTGTTACTGCAGAAGCTTATGGTGTCAGAGTTTTGGCGTGCTTGCCAAAATTAATTTGGAATGTTTGTACTTCAAATATCTCAAAAGTTAGCCATTTAAAATAAAAGTTACTTCAAACAAAAGAAAGGTAGATTATAATGATCAACCTAATATATCTAGCTCATAAAATGATAGAAACTCAAAACCATCGGACTATGCAACTTTAAGCCAAATGCACGGGCATATAGTATCAGATAACAAGTGGAAAACAAGCGGTCATCTATCTATCTGTACAAACTGTGCAGTAAATTTGGACACCGTATTGAGGTTTGTTTGTTGTGGCTTTAGATCTTAACAACATCTAAGTTCATATCAATATGGGTACCGACTTGGTGACAGTGCACCTTCATTTTGACTTAATAGTGCTGCTCCACTGGGATATCAGGCCACTGGCACCATGACCCAATATCCCACTCAGTCACATTATCCTGACACTGAGCTAACCAGTCCTAGCCCTATCATAATAATGCTGAACACCAGACAAGTATCAATTTTGTATGTCATTGGTTTGACTCGGTCGGGATTCAAACTCCCGACCTTCCGCACAGGGACCAAATTTAGGCACACATAGTAATGGGATGACCGAATGAGTTAGAGCGTCCGTCTCCCATGTTGATAGATCATGGAATCGTGGGTTTGGATCCTGGTCTCATCAAACCTATGACCTAAAAATTGATACTTGTCGCTTCCTAGCCAGGCGCTCAGCATTATGAGAATAGGGCAATGAGCAGTGGAATGAGGAACTTTTCTATCATTGTTTCGGAGAGCGGAACATTATTCACACCATCGTTCATTACATAGATGTGCTTGCTGTTTTTGTCCCCTAAATGCATCACTTTGCATTTTGAAGCATTAAACTTCAACTGCCAATCACTTGACCACTTCTGCATGTTGTT
>CM059194.1:96191861-96218347 GCA_030323885.1 Branchipolynoe longqiensis
AGGAAGCTCCAAAACTAATGATATTGGAGGATGTTGGTTTGTTTGTTTGTTTGTTGTTGTTTTACGTCCTAGCAACATCTAAGGTCATATCAGGACGGGGATATTGGAGGAAGCTTTAAAACAAAGTGAAATTTACTTCGAATAAATTCTCATTGGATTGAAATTTGTAATTAGAAAAGGGGCCCTGAATACCGAAATAGGCTTTGGAACTGGTAGTGGGTGGTGAGTGGAGGTGCGACTTAGGCCACTCTCGCATACACTTAAAGATGTGTCGTGAGGGTGATGAAAATGGGAAATATTGTGCCTAGAGCGGGACTCGAACCCACATCTCTTTGCATTCCGGGCCAGTGTGCTAACCAATAAACCACCTAGGCTCCCTGATATCAACATACAACCCACGCCTACATGTCTATGCGGCTCCTTGCCTGAGAGGTCAGTGCAGACTACTACACTCGCATAGTTCGATAAAATTATCAAATTTTCAAAATAAAGCAATTATCAAACATTTGTCCCCACATAGAATGGAATACCATGGCAATTTGATAGAACATGTTATTGCAGAAGCATATGGTGTGCTTGGCAAAATTAATTTTGCATTTTTGTACTTGAAATATCTCAAACATTAGCCATTTAAAGCTGCATAGTCCGATGAAATATCAAATTTAAAAAAAAAAAAAAAAATTATCTAGATTTTATTTTACATATCTAACTAGATGCTGATGCACTTATTGTGCAATACTGACTTAATTTAATAGAACCTATCCATGTTTTCACTCAAAATATCTGAACAGTTTACCATTTAAAATAAAAGTAACTTTGAACTAATGTAGAGTAGATACTAGTGATCATTCTAATATATTTATCTCAGAAAAAATACAGAAACTCAAAACCATCGGACTATGCAAAGTAGTTCTATAAATAAAATGGTCGATTTAGGGAGGTGGTCTTAAGGAGTTTTTGTTTTATCGTTAGAATGGCTGAATGGGCGATCGTTTGGGACCCAAATAAAGCGATCGATATAGGGGAGGGGTCGATCTGCGGAGGTGGTTGAGGTGCTTGGTTAGAGAGGTCTTACTGTAAATAGAGGAAATCTATTTTTCCACCTGCACTTTGTTTGTTGTTTTACGTCCTAGCAACATCTAAGGTCATATCAGGATGGGTACCGACTTGTGATAGTGTGCACTCATGGCGACTTTATAGTGCTGCCCCACTGGGAAACCAGGCTGCCAGCACCATGACCTGATATCCCACTCAGTCACATTATCCTGACACTGAGCCAACCAGTCCTTGCCATATCTTAATAAAGCCGAGTGCCAGGCTAGGAAGCGACAAGTATCAATTTTTAAGTCATTAGTTTGACTCGACCAGGATTCGAACCCACAAACTCATGTATTCGGATCTCCCGATCTCCCAAAACACGAGAAGGACGCTCTGCTCATTCAGCCACCCCGTCTGGTCTCCATCTGCGCATGCGCCGTCACTACATCCGCCATGTCTTCCTGCAGGAGCCGCTCCACCTACCCCCACGACCCCCCACATCGGGCTCCTGTCAGCGCTGCCTGTCAGTGTCACCTCAGAGAGGTGAGGGCGTGTCTGTAGATCGATAAAGCGCATCCTCGCCACGCAGCACGCACCCGGGGGAACGCTGAACGTTCTGCGGTACCTAAAGATCTACTCATAGACGCAGCGACTGCACCACCCTTAATGTTAATACAGTATAACCCCGTTAAACCAAGCTCGGTTAAACCAAACGATCGGTTAATCCAAACTCTTTTCGGCGGCCTGGCAAAATACTACCATTTATCATATAAAAAAGTTGGTTAAACCAAAGTCGGTTAATCCAACTTATGGTTAATCCAAACAAAATTGTCGGACCCCAGGTCACTCCGATATTATTAAACCAAACTTTCATGTGGTTATAAGGTCGTCACCGACTTTTTTATATGATAAATGGTAGTATTTTGCCGGGCCGCGGAAAAAAGTTTGGATTAACCGATCGTTTGGTTTAATCGAGCTTGCTTTAACAGGGTTATACTGTATATATATTAAAAAACAATAATCAAAGTGTCCACATACATTGTATTATTACATGTGCAATACATGCTTACTCAAAGTCAAACCCAAATCTCGGTTAAACCAATGATCGGTTAATCCAAACAAATTTCTAGGGTCCCTTCAAGTTTGGTTTAACGGGGTTATACTGTATTGTTATACCCCGGTCAAACTACTGCTTGTGATCACTTTGTGACCATAAAAAAAGGGTTGGTCGCAAAGCGGTCGCAACGTGGTCCTCAGTGATCGCCGACCTCCTTGCAACCATTTTGGTTGGTTGTTTGAGTTTTACGTCCTGGCAACATTTAAGGTCATATCGGAAGGGACCCTACTTGTGAGAAGGCACACTCATGGAGACTTACTGCCCCACTGGGAGACCAGGCCACCAGCACCATGACCTGATATCCCACTCAGTCACATTATCCTGACACCGAGCCAACCAGTCCTTGCACTATCCTTAATAGTAATAATGCCGAACGTCTGGCTATAAAGCGACAAGCATCTACTTTGTAAGTCATCAGTTTGACTCGACCAGGAATTGAACTCTCGACCTTCCGCACAGAAATCCTGCGCTCTAGCGATTCTGCCACTGCGTCCAGTGCAACCATTTTGGTCATGAGGAGGTTGCAGCTACTGCATTAAAAACCTTGCGACCAAAATGGTTGCTCAGAGGTCGGTGACCATTTTCATAGGTTGCTTTGGTCACAAGGAGGTTTTTAGTACGGCAGGTTCTTTGATCCAAAGTGGTCGCAAGCCGTAGTGTGACTAGAGCTTTAAATTGCATAGTCCGATGGCTTTCGAATTTTTGCATCATTTTTGAGATAAATATATCAAGTTGACTATTATAACCTACTATTCATTATTCCGGAGTCATTTTGATGGAAAATGGCTAGTTGTGGAGCAATTTGAGCTGAAAGAACCCAAAATAATTTTGGCAAGTTTGTCAAAAGTCTCGTTGTTATGGCCCAGATTCACATCTCGCGATGGTCATGTGATTAGGAATGACCTATTAATGTGTAGGTAGTGTGGAACCTGACTAATGCAATATATGGTTCTGGGAATGAGGGTAGAACTAATAAGGTCATGAGATTGACCTAATTGGTTAGCTGTGTCAAAGTACGTGCCAAAAGGGATGGGGGTAATAAATTCACTGATTATTCTGTATATGCTGCCCTAAAGCCTTAGTTAATGCACCAGTACCTAAGTTGGATATATAGAATCAAATGCAAGTATGTGTTTTCGAGAAAAAAAAATGTTTCATCGGACCATGCAACTTTAAGCTAGGGCATCAGCTTTGATACATGGCTAAAGTGCTGAAAGATTGAACATATGTGTCTGAGTGTGCATGTCGCCATGTGCATGCACGCAACAATCAATGCATGAATGCATGCAAGAGTGCATCTATGCATCATCCGTGCATACATTTGTCGTGTTGATCAATATACAATGAACTGTAATTTTAGTTTCAACAAAATAACTGGCTATTTGCATAAATCTAAATCGGATATCCGAATGAGCTAAAGCTGCATAGTCCGATGAAAACATCAAATTTTCAAAACCAAAACATTTATCTAGATTTGATTCTACATATTCAACTTAGACACTGGTGCACTTATTAAGCATTTGTTGCTGCATAGAAGGGTCTAATAAGTCAATTAATAGAAACCGTTACTACTGAAGTCTATGGTGTCAGAGTTTTGGCGTGTTTACCAACATTATTTTGGCATGTTTTTACATCAAATATCTCCAAACTTAGCCATTTAAAATTAAAGTTAGTTCAAACTAAAGTAAAGTAGATTATAACGATTAGTATAATATATGTATCTCAGGAAATAGCAAAAACTCAAAAGAATCGGACTATGCAACTTTCAGGGCCCGCTAGTGTGTGTGGTGGTGGTGGGTGGTGGTGGTAGTGGTGGTAGTGGTGGTGGAGGTGGTGGTGGTGGTAGTGGTGGTGGTGGTGGTGGTGGTGGTGATGGTGGTGGTGGAGGTGGAGGTGGAGGTGGCGGTGGGGTGAGGGGGGTAGGTTGGCCGACTTCCAGCGCCTCCCCGCGGATGAAGGTGAAACTAGACCACAACTAAAGGCCGCTGGCATGCGGAGGGCGGGCAGTCTGATTAGACGGGGCGCGTTTACTAACACTTCCACGTCACAAGCAGCCAACTATGTACAAAGTGTTAACGCGACCGACAACTGGCCAACCATCGCTGTCACTGTGTCAAACACGGTGTAGGGGCTGCTGTCCCTCGACCATCCCCCCCCCCCCCCCATGCCACCCATACCACACACTGCAACTTGTCTGTTAAGTTAAGACTTAACCCCCAGCCCCCAGCCCCCAGCCCCTCACACACACACATTGTTTTGCTATCGGTTAGTTAAAGTTGCATAGGCCAAAGTCCGATGGTTTTGAGTTTCTGTCATTTTCTGAGATAAATATGTTAGGTTGGTTGTTGTTGTTATTGTTGAAGATTTATACTGCCTATCATGGATAAGCCTGAATAGGCTTGTTTTCACCATTAGACAGTTTGTCGATAGAAATCCCGAGCCTACACTTTTACCGACCCAAGGGATTTTTAACATCCCACACCACATAGACATGGTATGAGAGTAACTGGCCTTTGATGTCATTGTAAGTTATACACAGCGGTGGAAATCCAAATTGGCAGAGATGGGGGCACGGGGAATCGAACCACCTACTGACTTGTGACAGTGCACACTCACGGCAACTTTATATTTATAGTGCTGCCCCACTGCGAAATCAGACCAATCTACTTTACTTTAGTTTGAAGTAACTTTTACTTTAAATGGTTAACTTTTGAGATATTTTGAGTGCAAACATGCCAAATTAGTTTTGGCAAGCTTGCCAAAACTCTAACACCATAGTGTAAAATTTTACAATAGGTTTCTGCAGTAACAGGTTCTGTTTAACTTGACTCAGTATTGCCTTCTATGTGGCAACAAATGTTTAATAAGTGCACCACTATCTAAGTTAGATTCAATTATTTGTTTGCGAACCTAAGTTCATTTGTTGGCGCTCAGAACGCCGGACCTCATCTAAGTTAGATATGTAGAATCAAATCTAGATAATTGTTTTGGTTTTGAAAATTTGATATTTTCATCGGACTATGCGGCTTTAAAATTTTTATTTTTATTTTGGGGACTTAGACAGTAGGACTAAGACTGACCTCTAGTGGAGACACTGGTCACTCACTACCCTTGGATACCGCAAAGCCAACTGGTAAATGCCATTAACGGGGGTGCAGTGTGTGTGTGTGTGTGTGTGTGTGTGTGTGTGTGTGTGTGTGTGTGTGTGTGTGTGTGTGTGTGTGTGTGTGTGTGTGTGTGTGTGTGTGTGTGTGTGTGTGTGTGTGTGTCGGTGCGTGTGTGTGTGTCGGTGTGTGTGTGTGTGTGTATGTCGTGCGCGTGTTGGTGAGAATGCGGAGGCGAGTGAAAGAGTTTGAATGTGTTGCTCTTTGTTGGGGTTCTACGTTCTGGCAACATATCAGTGCACCCGTATGTGAGTCGGTGTGAGGATGTGAGGACATATGAAGATTTGCTTGTTGGGGTTTTACATCCTAACAACATATCAATACGCCCGAGTGTGAGGTTGTGAGGGCATATGAAGGTATTTTGGGGTTTATATCCTGGCACCATCTGAGGTCATATAAGTGTGTATCGGTGTGAGGATGCGATGGCGAGTGAATGCGTGTTATTGTGTTGCTCCTTGTTGGGGGTTTTACATCCGGGCAACATCTAAGGTCATATCATGACGGGTACCGACGTGTAGACAATGTGCACTGATGGCGACTTGATAGTGCTGCTCCAGCCACCATGAGCCAATTTCCCACTCAGTCACCTCATCCTGATACTGAGTGAACTAATCCTTGCCCTCTCGTAGTAATGCCGAGTGCCAGGTTAGGTAGCGACAAATATCAATTTTGTAAGTCATTGATTTGCCTTCGCCGCAATTTAAACTTCCAACAATTTTTCTTGAAGATTTATACTGCCTATCATGGATAAGTCTGAATAGACTTGTTTTCACCATTAGACAGTTTGTCGAGAGAAAGCCAGAGCCTACACTTTTACCGAACCAAGGGATTTTCAACCTCCCACACCACATAGACATGGTATGAAAGCAACTGGCCTTTGATGACGCTGTAAGTTATACACAGCGGTGGAAATCCAAATTGGCAGAGTTGGGTGGCATGGGGAATCGAACCACCAACCTTCAGATTAGGAGTGCGACCTAGAAAAAAGTCAGACACTCTAACCACTCCACCACAGAGAACACCACACAGGAAGTCTGTGCTTTACTCAATTCAGCCCCTGCACCCAGCCGTGTGAATGTATGACAATGTGAATATGTCAATATGTGAAAACGTGACTATGTGAGGGTTATTATATTATATTATTATATACCTAGCAATGAGATACACCTAGGACCCCCCAACTCATGCTGTCACTATAGAGGGTATGCACTGATTTCACGCTAAATGGATGTACGGCCATTGTGGCGATACAACCACGATAACAACCCCAACAAACTCAATGAATTGTCAATGGTCGTGAGCAATCTTCATACAGAAAATGTGAAATATCTCTAAAATTACACCACCTAGAAACAAGCCGCTTGGAACACATATAGAAAACGTATTCAACGAAAAGATTATATTCAATTTATAAGGTTAGGATTCTGCATTTCTATTTATTTGGAATAAAACTGAAAGCATGATCGACTATGTTACTGCAACCGTCAGGTTGTTTACTGGTTGATATCGCCACAATGGCCGCGCATCTGGTTGATGACGTCACGGGAATACCCTCTATAGATAGTGTCAGTACTCCACGATAATTTGTAACTGGCCCTCCGCCCATCCGGGGAACACCATGCCAAGTCATGTCCGCGCATGAGCACAGAGATCCCCACCTACCGTCTGTCACGAGTGACACCGCGGCCATTGTTAGGGACGCTGGTATATTCACCCACCCACCCACCCTCTCTGTCAACACCACTTTTACCGACACCTATATTTAGCTTGTTGTCGGTAATCAAAACGGCTCCAGGGCGCATGTCGCATCACAAGGGGTCAGTGACGGGGTCAACCCGTGGTCACCACGGGTCATGACTGTTGGTCCTAAAGTAAAGGGGTCAAGGTCACCCTGGGGACAGTCACAATACACGGCGACCCTGCCCTGACACCTATCATAGAATCGCACACAGTGTTGTCACAGAGGTCACGGAGGTCACAGAGGTCACGCCACCGTGTAAACCTGACTAGGACAAGCATCTTGGTTCTGGGCTGGCATGGCCTGCACTGGGAGGTTTGATTTGTTTGTTGTTTTACATCCTAGTACCATCTAAGGTCATATCAGGACGGGTACAGACTTGTGACAGTGCGCACTGATAGTGACGTTATACCGCTGCCTCACTGGGAGACCAGGCCACTGGCACCATGACCCGATATTCCACACGGTCATATTACCCTGACATCGCGCTAACCAGTCTTTCCCCATATCCTATTAATGCCGAGCGGCAGGCTAGGTGAGCGCAATTAATTTAACGTGTTTACACTTCAAATATCTCCGACGTTAGTCGTTCTAAAACAAAGTTACCTCAAACTAAAATAAAGGAAATTCTAACGATCAACCTGACATATCTATCGCAGAAAATGACAGAAATTCAAAACCAGCGGACGGCTAGTGACACTATGCAGCTTTAAGACCCAAGATAATCACTTAGATGACTTTCCAGTCACCACCATCAAAACCAAGAGATCAATGACGCGCCACCCATAGGCCCCATTGACCAGACGGGATGGCCGAATGAGGTAGAGCGTCTGTCTCCGGTGCTGGTAGATCGTGTGTTCGAACCCTGGTCGAGTCAAACCAATGACTTAAAAATTGATACTTGTCGCTTCCTAGCCAGGCGCTCGGCATTGTTAGGATTGTGCAAGGACTGGTCTACTCAGTGTCAGGATAATGTGATTGAGTGCAATATCAGGTCATGGTGCTGGCGGCCTGGTCTCCCAGTGGGGCAGCACTATAAAAGTTGTCATGAGTGTGCACTGTCACAAGTCGGTACCCATCCTGATATGACCTTAGATGTTGCTAGGATGTAAAACAACAACAAACATAGGCCCCATCCCAGGTGTGCACACCCCGATGCTGCTCTGAACACCTGATTGGTTGGTTGTTGGAGTTTTACATCCTGGCAACATCTAAGGTCATATCAGGACGGGTACCGACTTGTGACAGTGCACACTCACGGCAACTTTATATTTATAGTGCTGCCCCGCTGCCCCACTGGGAAATCAGACCACCAGCACCATGAGCTGATAATGTGATATCCCACTCAGTCATATTATCCTGACACTGAACCAACTAGTCCTTGCCCTATCCTAATAATGACAAGCGCCTGGCTAGGAAACGACAAGGATACATTTTTAAGTCATTGGTTTGACTCGACCACGGTTCGAACCCATATGTTCCAATCACACAATTTACCTAAACGGGAGATGGATGCTCAACTCATTCGGCCATCTTGGCTGGTCCCGCCATCAAGAAATAAAAGACGCGCCACCCTTAGACCTCTACCTAGATCTGTACACAAACACCCCGAAGCTGCTCTGACTCTGAGCATCTCGCCCCGTACCTTGGTGCCGCTGTTCCCCGGCGTCCCCCTGGCGGCTTCCTTCGAGAGGCCACCGGGCGTCTCCACTAGCGTCTCATCACGTGACTTCCGGTGCGCTTCGGCCGGGTCCGGGCGCGGCTCAGTCACGGCCCTCATGGTGCTGGGCAGTGAGTGGGTCAGCGCGCCATGTTGGATGGGTGTTGAAGTTGAAGGTTAGTCTCCTTGGTTACTGAGGCTGATGGAGGGTCCTGGTTTGTATAATGTATGTACTAATGTATTATGTAGTGCTAAGTTTATGTACAGGGTCTACCTCATGGCTTATGTCACAGACCTAACAGTTTAACACCTATGACTTAGGTATTCCACTCCCACTACAACACACGCTATGAACACAGCTCCTCCATCCAGTCCAGGAGCTCGTGGTCCTCCCAGCGTGCGCCCCACCAAAAAGGAAACAGTTGAAAAGGGGCATTTGAACCACACATGCACACCTGTTCCTCTTCAGTATATTCCTCCAGTAATCGACCAGTAAATTCCTCCAGTGTATTCCTCTAGTGACTAATGAGTTCCTCCAGTGTATCCCTCTAGTCACTAGTGAGTTCCTCCAGCGTATCCCTCCAGTCACTAGTGAGTTCCTCCAGTGTATCCCTCTGGTCACTAGTGAGTTCCTCCAGTATATCCCTCCAGTCACTAGTGAGTTCCTCCAGTATATCCCTCCAGTCACTAGTGAGTTCCTCCAGTGTATCCCTCTACTCTAGTCACTAGTGAGTTCCTCCAGTGTATCCCTCTACCCTAGTCACTAGTGAGTTCCTCCAGTGTATACCTCTAGTTACTAGTCTAGTGAGTTCCTCCAGTGTATCCCTCTAGTAACTAGTGAGTTCCTCGAGTGTATCCCTCTACTCTAGTCACCAGTGTGTTCCACCAGTGTATGGATCTAGTCACTAGTGAGTTCCACCAGTGTATCCCTCTAGTCACTAGTGTGTTCCTCCAGGGTATCCCTCTAGTCACCAGCGAGTTCCTCCAGTGTATCCCTCTAGTCACTAGTGAGTTCCTCCACTAGTCACAAATGAGTTCCTCCAGTGTATTCCTCTAGGCTCTAGTCAATAGGGACTTAGGGTGTTCCTCCAGTCATTGACCAGTGTCTTCCTCCAGTGTTTCCTCCACTGTGCTTCTTCCTCCAGTGTATTCCTCCAGTGCCGGTTTCCTCTATTGATCAGGGCTCGTGCAACTTCATACCCTACATGCTAGCACCTACTGCTACTACTACTACTAGTAAACTGGTTGGTTGAGGTGGTGCAGTGAGCCGTTCCGATGTGCTCGTGTTGTTGATCGACTGACGTCAGCAGGCTCCTCCATCACCTGAGTGTTCCTCACCTGGTGACACCCCACCTGGTGACACCCCGCCCATCTACCCCTCCACCCGCTGGAGGAGACTACACCACTGCGCCGAATACACGACGAGTTGACTCCAGTCACTGTTCAAAAATGGATCTTCCCTCTCGGTTGGTTTTTGTTGGAGTTTCATGTCCTGGCAACATCTAAGGTCATATCAGAACATGCCACCTCTCAGTGAATACACTAGTGTGCACTTGCTGAGTGCTTAAAGAAGTATAATGTTTGTTGTTGTCTAACGTCCTAGCAACATCTAAGGTCGTTGAAGAAGTAGAGGAGTGCAGAGCGGTGTAGCCTCCTCTCCTCCTGTGTGTGAGGGTGACAATGCCAACACTGCGCACCCCACTGCCTGAACTCGGCGTGTGTTGTGTTGCACGAGTGTGGAGCAGTGGAGCGCTATCTAGTATCTGGTGACACCGAATTACTAATCCGCATTAATGACATCCGCCAGGGGGCGTCGCGGTAGTGTCATTCGTCACCGTCCGTGTTTACAGTGTGTATGTGTGTGTGTGTGTGGGGAGGGGGGGGGGGTGTTTGACAGCCGTCCACTGTGACGCTAAGCGGCCGCCGTTTTGTTGGCTGGTGTTGTATTTGGTTTTGTTGGCTGGTGTAGTATTTGGTTTTGTTGGCTGGTGTTGTGTGTTGTTGCGTTTGGTGGTGTCATGTTTAGTTTGGTGGTGTTGTGTTTTGTTTGGTGGTGTTGTGTTTGGTTCGGCGGTGGTGTGTTTGCTGGTGTTGTGCTTTGTTTGCTGGTGCTTTGTTTGCTGGTGTTTTGTTTGCTGGTGTTTTGTTTGCTGGTGTTTTGTTTGTTGGTGTTTTGTTTGTTGGTGTTTTGTTTGCTGGTGTTTTGTTTGCTGGTGTTGTGTTTGCTGATGTTGTGTTTGCTGGTGTTGTGTTTACTGGTGTTGTGTTTGCTGGTGTTGTGCTTGGTTTGCTGGTGTTGTGCTTGGTTTGCTGGTGTTGTGTTTGCTGATGTTGTGTTTGCTGATGTTGTGTTTGCTGATGTTGTGTTTGCTGATGTGTTTGCTGGTGCTGTGCTTGGTTTGCTGGTGCTGTGCTTGGTTTGCTGGTGTTGTGCTTGGTTTGCTGGTGTTGTGCTTGCTGGTGTTGTGTTTGCTGGTGTTGTGTTTGCTGATGTTGTGTTTGCTGATGTTGTGTTTGCTGGTGTTGTGTTTGCTGGTGTTGTGTTTTGTTGGCTGTTGTTGTACTGTGTTGGCTAGTGGTGGGTGGTGGGTGGTGGGTGGTGGGTGGTGATGGGGCTGCTATATTACACTCGTATGCATGCGTTATCACTTACAGTTAGGCATTACACCCATTTACACAAGTGACCAATTACCGAGGCGGGTTGGTGTGTGTGTGTGTGTGTGTGTGTGTGTGTGTGTGTGTGTGTGTGGTGTGTGGTGATGGTGCGGGGGGGGGGGGGGTCTTAGCCTACAGCATACGGGGAGGGGCATGACTGGGCATTCCATATGCCGTGTGGTCAAACCACGACCGTTAATACACATAGCTTATTTAGGCGTGGGATTATAGCATTAAGTCATACCCGCAGTGTGACTGTGTGTGTGCATGTGTGTGTGTGCATGCAGGAGGTGGAGTGTAGATTAAGGCCAATTCGCATTGTGGCGAGTGTGGGATATACATACATATATACATACACACATATATATATAAACTTAAACACACAGGTGTCAGTCACACCGCGCCCAGCGGGACAAGATGTGACGATCAACTGTCTACATGTACACACGTAACACCAGCAGAGTTCAGAGGTCACACTGGACACGCCTCACTTGGCGACAGTAACCAGTGCAGACTGCCCCAGGTGGTGGTCGTGGTGGCAACACTTCCTTATGTTTAAAGCTTTGCTTCACGGTATCTCCTCCATCGCCCTCTCCTTCCTTCTTCTCCTCCTCCTCCCCCTCCTCCTTCAAGTTCTCTTCCTCCTTATTCTCCTCCTCATGCGTCTATCTGGCGTTGGTCGACTTCGTCTAGATTGACACCAGTGGCAGTGCGCTGTCACACCGATATGACTGATTAATAAGTTGTTGGAGTTTTACGTCCTGGCAACATCTAAGGTCATATCAGCACGGGCGATATGTTACTGGATAGTAGATTGTTTCCATGACAGCTACAACACACAATTACAGAATCACAGAGGCTACAACACACAATCAAAGAATCACAGAGCCTCAGAGGCGCACAGACCGCGTCAAGTGAATCAACTGGTCACACTGCGCGTGCTCGGTCCACTCTGAGCGCTGCATCCGAGTCAAGTTAAATCCCCCTGTTGAAAGCAGTGCAGTGCGCAGTGAGCGAGCAACACTCACATATCTATAAACATATATATATATACACAAACTGCCTCCCTGCCCTGCCTATGTCTGCGCCACACAAGGTAGAGTGACACCTGGTGGGTGTCACCGGTACTACTCCCAAGTCCCACCGGGCCCGTGACCGGTGTCCGACCGCGGCTACTCCGTCAACACACACACACACTGTCACGGTCGTTGCTGGAGTCACGTCGCAAGTCAAGTGGTGTGGTGTGTACCAGGTGTGTGCAGGTGTACAAGGGCCTCCACACCTGTATCCGTGGGATGGGCGGGCTGACTGGACTGGAGGAGCGGAGGAATCCTTCCTCCACGGCCTCACAGGTGTCAGCCGGCATGCTGTACTGCGCCGTGTGTTCGTGTGTGTGTGTGTGTGTGTGTGTGTGTGCGTGTGTGCGTGTTAGGGGCCTGTGGCGGCTCTGGGCCGGGACTGCGGTGTGTGTGAGTGTGTGTGTGTGCGCGCAGTGTGTGTGTATGTGTGTGTATGTGTGTGGGTGGGTGGTTGGGACCGAGGCTCCCCGTCGTCGTCCCCCCGTCTCCCGACGCTGCTGCTGCCCCGGCCTGGCGTACCCTACCGTGCCCGGCCGCCCACAGCCCGCCTACATTGACTGCTCACCACCCTGCCACACCAGCCATCACCCCCTTCCCTCCCTCCCCTCCCTTCCCTCCCCTCCCCACTGGTACTCACTGGGGCGAGGGAGGGGGGGGGGGGGTGGTGTTCGGAAAGCGATAACGCGGCAACGCACCTGGACACGTGACGGGCAGCGTGGCGAGTGCATGTATGGGGAGCCAAGTGAGGTGAAAAATATCCATTTGAGTATTTCAATCATGCAAGGTGCATTAATGTGGTGCCAAGTGAGGTTGAAAATAATTTATTTGAATTATTTCATCATTGTGGATGCATGTATGGGGTGTCAAGTGATAAACAACCATTCATTTAAACCAGTCCATCGAGGTGGTGCATGTATCATTGTATGGGGTGACAAGTGAGATTTGTTTAAAACATTCATTTGAACCCATGTATGGGTTGCCAAGTAAGGTGAAACCATTTATTTAAATCAATGCATCACAGTGGTGCATGTATGGGGTGTCGTGTCAAGTGAGGTTAAAACCATTTGAATCAACTCATCATGGTGGGTGCATGTATGGGTTTTAATTCTTCATCATGGGGGATGTATGTATGGGGTGCCAATTGACGTAGGGCATTATTCATTTGAACCAATTCATTAATATCATGTGCTTTCTTTGTCTATTTAACAAGTTAACTCCTCATCAACATGCTGTATTAGGTATAACATAAGTAATACAGCATGTGTGTATGTATGTGTGTATGTGTGTATGTATGTGTGTATGTATGTATGTGTGTATGTATGTGTGTCTGTATGTGTGTATGTATGTATGCATGTGTGTATGTATGTGTGTGTATCTATGTGTGTGTATGTATGTGTGTGTATGTATGTGTGTATGTATGTATGTGTATGTATGTATGTGTGTATGTATGTATGTGTGTATGTATTTATGTGTGTATGTATGTATATGTGTATGTATGTATATATTTATGTATGTGTGTATGTATGCATACAGACAAAGAAATGTATGTATACAGACAAAGAAACTTATTTATTTTGGCCACATCATTCGTCAGAGTTCAATATACCGTACATTGTTGGAAGGGAAGGTAAATGGCAGCAGAGGGAGAGGGAGACCAAGAACATCATGGTTTACAAATATTTCACAGTGGACAGGCTTGAATTATTCACAGTCTATCAGAACAGCACAACATCGGGACAAGTGGAGAACCATTGCATCCAACCCTCGACTAGAGGACGGAACTATTGATTGATTGTATGTATGCATGCAGGCATGTATGTATGCATGTATGTGTGTATGTATGCATCCATGTATGTATGCATACATATATGCATGCATGTATGTATTAGATTATTTCGAAATGTCAGTGATGTGGCCTGTCGTCCCAGAAATCACAGGCTGTGTTTAAAGAAAGCATCCTCATCCTCCTCGAGCTATCCTAACCACCAAGAACCAACTTCTAAGTTCTCCCACCAGATGGCGGTATGCACAGTTCTCTGCGGACAGCAACGTCGCACCCCTCGACGTGTCATTAGTGTCAAGTGGTTGCGCACTAGACAAACCTCGGCATCTACTGTTACAGTACAGTACAGTACAGTACAGTATAGTGCAGTACAGTGCAGTGCAGTGCAGTCCAGTCCAGTCCGCCCCCCCTCCTTCCCTTCCTCCGCTCCCCTCCCCAATGCCTCCCCCCTCCTCCCCCCTTCAACTCCCTTCCCAATGCCTCCCTTCCCCTTCCCCATGCTACCTCCCCCCTCCCTCCCTACCTCCCCTTGCGTCCCCCTCGACTCCCCTCCCCATGCCTCCCTTCCCTCCCTTCCCTCCCCATCATCCCTTCATCCCCTCACCTCCCCTCCTTTTCTCCCTGCCCTTCCCCTTCCACCCAGTTAGCCCTCTTGTCCCTTCCTTTCCCCTTCCTTCCCTCCCCTTCCCCCCCCCTTCCCTCCCTCCCCCTCCCCTGATCCCTCGTCTCACCCACCCCTCTTCCACCCCTCCCTCCCCCACCTGCACACCCCTGCAGCCTGAAAAGGTGGTAGCGTCCCCGAGGGGTCAAGTAAGTACCGATTGGGACGCAACTCCCCGGGGACCAGACTCTGATGACGTCATTACTACGGGAGTGCCATTCCTCCACCTACCGGGTGACCGTCTTATTACCGGTGGACAGTGACAACCAAATATATAATAAATCAAATGAGAGAGAGAAAAAAACCGCTGCATAGGTATATATTTACAAGTGAGTGATGATGGCTCTGCGCCCATGTTCATAAGCACAATGATAATTACATAATATTGATCATATCTATGTGCATACGTAGATATGTATATAATAATGATCTGTCCACTGTTACAGTGTTAGGCTTAAAGGGCACACATATGGCAGATTAATATCAAATTAGACTAGGCAAAACTAATATTGGTTAGCACACGTAGCTACTGGACGTGGGCTTACTGTACCCAGCACAGAGCACAGCACAAGAACATCAACTGTTATACATGTTTAATGAGTGTAATAGTATAAATAGGATCTAAATCTAGGTAAGTGTTTTGTTCTAAAACAATTGATCCGTTTTTTTATATTATAGAATCAATTGTTTTAGATATACTGTATATGTCCCAATAGAAGCACGCTACCCAGTAGAAGCACACACACACACTATTTCAAGATTGGAAGCACACCCAAATTTACGGTCATATTCAGACTGAATGCACATAAAATAAGACAATCCTACTTTATTTCAGAGGCACGACAAAAACAATCCATGAAATTCTTTAACTTTGAATAGACGCGCGTTCCATGTGTCTGCACTCACACAGTGCGCGTCTATTGGGACATATATACGGTAAACGGTTCATCTCCATTTTACCTACAAAAAAAAAACCCTGCTATTTTGCCTACAACTTACAAGCATTTCGACTTTAAAAAAACCCAGCCATTTCGCCATTTTGTTAGCCTACAACCACCTCGTCGACATTCTTCACCAGACGGCCACACCACCACACGGCCACACGCTGTAGACAAAATGACAAGAGGCTAATTGGTGGGTTGTTGGGAGTTTTACGTCCTTGGCAACATGTAAGGTCATATCAGGACGGGTACCGACTTGTGACAATGCGCACTCATGGTGACTTTATAGTGCTACCCGACTGGGAGACCAGGCCACCACCACCATGACCCAATAACCCACAGAGTCAAATTATCCTGATACTATGCTAACCAGTCCTTTTCCTATCCTATTAATGCCCAACGCCAGACTAGGTATCGACAAGTATCAATTTTAAAGTCATTTGTTTGACTCAAACAGGGTTTGAACCTGTGGGTTCGAATCCCACGATCTACCAGAAAGGGAGTCGGACGCTCAACTCATTCAGCCACCCAGTCTGGTCAAGCAAAGAGCATAATACTGCAATTAATAGTATTAATAGTATTAATAGTATTAATAGTATTAATAGTATTAATATTATTAATTCTATTAATACTATTAATACTATTAATACTATTAATACTATTAATACTATTAATACTATTAATAATACTTACAACATTACAGGATATAATGCAAAAGATTCGTGAGATATCACGTGGTATGACACTCCTTGACTGCTCTATTCACAGATGAAATCCCCAGCGTTTCCCTTTTTCTTGACCCCAATCCGTGACATGTGTGGTTTCCAATTTTGTCAAAGTCCTGGTTGACGACGCGCTCGTTAAACCGACTTCCGGTCGTCTCCTCGCGCCAACGGACAAGGCTATCGGCTGTTGGACAGATCAGATGGAGCTGGGGTGGAAATAGCGAGGATGGGGGAGCAGGAGGGGAGAGGGGGGGAGAGGGTGAGGGGGGGGGGGGTGAGGATGTCAGACAGCTCAGATGGATCCGGGTGGAAATAGAGAGGATGGGTGGGGGGGGGGGGGGGGGGGGGAGGGGGATGTCGAACCAGATCGGATGGAGCTGGGTGGGGAAATAGAGAGAGGAGAGTGGAAGGAGGATGGGGAGGGAAGGCTGAGGGGAGGGGGAGAAGGAGGGGAGGGGGAGAAGGAGGGTGTGGGAGGATGGGGAGGGAATGAGGGTGTGAGGACGAGGGGGGAAGGAGGAGGGGGAGGAGGGGATGGGGAGGAAGAATGAGGAGTGGAAGGAGCGGGAAGGAGTGTGAAGGAGGAGGGGGAGAAGAAGAAGGAGGGGGAGAAGAATGGTGGGGGGGGAAGACGGGGGGTGGTGGGGATCTGAAGGAGGATGGGGGGAAGGAGAGGGGGGGTGGGGATCTGAAGGAGGATGGGGGGAAGGAGGGTGGGGGGAAGAGGGGGGGTGGGGATCTGAAGGAGGATGGGGGGAAGGAGGGTGGGGGGAAAAGGGTGGGGTGGGGATCTGAAGGAGGATGGGGGAAGGAGGGTGGGGGGAAGAGGGGGGGTGGGGATCTGAAGGAGGATGGGGGGAAGGAGGGTGGGGGGAAGAGGGGGGGTGGGGATCTGAAGGAGGATGGGGGGAAGGAGGAGGGGGGGGGGGGGGAGATGGGGAGGGAGCACTAGCACTAGCAGTAGCAGAACCATGTGCTGCATGCACTAGACCGTTTGTTTGTTTGTTTGTTTGGTGGAGTTTTACGTCCTGGCAAAACCTATGGTCAAATCAAGACGGCTACCGACTTGTGACAGTTCGCACTCATGGCGACTTTATAGTGCTGCCCCACTGGGAGACCAGGCTGCTGGCATCATGACCTGATATCCCACTCAGTCACATTATCCTGCCATGGGGCTAAGCAGTCCTTGCCCTATCCCATTAATGCTGAGCACCAGGCTATGAAGTGACAAGTATCAATTTTGTAAGTCATTGGTTTGACTCGACCGGGAATCAAACTCTCGATTTTCCGCATGGGAGGCCTGCACTCTACCGATTTGGTCACTCCATCCGGTCTGATGGTTAGATCACTTCGAAAATAGTGCGCTCTACTACTACTAGTACTAGTACTGCTACTGGGCGTTGTAGAGTTTGAAGTAACGAGAATTTTAGTTTTGGATAATTAAAAAAAGAAGATGGCTGAAATGTACATATATATATATATATATATATACAGTGTAGGCGTGAAACGATGTAATGTCCATAAATATGAGGACTTTCTGCATTGGTCAGTGAAGTGTTAATGCATGGGTCCCTTTGGTCGGTGGTCGGTGAAGTGTTACTGAATGGGTCCCCGGATCGCTATGATAACAGCGATAAGGATGACAACTGTAACCATCTCCGGGTATCAGTGAGCCGATCGGGTCCAGTGTGCAGGATAGGCCGTGTTAGCAATGTGTAGGTTGGGGTCAGTGTGCAGGCTAGTTGGGGTACCAGTGTGTAGGCTAGTTGGGGTACCAGTGTGCAGGCTAGTTGGGGTACCAGTGTGTAGGTTGGGGTCAGTGTGCAGGCTGCAAACTGCGACTACAGCTGGACATCTGAATTCAACCACCCATCTGACCCCCGCCCCTACCCCCACCCCTACCCCCACTCCCACCCCTACCCCCAACCCCACCCCTACCCCTACCCCCACTCCCACCCTACCCCCACCCCCACCCCCACTCCTACCCCACCCGACGCCCCATCTTCTTACCTGCTGGAATACTGGGCGAGGTGGCCGAATCGGTAGAGCGCGGACCTCGCGTGCGGGAGATCGGGAGTTCGGCTCCCGGTTTGTTTGTTTGTTTGTTTGTTTGTTTGTTGTTGTTTTACATCCTAGGAACATCTAAGTTCATATCAGGACGGGTACCGACTTGTGACAGTGCGCACTCATGGCGACTTTATAGTGCTGTCCCACTGGGAAACCAGGCCGTCGGCACCATGACCTGGTATCCCACTCAGTCATATTATCTTGAGCACACCAGTCCTTGCCCTGTCCTAATAATGCCAAGCGCCTGGCTAGGAAGCGACAAGTATCAATTTTTAAGTCATCGGTTTGACTCGACCAGGGTTCGAACCCACGACCCCACAATCTACCAGCAAGGGAGACGGACGCTCTAACTCATTTGGCCATCCCGTCTGGTCTCGGCTCCCAGTTGACTCAAACTAATGACTTATAAAATGTATACTTGTTGCTTCCTGGCCTGGCACTCGGCATTATTAGGATAGGGCAAGAACTGGTTTGCTCAGTGTCAGGATAATGTGACTGAGTGGGATATCAGGTCACAGTGCCAGCGGCCTGATTTCCCAGTGGGGCAGCACTACAAAGTCACCATGAGTGTTCACTGTCACAAGTCGGTACCCGTCCTGATATGACCTTAGATGTTGCCAGGACGTAAACCTCCAACCAACCCTTCATCATTCCCGGTAGGTTGAATGTGTACCATATACATTACAGCTCGGTATACATACATGCAGAGTTCCTGTTGCAGTGTTCACCTCGACCACCGCACCCTACTGCCTCCCACTACCCGGCTGGTGCAGCGTGTCAGTTATCACCTTTTGTCGCCGTGACGAAGACCTGTGGCATTCTGTGAGGGAAGGGTGGCACTCCCAACACCCACATTACACTGCAGCATTGTCATAACGCCAACGCAGGATGTTATGGATACGGCTATAAACAAGGATCTATAGGCATTTTATTTTTGTATTCTTCACTTATGGGATGGAGTCTGTTGTATTTTTACCTCCAACCCCCCTCGTCCGCCCCCAACAAATATGTTAGATATTAGTCATTGAGCTTCCAAGTTCCATTGATGGCAGAATGCATGTGTGTCTGTGTGTGCGTGTGTATGTGTGTGACTGCATGTGTATGTGTGCGCGTGTATGTGTGTGCGCACACATGTGTGTGTGTGTGAATGTGTATGTGTGTGCCTGTATGTGTGTGTATGTGTGTGACTGTATGTGTGCATGTGTGTGTATATGTGCGCGTGTGTATGTGTGTGACTGCATGTGTATGTGTGTGCGTGGTGTGTATGTGTGTGCGCACACATGTGTGTGTGTGAATGTGTATGTGTGTGCCTGTATGTGTGTGACTGTATGTGTGTGCATGTGTGTATGTGTGCGCGTGTGCCTGACTATATGTGTGTGCATGTGTGTATGTGTGCATGTGTGTATGTGTGTGCATGTATATGTGTGTGAATGTATGTCTATGTGTGTATGACTGTGTGCATGTGTATGTGTGCATGTTTGTATGTGTGAGCATGTGTATGTGTGTGCGTGTATACATGTGTGACTGTATGTCTATGTGTGTATGACTGTGTGTGGAGATTTGTGTATGTGTGTGTATGTGTGTGACTGTATGTATGTGCATGTGTGTCCATGTGTATGTATGTGTGTATGTGCATGTGTGACTGTGTATGTGTATGTCTGTGTGTCTATGTGTGTGATTATGTATGTGCGTGTGTGTATGTGTGTAGGTATGTGTGTATGTGCATGTGTGACTGTGTATTTGTGTGACTCTATGTATGTGTGTATGTGTGGGTGTGACTGTGTATGTGTGTGTATGTGTGTGACTATGTATGGGTGTGTATGTGTGTGTGACTGTGTATGTGTGTGACTATAAATACGTGTGTGTGCGTGTATATGTGTCTGTATGTATGTGTATGTGCGTGTATGACTGTACCTGTATGTGTGTGTGTCCATCCGTGTGGCTGGCATTCAAATAGATGCATTGAGTGGATTGGTTAAAAGCTGCATAGTCCGCCGAAAGCATAACATTTAAAAAACAAAAACGCTTACCTATGTTTAAGCCTACATATCGCTGTCACACTCATTGAACAGTTGTTACTGCATGGAATGGGTTACCAAGCCAATTTAACAGAACCTGTTACCACAGATTCAACAATACATACCATACTACTAAATATAGCATAATCTTTGCTGGTACTGCTGAAGTCTATGTAGATAAAAGATTCACCCCGTACTGACAGTACATGGGTGAAAACCAACCCATTAGAAAAGCTGGCGAAGAATTTCAACATGCTGGGGAAATTAATGTCGTAATTTAAGAAGCAATATTTATTCTTTATATATATATGTTTTTTTATTTCCCCGCTATCTTTGAGCTGAAAAATGTAATAAAACATGCAGTTTAATAGACTTTAAAAGTGAAATCGACGTCGTTCTATCGCCGTCTTGTCTTTTTGCATTCTCTCCCATTTCACCAACTCTGTGCTGATATAAGTAACCATTTCACACTGGTGCCAGGAATTCTACTTCCTGTTCCATACTAAAGCTATTTTCGCCCGTATTTACACTACGTTGTCGTTCACCCGTGTACAAGTACATGGTGAATCTTTTATCTTAAAGTCTATGGTGTTAGGAATGTGCCGTGCCCGCCAACATTAATTTGGCATGTGTGACCGAGGCTTTTAAGTAGAATTGTATTCTACATTCTTAATGGAAGCTCAATGACTAATATCTCCCAATGTAATGCTAGGTACACACCTACCGTTTATGACTCGCGCACTAAAACTCGCCACCCGACCCGACCCGCTTAAAACTGAAAACGGGCCGATTTATTTTTCGAATCGCGAATCGCAATCGTAAGGAAGCACTTTTAGCCCTAAAATTGAGTTTTAAGTCGCGAATCGCAATCGGTAGGTGTGCTAGGGGAGTGCACACCTCAAGACTTTTGGGCAATTTTAGATCGAATACGGTAGGTGGGTGCGGAAAAACGGTAGGTGTGTACCTAGCATTAGTCATATCAAAATAAAAGCTGCCTTAAATTGAAGAAAAGTAGACTATAGCGACCAATCTAATGTATTTATCTTAGAAAATTGCAGAAATTCAAAACCATCGCATTATGCAACCTTAACCATGTTGGCGCCAATATGGGTAATTGACAGGGATACTAGCTTCTTTTAAGGGAAGTCATCCACGACCTAAGCACCAGCCAAGTAATTCTGATTTTCCTTATGAGGGCATCAGTCGCGAACATGGCCTTTTCATTGTCCAATCAAAAATAAATAAAACAGAAAATTAGGTCGGCATTGCTACTTGATGTCTACACCACACTGGGTGCGGTGGCCGAATCGGTAGAGCGCAGGCCTCACGTGCGGGAGATCGGGAGTTCGGTTCCCAGTCGAGTCAAACCAATGACTTATAAAATTTATACTTGTCGCTTCCTAGCATGGTGCTTGTCATTAATAGGATACGGCAAGGACTGGTTAGCTCAGTGTCAGGATAATGTGACTGAGTGGGATATCGGGTCATGGGGCCGGTGGCTTGATTTCCCAGTGGGGCAGCACTATAGTATAAAGTCGCCATGAGTGTGCACTGTAACAAGTCGGCACCCATCCTGATATGGGCCTTAGATGTTGCAAGGGCGTAAAACTCCAACAACCAACCGTCTACACGACTGGTCTTCACACCATTTATCTCTAACGCAAATGACATTCTACATCAAGCCTTCGACCCATCAAGACATGTCAATTGTGCTGGGTTCGTGGGAAAAGGTTGAACTAGTCGAGCGTGGCCAGGACTGTCTTTATTCTTATGGGCAGCCACGACATGCGCTTCTCATTTCTGACGAAATCAGACTGTAGGATTTCACGGTAACGATCGTTACCGGTAACGTGTCGTTACCGTGCTGGGGAAACCAGGGAACCGAAATTGCGTTTCCCATGATATTGATAAAACGAAAGGCAATTAATTAAAAAAAAAAAAAAAATGCTACAGACGGTTGTTTTCATAACATTGTAGATTATTAAAGGTATATGTACAATTTCTGCACAGGTGTGTTCAAAATATACTCCTACTAAATTTAATTAAGTCTTTCAAGAATGGGTACCCATCACCAATTTTACGGTACCGAAAAACAGTTACCCATGGATTCCCATGAGTACCATGCACGGAAGCCAAAAAGTGTTTCCCATGAAATCTGAAATCCTACATCCTGCAATATCTTTTACTCAGATGACATATCGTAGACCAAGTTACTCGTGATCTTACTGCCTCTTGAAGGATTTCTAAACCTGACTATTAAAATTAATACATTTTTGTTGTTGATGTTTGCTATGTTTGATACCCCAGTCACACTAACCCCGAATAGCCGATGTTTACCTTTTGTGATGGGGGGGGGGGGGGGGGTGTCGTTTAACAAATAAACAAACTAGTCACACTACTGCTTGCGATCAAGTTGTGACCATAAAAAAAAGGGGTGGTCGCAAAGAGATCGCAAGTGGTCGGAACATGGTCCTCAGTAGATAAAAGATTCACCCGGTACTTGTAGTACACGGGTGAAGATCAGCCTTATATAAAAACGGTCGAAAAATCGAGGTAATGAAATGAGTCTTTATGAGAGCCTAATTTCTCAATCTAAGAAGCAACATTTATTCTTTGTATATGTCTTCATGTTTACCTGCTACTTTTGAGTTGGAAAATATAATAAAACATATACTTTAATGCAATTTAAAAGTGAAATTGATGGCGTTCTATGGCCGCCATCTTGTCTTTTTGCATTCTCGCCCATTTCACCAACTCTGTGCCTATATGAGTAGCCATTTGATACTGGAGCCACAGTTTCTAGTTCATGTTCCATACTAAACCTATTTTTGCCCGTATTTACAGTCCATTGTACTTCACCCGTGTACTACAAGTACCGGGTGAATCTTTTATCTAGGTCCTCAGTGGTTGCCAACCTTGCGACAATTTTCATCACAAGGAGGTTGCAGCTACTGGGCCCGTATGCATGAATCGGAGTTAGGCTTAGCCGGTGCTACACGCTAGCTCTGGGGTAGCTATCCGCGGCTAGGAGGGCCTTGGTTAATTAGGTCAAGGCGTATGCACCAATGTCCAAGCCTGGGCGGATAGCTAACCATGAAATTATTTATAGATTTGGGAATTCCCTCGATTTGACAATATGAATAAGGCCGCCAATGCGGCGGGAGCGTTAATATCGGTTCGAATTTAGGGTTAATTTGATTAAATTTCACTTATGGCGTATGTAATTACATTAAAAATGACAGCATTTAGGCCAAATATATTTCCCCCGATATGGTGGCGGCCATGTTTAGTTGATGTTGAACAGTATGAATATCGACGTCGCTCCGGTGGTGGCGATTTGTTTACTTTACATTCGTCGATTCGAAAATATTAATATTGCCGCTGATGCGGCAGCAGCGTTAATATCGCTTCGCATTTAGGGTTAAATTGATAAAATTTCACTTATGGCGTACGTAATTCTTTTAAATATGACAGCATTGAATAGATTGATAGCCACACACGCACACTAACCGGCACGGCTAGCAGTTAAACCTGACTTGAAATCAGGGTAGCTTAGCCTAGGCTATGGTCGGCTGTTAGCGCTGGCACGGGCTCATGCATGCGGATTTTCCAACCTTAGCCGGGTGGAGCTACCCTAGCCGCATTTAGAGCCCTAACTCCGATTCATGCATACGGGCCCAGCACTATAAACCTCCTTGCTACAAAAATGGTCGCCCAGAGGTCGGCGACCATTGCTTTGGTCGCAAGGAGGTCGCCAGTGACAAATTCCAACTGCATACATACTACCTACCAATGAAGCTTGAAGTTCAATCCCCAATTTTCGGCGTTGCCCGTGCCCCTTTTAATGCCAATTAATTTAATTATGGTAAAATTTAAAGCAGCACAGGTCTCCATTCCCAATCAATACTGATTGTTCGGGCCAGTATGGCAGTAGAAACTAACCACGAGAAAATAGCGTTGTACATTGGTTAATTGATTAATTTATTGGTTGGTTGATTGATTGTTGTTGGTGGTTTAGTGGTCTGCGCTGACCTCTCACTCACAGGCAAGGAGTCACATACACAGGTAGGCGTGAATAGGGCCGTTACATCAGAGAGCAGCCTAGGTGGTGAAATGGTTAGCACACTGGCCCAGAATGCAAGAGGTGTGGGTTTAATTCTTGCTCTAGGCACAACATTTCCTATTTTCATCAGCCACACTGACACTGGTGCCATGACCAGGATTCTGTGCAAGCTGTACGCTGTGAACCTGCCCTGTGTATATAAGCGCATTGCCTGTATGCATATCATTGTAAGCATTAAACAATGTATGGACGTAAACCATTTAAAAGACTTAGAATTCCAGGGGGACGAGTGTAGTAGTCTGCACTGACCTCTCAGGCAAGGAGCCGCATAGACAGGTAGGCGTGGATAGGGTGGTAACATCAGGGAGCCTAGATGGTGTAATGGTTAGCACACTGGCCTGGAATGCAAGAGATGTGCGTTCTATTCTGCTCTAGGCGCAATATTTCCCATTGTCACCCCCCCACTTCTCCACAACAGCAACAAAGGCTGTGTTCACTGATAGGCAACTGGTGGGGGGGGGGGTCGGACCTTCCAGCCTTAGACATTGTAAACAGTGGGACTCATGACACTTGTCGCATAAACCTCTGATTACCACCACAAGTACTCACATCTACTAAAACTTAAAAATCTATAACTTAGTATAACCCGCCCTAATATGACCTTAGATGTTGCTAGGGTGTAAAACAACAACAACAACAACAAACAAACAAAACTTAGTATAACTGAGCGTGTAACCCCCACACTTCCTCACGGCTTGGTATAGGGCCAGCATGTTGGGTATATCCCCCATATATATATATATATATTTTTTGTGTTTTGTTTTTTTGTTTGTTGTTATATGTATATATATATATATATATATATATATATATATATATATATGAAGTGGGTGATACTATAATCGAGCTGTGGCCGGTGCGCACTTGGGTCGAGCAACCCGCATTTGGAAATGTGGGCTGCTCGCCAAGACAAACCCGCATTGGCTATCAAATGCGGGGAAGGGTTCACTTCTGTAACTTGTTGCTAGGAGATGTACTGCGGCGTCCCGTGCTACTCTCCTAGCAACGTAGAAGGGTCGAGTGGTCGGGCTCAGATCCATCGGACGTATGCTTTGCACACTCTGATGTTTTAGACAAAATTTAGGCTTTAATTGTGGAAATTCGAAACATTATTAACTCTAAATGATGGCAGGGGAAGGATTTATTCATATCGGTGATGTTGGAGAACATAGATTGTATTGGTAGGAACAGAAATAAAGTTGTGAGCTATTAAAAGTGATTGAAACGTTCCTTGCATTCCTTACTATCCACCAGTCCCTTAGTATATTAACTGCTATGGTCAACTCTAAACCAATGATTCACTATTATCTCCAGTATTAAGGGCCTTCTGCCCAGCTGGCCGTGCGTAGCCTACTCCCTCCTCCGTGGGATTTGTAACTACCGTATTAACTTGAACATGAATAACAAGTAGTAATATCTCGGGTGTTTATAAGTGACAGCGGCAGTGGAGTACACTGGCTGCTTTGTTTTGGAATTACATTAATTAATATACAAATAAATGTGGCAGGGGTAGAGGCAGTAAACTAAGAGAGTAATAAATACATATTTAATGCGGGAGGAGTAGAGCCCGTACATATGTGCCACTCCGGCTGTCCGCCCTTAGCCCGGGTTTCATCTAACAAAGCCGGTCAACCGGCGGAGGGACGGAGAGGCGGTGGGGGCCTGCCGCAGGCCCAGGAAACCAACACGGAATCATATGGAAATCTTCAGGAAATAG
>CM059194.1:96218842-96249575 GCA_030323885.1 Branchipolynoe longqiensis
GAGTGAGGGAAGTGAGTGAGTGGAGAGGAGGGAGTGAGGGGAGAGGAGGGAGGAGGGAGTGAGCGGAGGGGGGGAGTGAAGGGAGGGGGGAGTGAGGGGAGGGATATATGGTGAGTGCAGACCTTGATGTATCTTGACTCGTAATAGGAGCAGTGCCATCTTATCTCCACTACCCATACCTCCTCCATCACGTAGACGCGCACACCTCGGCCCGACTTCCGCTACACAACTCGATAAGCATCGCCAGCCAATCAGGGCGCGCCTACACTGGTCCCGCAGCGCTGATTACCTCCCTCGGAACCAGTGTCAACCACACGAAGCAGCGCAGCCCCAGGTGGACCACTAGTGACACGCGCCTGTTCTCGCGTGTTGTTCGAGACCTGGTTGTCGGCGACTACTGTATGTACACTGCGACTTGAGAACGAGGAAGCATCAATTAAACGTACACTAAAACCTCTCTAAAACGACCGTATTCATGTTAATGGAAATCCGCCCCCCCCCCCATTTACCACAAATACAATGGTGGCCAACATCGGCTGGGTGTCAACCAATAACTGGCGATGTCACCGGGGCAGTTTTAACTGTTTCAAGTCTTTCTGAAACCTTGTGTTGATATTAGATAGTAGCTGGAGAAAATACATCAAATTCTCTTTTTTTCATTTTTTTTTTTCATTGGGGTTCAATGTTCCACATGTTTTTAAAAGCAACGGAAATTGAAGTTGACCAAAAATCGCTGAGATCTTTCATCCCTGACTAAGTAACATTGGGGTGTAGAGCCTGGAATGAGATGTTGGATCATGAAGGCATGCAGGCCTCGGCTCTGTATAGTAGGGTGGATAGCGCGATTGCACGGGTGATCTTGCCTTTGACCCGCATGGACACATGGTGGTTGTTCCAGAGTCTCTGGCGTAGTCGGCCGAAAGATGCGCTAGCCTTGGCCATCCTCCTCTGTATTTCAGCATCAATGCGTCCATCACTTGATATAGTGCTTCCGAGGTAGGTGAATTCCGGAACAGAGTTCAGCTTGTTTCCCTCAACCATGATATCCTCCTCTCGGGTTCTTGTAGAGTTGGGTTGGTACAGCACCTCCGTCTTCTTGATGTTAATCTTCAGGCCGAACTTCTTTGATGCATCGGAGAAAGCGTCCACTATTTTCTGGATCTCTTCAGCAGAGTGGGCAGCCAGTGGACGGTCATCTGCGAATAGCAGCTCTCTCACCAGTATCGGAGTAGTCTTGATCTTCACTCTGAAGTGTGCGACATTGAATAGGTTAGCGCTCTGTCTGGACTGTATATAGATGCCATCGTCCATGCCTCGGAAAGCCTCATTGAGCATTGCTGATAGGAAGATGGAGAAGAGGGCCAGTACACAACCTTGCTTGACCCCATTGGTAACCCCGAGCGATTCCGAGACTTCCCCTCCAAACACTAACATTCGGCATCATTCCTTTATGTAGAGCCTTGATCATAGTTGTGAACTTCTCTGGGCATCCATACTTCCTCAGTCCTCCCGACTTTATCAAACGCCTTAGTGAAATCGACAAATACCATATACAGTGGTCGGTCCTGCTCAATGCACTATTATTGTAGCTGTCGGAGACAAAATATCATATCGACGGTGCTCCGGTTACCTCTGAAGCCACACTGTGACTTCCATACTTCAGCAGGAATTCCATCACCCCCAGGTGCTTTGCCATCTTTCTGGCTGGCGATTGCTCTAGCCATCTCATCCATGATTGGAGGCATGTTTTGGTAATGCGCTGCTGGATGTTGTCCAGAGCTTCGTGATCTATGTCACCAAGGACGCTGAGTAGCTTCTGGAAGTATTCACTCCATCTTGCCACAACTCTCTTGCTGTCAGAAAAGGTCTCCATTCCATCTGTTGATTTCAGGTGAACAGGTCCCTTCTTCACGGGTCCCCACACTTCCTTCAGTCCATTACATTTCATGAAAGCTGCCTGCAAAAGTGTTGAAGTGCTGCTGGCTTTTGCACGTTACCAGCGGCACTCTCTCTGGGAGCAAATAGAGGTTTCACACCGGCAAGAACATGTCAAGACAGGCGCAAAACTATTTGTCCCTGCAGTGGCTGGTCGGCAGATGGGAGTTCCATACATCAACCGCCCTTGATGCTGCCACAGTGACATGGTTTTCAGTTCAGGGTTTGCTCCCTTAGCCTTCGGTTCTGTCAAGAACCTGTACCACAAGGCAGTGGTTTACAACTCTGCAGGGCAGGGGCGTCAAACTCGCTGAGGTATTGCAATACCTGCATACCAATGAAGAATACATAGCAGGGAAATGAGGTGCTACCGCAAGATACTACACATCTCATACAAAGACTATGATATCAATGAGGAACAAAGATCTCTTGAGCAATGAGGAACAACAGACCTGACAATTGTAAAGAGATGTAAATTGGAGTGGTGCTGCGCTACTTCCCGTTCATCAGGTATCGTGCAAGGCACAGTGAAGGTGGCAAGAAAAGAAGGCGGGCAAAGGAGGAGGTGGGAAGACAACATCAGGGAATGGACAGGACTGGAGTTGGGCAAGAAGGGAGAGGAAGTGCGATATAGAGGTGGGAGAGGGAGGTGAGAGAGAGAGGGGATGGGAGAGGGGGATGGTAGAGGGGGATGGTAGAGGGGATGGGGAGAGGGATGGGAGAGGGATGGGAGAGGGTGGGAGAGGGATGGGAGAGGGATCGGAGAGGGATGGGAGCGGGAGGGAGAGGGATAGAAGAGGGAGGTGGGAGAGGGTGGGAAGGGGTGTGGGAGAGGGTGTGGGAGAGGGCTGGGAGAGGGGATGGGAGAGGGGCGGGAGAGAGGGATGGGGAGAGGGGGTGGGAGAGGGGATATGAGAGGGGGGGAGGAAGGAGGTAGAGAGGGGATAGGAGAGGGGATGGGAGAGGGGATAGGAGAGGGGGTGGGAGAGGGGATATGAGGGTGTGGGAGAAGGAGGTGGCACAGGGATAGGAGAGGGGGTGTGGGAGAGGGGATAGGAGAGGGGATAGGAGAGGGGATAGGAGAGGGGTGGGAGAGGGGATAGGAGAGGAGGTGGAGAAGGGATATGAGACGGGGTGGGAGAGAGGAGAGGAGACGGGGTGGGAGAGGGAGTGGGAGTGGGAGATGGTGGTGGGAGATGGCGGTGGGAGATGGCGGTGGGAGATGGCGGTGGGAGATGGCGGTGGGAGATGGCGGTGAGGAAGGTGGGGGAGAGAAAGCCGGCCTTGGGGGGGGGGGCACTTTCGGGAATAGTCTATATTCCCACAGTGACTGAGTATGGCTTCAACTCTTGTCGCTCAGGCCGCTGCTGATTGGTCGAGATATCGTGGGCGGGATGACGGGGCCTGAGCAGGACTTGCCCTATCCTAAGAATGCTGAGCACCAGGCTAGGAAACAACAAGTATCAAGTCATTGGTTTGACTCGACCAGAGTTCGAAACCACGATCCCACGATCTACCAATACGGGAGACAGACGCTCTAACTCATTCGGCCATCGATCTGTTTGTTTGTTGTTGTTTTACGTCTTAGCAACATATAAGGTCATATCAGGACGGGTACCGAATGGTAACGGTGCGCACTCATGGTGACTTTATAGTGCTGCCCCACTGGGAGACCAGGCTGCCAGCACCATGACCTGATATCCCACTCAGTCACATTATCTTGACACTGAGCCAACCAGTCCTTGCCCTATCCTAATAATGCCGAGCATCTGGCTAGGAAGCGACAAGTATAAATTTTTAAGACATTGGTTTGACTCGACCAGGGTTCGAACCCACAATCCCATGGTCTACCAACACGAGAGACGGACGCTCTAACTCATTCGGCCATCCCGTCTAGTTGCCATCGATCTAAGTTGGATATGTAAGAACAAATCTAGGTAAGTGCTTTGTTTATCGGGGCTATGCAGCTTTTAGAGCCCCCCTTAGAGCCCCCCCCCCTTTGCTGCTACCCACCGACAGGCTGCGTTGAGTGGTAAGAGCGCTCATCTGCTATGCGGCAGGCCAGGAGAACGAGCCCCTTATACTTTTTATAGTCAGATTGATCCGTGAACAAGTCATGTCAAACACTTACAAAATCGACATTATCTCCACTGATGGCCAGTCAGTATTACTAGAGAAAAAAAGCCCTCGGATGGGGTTTGAACCCACGACCCCCCAAACAGGAAGCCAGTCAGCGCTCTTACCGATTCGGCCACCCTGTCGGTGTAACTACGATGCACACAAAAGGTACATTCAATATTGGCAGAAATGAAACCATTCATAATTTCAAATTAGTGTGCAATACTTTTTACCCCCTTTTTTTGGGGAGTTGGGGGGGGGGGCCTGGAGCGTGGGTGTACATTAGTTGATTAAGCAGGAGAGTGTGCATTGCTTGGAAAAGGATATCTCCCACATTTCCTCAATCAGTAGCCGGGGTGTGTGTGTGTGTGGGGCTTATTATTAGCTTGTAGGGGTTGCCATATAGACTAAATGAGGCTGTTGCCAAGGGCGGTGAGGGGTTGGTGAGCGGGTTGGGGGTGGGGGAGGGGCGGGGGTGCGGTGAGGGCTTTAAATATTTGATGTGAACAAAATGTCAAATTAATTTTTGGCAGGCATATATCGAAAAGCTTGACATTACCAGAGGCTTCAACAACCGCAGGTTCTGTTAAAGCTGCATAGTCCGATGAAATATCAAATTTTCAAAACCAAACCAATTATCTAGATTTGATTTGACATATCTAACTTAGATACTGATGCACTTATTAAGCATTTGTTTCTGTGTACAAGGCAATACTGAGTCAATTTAACAGAACCTATTATTGCAGAAGTCTATTCTATGGTGTCAGAGTTTTGGCAAGCTTGCCAAAACTAATTTTCTATGTTTGCACTCAAAATATCTCAAAAGTTTACCATTTAAAATAAAAGTAACTTTGAACTATAATGTAAAGTAGATACTAGTGATCGATCTAATATATTTATCTCAGAAAAAATACAGAAATTCTAAACCATCGGACTATGGAACTTTAAATTGACATAGTATTCCTTCAATGCAGCAATAACCAGTATCTAAGTAAGATATCTATTTAATTAATTAATATTAAATCTTAATTACTTTCTTACCTCGGTAATTCCATATGTATTTCAATTCATTTTAAGTCTTACTTGATTACTTTCTTAATTAGCTAATTATATGTTTTTAACATTTCTTACTTCATAGTGGCCGATGGGTGCCCATAATCAAGTTGGGTAATGAATCGCGGTAATAAGGTCTCCATTTCCGGTGTTTGTGTGTGTGTGTTAGTTTTGTTGTTGTCAAACTGCTCCATCCACGCCTAATGTTTTATACCCAATTCAACACTGGGCGCGGTGGCCGAATCGGTAGAGCGCAGGCCTCGTGTGCGGGAGATCGCGGGTTCAATTCCCAGTCAAGTCAAACCAATGACATACAAAATTTATACTGGCCGCTTCATAGCTTGTCGCTCACCATTAATAGGATAAAGGAAGGACTGGTTAGCTCAGTGTCAGGATAATGTAACTGAGTGGGATATCGGGTCATGGTGCTGGCGGCCTGATCTCCCAGTAGGGCAGCACTATAATAAAGTCACCATGAGTGTGCACTGTCACAAGCCTTATCTTTCCTGATATGACCTTAAGTGTTGCCAGGATGTAAACCACAACAACCAATTAATCAAATTGAAAATGAGGACTAATAGCAGCCTGGCTGTGGTATTGGTTTAATGCGCGTTGATTCGAGTGGGAGTGCTTTATTGGTTATTACCCCAGTTAATGGTTCCGGTTTAGACGTGACCGCTGTCAGAGCCACACGGATTTATTACAAGGAGGAAAGGAAGCGAAAAAAAACCTCACCCAGCGTCAACATAACGACAAATAGGCTGCATTAACCCCCTTTAATGTGCGTTCTATATGACGACAGATAGGCTGCATTAACCCCCTTTAATGCGTGTTCTACATGATGACAAATAGGCTGCATTAACAGCCTTTAATGCGTGTTCTACATGATGACAAATAGGCTGCATTAACACCCTTTAATGTGTGTTCTACATGACGACAAATAGGCTGCATTAACCCCCCTTAATGTGTGTTCTACATGATGACAAATAGGCTGCATTAACCCCCTTTAATGTGCGTTCTACATGATGACAAATAGGCTGCATTAACCCCCTTTAATGTGTGTTCAACATGATGACAAATAGGCTGCATTAACCCCCTTTAATGTGTGTTCTACATGATGACAAATAGGCTGCATTAACCCCCTTTAATGTGTGTTCTACATGACGACAAATAGGCTGCATTAACCCCCTTTAATGTGTGTTCTACAGATGACAAATAGCCAACCCCACAAAAAGCTGCATTAACCCCCTTTAATGTGTGTTCTACATGATGACAAATAGGCTGCATTAACCCCTTTAATGTGTGTTCTACATGGACAAATAGCTGCATTAACCCCCTTTAATGTGTTCTACATGATGACAAATAGGCTGCATTAACCCCTTTAATCAGTGTTCTACATGATGACGAATAGGCTGCATTAACGCCCTTTAATGTGTTCTACATGATGACAAATAGGCTGCATTAACCCCCTTTAATGTGTGTTCTACATGATGACAAATAGGCTGCATTAACCCCCTTTAATGTGTGTTCTACATGATGACAAATAGGCTGCATTAACCCCCTTTAATGTGTGTTCTACATGATGACAAATAGGCTGCATTAACCCCCTTTAATGTGTGTTCTACATGATGACAAATAGGCTGCATTAACCCCCTTTAATGTGTGTTCTACATGATGACAAATAGGCTGCATTAACCCCCTTTAATGTGTGTTCTACATGATGACAAATAGGCTGCATTAACCCCTTTAATGTGTGTTCTACATGATGACAAATAGGCTGCATTAACCCCTTTAATGTGCGTTCTATATGATGACAAATAGGCTGCATTAACCCCCTTTAATGTGTGTTCTACATGATGACAAATAGGCTGCATTAACCCCCTTTAATGTGTGTTCTACATGATGACAAATAGGCTGCATTAACCCCCTTTAATGTGTGTTCTACATGACAAATAGCTGCATTAACCCCTTTAATGTGTTCTACATGATGACGAATAGGCTGCATTAACCCCCTTTAATGTGTGTTCTACATGATGACAAATAGGCTGCATTAACCCCCTTTAATGTGTGTTCTACATGATGACAAATAGGCTGCATTAACCCCCTTTAATGTGCGTTCTACATGATGACAAATAGGCTGCATTAACCCCCTTTAATGTGTGTTCTACATGATGACAAATAGGCTGCATTAACCCCTTTAATGTGCGTTCTATATGATGACAAATGGGCTGCATTAACCCCCTTTAATATGTGTTCTATATGATGACAAATAGGCTGCATTAACCCCCTTTAATGTGTGTTCTACATGATGACAAATAGGCTGCATTAACCCCCTTTAATGTGTGTTCAACATGATGACAAATAGGCTGCATTAACCCCCTTTAATGTGTGTTCTACATGATGACAAATAGGCTGCATTAACCCCCTTTAATGTGTGTTCAACATGATGACAAATAGGCTGCATTAACCCCCTTTAATGTGTGTTCTACATGATGACAAATAGGCTGCATTAACCCCCTTTAATGTGTGTTCAACTTCAATGATGACAAATAGGCTGCATTAACCCCCTTTAATGTGTGTTCAACATGATGACAAATGGGCTGCATTAACCCCCTTTAATGTGTGTTCTACATGATGACATATAGGCTGCATTAACCCCCTTTAATGTGTGTTCAACATGATGACAAATAGGCTGCATTAACCCCCTTTAATGTGTGTTCAACATGATGACAAATGGGCTGCATTAACCCCCTTTAATGCGTGTTCTACATGATGACATATAGGCTGCATTAACCCCCTTTAATGTGTGTTCTACATGAGACAAATAGCTGCATAACCCCCTTTAATGTGTTCTATATGACGACAAATAGCTGCATTAACCCCCTTTAATGTGTGTTCTACATGATGACAAATAGGCTGCATTAACCCCCTTTAATGTGTGTTCTACATGATGACAAATAGGCTGCATTAACCCCCTTTAATGTGTGTTCTACATGATGACAAATAGGCTGCATTAACCCCCTTTAATGTGTGTTCTACATGATGACAAATAGGCTGCATTAACCCCCTTTAATGTGTGTTCTACATGATGACAAATAGGCTGCATTAACCCCCTTTAATGTGTGTTCTACATGATGACAAATAGGCTGCATTAACCCCCTTTAATGTGTGTTCAACATGATGACAAATAGGCTGCATTAACCCCCTTTAATGTGTGTTCTATATGATGACAAATAGGCTGCATTAACCCCCTTTAATGTGTGTTCTACATGATGACAAATAGGCTGCATTAACCCCCTTTAATGTGTGTTCTACATGATGACAAATAGGCTGCATTAACCCCTTTAATGTGTGTTCTACATGATGACAAATAGGCTGCATTAACCCCCTTTAATGTGTGTTCTACATGATGACAAATAGGCTGCATTAACCCCCTTTAATGTGTGTTCTACATGATGACAAATAGGCTGCATTAACCCCCTTTAATGTGTGTTCTATATGATGACAAATAGGCTGCATTAACCCCCTTTAATGTGTGTTCAACATGATGACATATAGGCTGCATTAACCCCCTTTAATGTGTGTTCAATGATGACAAATGGCTGCATTACCCCCTTTAATGTGTTCACATGATGACATATAGGCTGCATTAACCCCCTTTAATGTGTGTTCAACATGATGACAAATAGGCTGCATTAACCCCCTTTAATGTGTGTTCAACATGATGACAAATAGGCTGCATTAACCCCCTTTAATGTGTGTTCAACATGATGACAAATAGGCTGCATTAACCCCTTTAATGTGTGTTCAACATGATGACAAATAGGCTGCATTAACCCCCTTTAATGTGTGTTCAACATGATGACAAATAGGCTGCATTAATCCCCTTTAATGTGTGTTCTACATGATGACAAATAGGCTGCATTAACCCCTTTAATGTGTGTTCTACATGATGACAAATAGGCTGCATTAACCCCTTCAATGTGTGTTCTACACGACGACAAATAGGCTGCATTAACCCCCTAGCAACATCTAAGGTCATATCAGGAGAAGGCTAGGAAGACATAAGTATCAATTTTTTAAGTCATTGATTTGACATTACCGGGGTTTGAACTCCCGACCTTCTGCATGGAAAGCCTGCATTCTACCGATTCGCCCACCGGCTCTGGTTCCTGGCTTTGGACTCCACTAGGTTAGTCCAGCAAACAACTGACATGGATTTTTTGCGCCTGAACCCTTTAGTCCGAGAGGTAATGGGACCTACCAGTCACCCCCCCCCCCTACTCTGCTAGACTAGTCCTAAGATGTACCTTAGGGTGTGCTAAACACATTACAACTTGTTCCCAAAGAATCCATAGGGATGCATCAGAGTTACAGCCCTAAATGTGAGGGTGCCGTCTCGAACACTGATTATAGTTTTCAAAATGCGGTTGAAATAAAAATACAGTAAATCACACACAAAAAACTTGTCTTGTTCCTAATGACTAAAATCTTTAACAAATGTGTGTCTGAATGTGCAAAATGAAATATGTTGAGACACTGGCTCACAGTGGTGGTTTACATCAGTACAGTGCATTTCTAAGGAGACAAATCATAAAAAAATGGAAGTTTTCCGTCTTTCTTTAAAAGAAATACCTGCATCACACTTTGCAGTCATTCTTTCCTTCAGAATACCAGTCTTTGGGCTATTCACAACCTAACTTTGGGTGTTATGACGTACCTAGTTGTCGCAGTGCTGGATTTAACTTCCCTGTCCCCTATGTCTGACAATATCAGAATTCATTTCTTAACTTCTAGTGGCAGGATTTCATTGTTAACAAACTTAACAAAAAATAATTTTCAAACCTGACTGGATCTTCTTGAATCAAGAGAGATGAATGAGGGACAAAGCTAAAGGTGTTTGGACAACTGAAGCCACTACAGTGTTTCAATTCATATACAGTAAAACCTCTCTAACCGACCACCTCCACAGATCGACCACTCCCCTATATCAATCACTTTATTTGGGTCCCAATCGATCGCCCATACAATACCATTGTAACGATATTGTCGTGGGGGTGATGAAAATGGGAAATACTGTGCCTAGAGCGGAACTCGAACCCACATCTCTTTGCATTCCGGGCCAGTGTGCTAACCATTACACCACCTAGGCTCCCTGATATCAACACACTCCCCACGGCTACCTGTCTATGTGGTTACTTGCCTGAGAGGTCAGTGCAGACCACTACACTCGTCCCCCTGGAATTGTAAGTCTTGTAATGCTTACAATTACATACATACAGGCAATGCACTAACACATACATACACAGGGTAGGTTCAACAACCATACAGCGCAAAGCTTGTACAGGATCCTGATCACGGCAACCAGTGTCGTGGGGGTGATGAAAATGGGAAATATTGCGCCTAGAGCGGGACTCGAACCCACATCTCTTTGCATTCCGGGCCAGTGTGCTAACCATTACACCACCTAGGCTCCCTGATATCAACACACTCCCCACGCCTACCTGTCTATGTGGTTACTTGCCTGAGAGGTCAGTGCAGACCACTACAATATAAATAAAATTCCCTAACCCGACCACCTCCCTAAATGAGCCATTTAAAGTCGGTGCCATGGTCGGTCGATTTAGAGAGGTTTTAATGTAGTGTTCAAAGTTGCATGGTCCGATGATATCAATATACGTTCAAAAGCAAGACACTAATCTAAATTTGCTCCTACATATCCAACTTAGATAGTGGTGCCCTCCCTTATCAATTGGTGCTGCCTTTATCTGTTTATGGAATAAAATCTGACTTTACTAGAACGATATTCGCACACCTACTGAAGGAAGTCATATGCCTCAGAAACACCTCCAAAAAATGCAGGTCAATTTCGTGATCTCTCCTAGCCTCTCGGCGGTCTTGACCTGATTTCACAGAATACATGACGTGGACTGAAACACTACCCAAAACAAAGGTAGGTTTTCTCTGGGGGGTTTTTCAGTACAACTTCCGTGATCGACCTTTCTTCTCATTAGCTCGATAAAGTGTGACATTATCTTACTCACTTGATAGCTAATCATATAAAGTGTCACTGATATTGAAGTAAAGGTGTTTGAATCAGGATGTTTACTCACTGGCAGTCTTTTACGTAAAGCTGTTACGTTCCTGCCTCATTAATTAGGTCAGTGTACCACATAACCATGACGAGATTGGAAACTGTGTCACAACTTGACTTGCTTCCCACGACTTTTGGCAAGCTTGCCAAAAGTATTTTGAATGTTTTTGCTTCAAATAACTTCAAAATAAGCGATCCGCCATAAAAATCACTTCAGGGTCATGATAAGTAGATTATAATGATCGAAGTGATGTAATGATCGCAGAAACTCGCCAAAATGTCAACAGCTATCGGACTATGCAACTTTAAAGTAAAACACACACACACACACTCACACACGCACACGCACACACACACACACACACACCACATCACCGGACGGCGGGTCCGGCAGGACACACCGCCCGTGTTTGGTGATGATTGCAGCGACCTGCAGGCACAGGCGCCCAGTCACGTGACCCGAGTCTCGCCTAACGAGATGCGACATGAGAGCTCACTTATGGCCGCCAAATGCCAACCGTGATCACGTCGGACGGACGCGAGAGGACGCGAGAGGACGCGAGAGGGCGCGAGAGGGCACGAGATGGCGCGAGAGGGCGCGAGAGGCAGGGTCCGCGCGGGGCTGTGTGTATGTGGTGATGGTGGTAGGTATGGTGTGTTGTTGTGGTGGTATGTGTGGGAGTATATATGGTGTTTGCGTGGTGGTGGTATGTGTGGTAGTGGGTGTGGTAGTGGGTGTGGTGGTATGTGTTGTGGTGATGGTGGTACGTATGGTGTGTTGTGTTATGTGTGGGAGTATATATGGTGGTATGCGTGGTGGTGGTTTGTGTGGTAGTATGTGTATTGTGGTGATGGTGGTAGGTGTGGTGTGTTGTTGTGGTATGTGTGGCATGTTGTTGTGGTATGTGTGGTAGTGGGTGTGGTGGTATGTGTGTTGTGGTAATGGTGGTAGGTGTGGTGTATTGTTGTGGTATGTGTGCTATGTTGTTGTGGTATGTATGGTAGTGGATGTGGTGGTATATATGTTGTGGTGATGGTGGTAGGTGTGGTGTGTTGTAGTGGTATGTGTGGTAGTATGTGTGGTGGTATGCGTGGTGGTGGTATGCGTGGTAGTGGTGGTATGTGTGGTGTATGTGTGGTGGTATGTGTATTGTGGAGATGGTGGTAGGTCTGGTGTGTTCTTGTGGGATGTGTGGTAGTATGTGTGGTGGTATGCATGGTGGTGGTATGTGTATTGTGGTGATGGTGATGGTGGTAGGTGTATTGTGGTGATGGTGGTAGGTGTGGTATATGTGGTATGTTGTTGTGGTACGTGTGGTAGTGGGTGTAGTGGTATGTGTGGTGGTAGTGGGTGTAGTGGTATGTGTGGTGGTGGTATGTGTGATGGTATGTGTGGTAGTGGGTGAGGTGGAATGTGTGGTGGTGGTATGTGTGGTGTTTGTGTGGTAGTGGGTGTAGTGGTATGCGTGAAGGTGGTATGTGTGGTGTATGTGTAGTGTTGCATTAATTTGCATGTAGGGTGATCTGTTGTGGTTTGTCCATGCGTGTAATGGTTATGCGTATAGCAGTTATGTATGGCTAATTGCAGTGTGTATGTTGGCAGCTATTGCAGGTATTGCAATACCTCAGGGAGTTTGATGCCCCTGCCCTTCAGAGTTGTAAACCACTGCCTTTTGGATACGTTTCTTGACAGAACCGAAGGCTATAAGCGAGCAAACCATAACCAGAAAACCATGTCACTGTGGCAGCATTAAGGGCGGTTCATGTCTGGAACTCCCAACATCTCCCGACCAGCCACTGAAGGGACAAATAGTTTTGCACCTGTCTTGACATGTTCTTGCCAGTGTGAAACCTCTATTTGCTCCCCGAGAGAGTGCCACTGGTAACTTGCAAAAGCCAGCAGCACTTCAACACTTTTGCAGGCAGCTTTCATGAAATGTACAACTGCACAAAACACCATACCGGCTCGGTCGTCGCCCGGAAATGGAGAGCGGCAGTCAAGTAATGAAAGCAGTCTTTATCGCATCACGACCGACAGCATGATGATGATGATGATGATGATGTTGGTGTACGTATAAGAACCCATGTGGATGCTCGGTGTGTGCAATTATGTGTGTAACAGTATATGTGTGTGGTGTCTAGTGTGTGGTGACGTGTGTTTTAATAGATGGTCCATCCAGTCTTCTAAATCATTTCATTATTTTACTGCTGAAACCCCAGTTCGCATCATATTTCATAACCCAGTACGCCCTGTGTGCCTCATCCATCCAACAGTCTGAGCAGCAATGGTGTGCACTGTGGCTGGCACAGGGAGTGTGACTGAATAAAACTCATGAACAAAAGCAGGCTGGAAACACCAGTTCTCATCCCATCACCGATAATCATTGAGCCTCGTCAGTCCTTGGCTGGGTGACCACGTGGAAATACAAGGTGCTATAGTCATCCTGATACAGGGTTTTATAGCCTACAATATGAGGACTGGATCAACAAACGATAACTGTCCTTGTGATGGCAATGGTCAGTGAACTGTTAATGGAACACCCCCCATGTGATTGGTGGGAAAATCTTGACTGTCACTTAGCCAAAGCGGCGAATGGAGAGAGTTGGGTGCTTGTAATGGTGGGACTAATTGGAAGCGAGTGCCACTGGATACATGGCCAGACGCAGCTTGTGTGCACACACGTGCAGGCGTTTTGGGAACCTGCTGTGGCTTGGCAACAGGAGCCTTAAAGTTGCATAGTCTGATGTTTTTTAATTTCTGTATTTTTTCTGAGATAAATATATTAGATCGATCTCTAGTATCTACTTTACATTAGTTCAAAGTTACCTTTATTTTAAATGGTAAACTTTTGAGATATTTTGAGTGCAAACATGGAAAATTAGTTTTGGCAAGCATGCCAAAACTCTGACACCATAGACTTCTGCAGTAACAGGTTCAGTTAAATTGACTCAGTATTGCCTTATACGCAGAAACAAATGATTAATAAGTGCATCAGAATCTAAGTTTGATATGTAACATCAAATCTAGATAATTGGTTTGGTTTTGAAAATTTGATATTTCATCGGACTATGCAGCCTTAACCAGGGATGAAAGTAGCGATAGAGGAAAGAAAAGTGGAGATTTTATAGTTTGGTTGGTTGCTGGTGGTGATGTGCGGTGTTACTGGTGTGTAGTGTTGATGTGGTTGTGGTGTGTGATGGTGATGTGTTTGTTTGTTGGTGTTTTACGTCCAGGCAACATCTAAGGTCATATTAGGATGGGTACCGACTTGTGACAGTGCCCACTCATGGTGACTTTATAGTGCTGCCCCACTGGGAACTCAGGCCACTGTCACCATGACCTGATATCCCACACAGTCACATTATCCTGACATTGAGCTAACCAGTCCTTGCCCTACCCTATTAATGCTGAGCACCAGGCTAGGAAGCGACAAGTATCAATTTTAAAGCATTGGTTTGACTCGACCGGGAACCAAACTCCGGACCTTCCGCATGGGAAGCCTGCACTCTTATCGATTCAGCCACATCGTCCGGTAATGATGGTGAGATGGGCGATAATAAGAGTCACAGTCGTGACATCAGAAATACTCTCTAAGCAGAGTCTGTAATAATTGGTCATAGACATGATGCATAACCTATGTTTGGAGAGTATGGTATGAAACCTGACTTCTGGGAATTTTCTGCGATTCTCTGACAGTGCTAAGCCTATGGGGGAAATTCTGTGTTTTCACGGAAAACCATCCTTTGCATTTTGTTTATTTGCTTTCTAATCTTTGCATGGGTGATTCTGACCTGCCAACTGTTCTCATTTATTCCAGGCATTTTACGAAAATCAGAAATCGTGGAAATCTGAGAAATCGCTGAGATCTTTCATCCCTGTTATTGAAATGTTCTAGTGTCAAATTCTAGGGACCAGCTTATTTTAACAAAGTGTGCGATAGTTTACCCAGCACTGACTTAGTAGGTTATAAAGTATCGGGATGTCGATAGCACCTTATATTTCTGGGTGGTCACGTATGCAAGTACTGATGATGTCAAACATGGCGTAACTTCAGTGATCAGATAAAAGCTGGTGTTTCCAACACGACTTTGGCTGTTCACAGGTTCGCCACGTAGTCATGATGTAAAATATTTAGACTTTCTACATAAGTTACATTACAAAACAGTTTACATTTAAAGGACCCATTTGTTTTATTTAACAGATAGAACAAGGTGTAACTCATTGCCGTTCCCATACTGATAGGGAGGGGAGGGGGGGCATGCTGCCTCCATGGGAGACTCATGTTTAATGTTTAATGTTTATTGGATGTGTATTGAATCTGTATGGAGTGCATCAGATATGATAATGGTATCTGGTCAGGTTGCCGTAACCCAGCGGTAACTGGGATGTGGGAATGATGGGTGCACCCGACCTGCACCCATCCCTACTGTCCTGGAACATCAAGATGGCAGCCATAAAGAGTAAAATAACGATATTCCATGGATCAATGACATCATGTACCTTCAATAACATCATGTACCTTCAATAACATCATCTACCTTCAATAACATCATGTAACTTCAATGACATGTCTGTAGGAGTGCTTGAGAGATTAAAAGCCTGGGAGAGCTGGCAGTCACCATTGGGCCTTCCACATGACAACCAGTGCTTTTGTGACTGTGTTACATTCTGTGTTATACCTACTATAGCCCACTTCTCTATTATAGTCGTGGGTTCGAACCCTGGTCGAGTCAAACCAATGACTTAAAAATTGATACTTGTTGCTTCCTAGTCAGACGCTCGGCATTATTAGGAGAGGGCAAGGACTGGTGTGCTCAGTGTCAGGATAATGTGACTGAGTGGGATACCAGGTCATGGTGCCGGCGGCCTAGTTTCCCAGTGGGACAGCACTATAAAGTCGCCATAAGTACACACTGTCACAAGTCGGTACCCGTCCTGATATGACCTTAGATGTCGCTAGGACGTAAAACAACAAACAACAACTATTATAGACAGGCAACTACAGAAGTCGTCCTTCTCCACACAATTTCCTCTATTACACATTCTGGTCTTTTATGGTTAACTTGTATTTCATTCTAACTCACTTCCATTTATAAAGATCTGGCGACCACCTTTAATAGGGATTAGCCCAAAGATTACAATCAGAAAATTTTCAATTTAATGCCTAGCATTGTGTATATATTGACAGGGTTCAAACAGCTATTCAGCAACCAAATCTAAGGCCTTTATAGGGCCTTTTCAGGTAAGAAATTCATTTTTTTAAGGTCGAAAGAACATGACATTATAATGATTATATAGATGTCAAACTCTTTATGGTCTTACTTCACCAGGTGTCTGCATGCTAATTTTTATAAAGCAAAAGAAGTATAGTAGCAATGATGATGCGAATCAGAATATATTATGCTAATGCCCAGAATTGATGTATCGCGATTCTGTTATTGGTTGATGTTTCATTGATGCATTTGGTAACTAAAACAAATGAAATCGGAGCTGCTTTCGAATCGAACTTCGGTAAATCTAAAAATTCAAGGATTTTTCGGCACATTTGGTCAATTTCCAATGCCTTTTAAGGGTATTTTCAAATTTAAGCCCTTTTCAAGAGACACCTTAAAATTCAAGGCTTTTTCAAGATTGTGCGAACCCTGTTTTATTACAATAATTGATTAAACAGGGGAAATTTCAATCGCAGACAGTTTGTCTTCCTCATTTCACTGCTCCTTGTCATAGCCTAGTTAATGCCGAGTGCCAGGTGAGGTAGCAATAAAGTATAATTTGTAAAGTCATTGGGTTTGAATTGGCCGGGTTTGAATCACGTGACCTACCAGACACGAAGCAGGCGCTCAACACATCAGGCCATTCTATCAGCGACTAAATTTGTAATTGGATGACGGAACCATGTCGCGATGCCAATCCCAAGCTATAAATATGAGTTTGGTGAAATAAAATTAGAACCATGTGACATTTGCAAATGCCACTAATCTATAATTCAGAAGTCAGTGATGTATAATATATACAAACCGGAGTCGTATACAACTTGCATATTGCTGGATTGGCAAGGCACTTGGGATACCTAATACAAGAGGCGGTGATAATGACTGTTTCCCAGGATATCATCTATTCTCAGGATAACAGGGTTCACAGAACTATTCAGTGTCAAGATAATGTGACTGAGTGGGATATCAGGTCATGGTGCTGGCGGCCTGGTCTCCCAGTGGGGCGGCACTATAAAGTCGCCATGAGTGCGCACTGTCACAAGTCGGTACCCGTCCTGATATGACCTTAGATGTTGCTAGGACGTAAAACAACAACAAACAAACATCAATACCCAAATTTAAGGCCTTTTTAGGGCCTTTTCAGGTAAGGAATTAATTTTGTAAGGCTGAACAGATATGACATTATAATGATTATATACATGTCAACTCTTTATGTTCTCACTTCACCAATTTCTGGATGCTATATTTATAAAGGAAAAGAATCAACTAGGGAATTAACATCTTTATTATACTTATTAATTGTCCTATATTAGTTAATAAGACACACACCTAGCCATTCAAAACACGGTTGTCGATCAAATTTGCCCTCTCTCCTCCAACAAACTTCAGAAATTCAAAAGGTTTTTCTTTGGCATTTGGTCAATTGTGAAGGCCTTTTCATGGTATTTTCAAATGTAGGCCCTTTCTAGAGACAGCTTCAAATTCAAGGCCTTTTCAAGATTTTGCGAACCCTGGATAACCATACCAAAAATAGTATCGAAATGACCATCTGATTTTGTGATTATAAAATATAATACGCTAAATAGTATCTATTTATCACACTAGCCAGGCTAGGTAGTGACAAGTATAAATTTTATAACTTATAAGTAATTGGTTTGATTCGGTTGGGATTCAAACTCCCGATCTTCCGCACGGGAAGCCTGCGTTCTACCGATTTGGCCACCACTTCCGGTAATATACTGAAGGTGATACTGGTGCGATATATCCGACTCAATCGCGTTATCCTGCTACTGAACCAACTAACCGGTCAGTGTGCTAGTTTGTTAATTGCCAGTGCTAAGCGTAGTAGCACAGACTGCATTAAGTCATCTTCTAATGAGACAGAGCAAAGCCCTGCAGACCTCTGGTGTCTACTTTGTGAACTAGAGCTGTTTGCAGCCATAGGGGGCTGCATGCGGAAGTGGTGGGGGCGGTGTGGTGGTGTGGTGGTGGTGGTGGTGTGGTGGTGGTGTGGTGATGGTGGTGGTGGCTGTGGTGATGGTGGTGTGGCTGTGGTGATGGTGGTGTGGCTGTGGTGATGGTGGTGTGGCGGTGGTGGGTGTGGGGTGGTGGTGGTGTGGTGGTGGTGGTGGGTGTGGGGTGGTGTTGGTGTGGTGGTGGTGGTGTCGTGGTGGTGGTGGTGGTGTGGTATTGGTGGTGTGGTATTGGTGGTGTGGTGGTGGTGTGGTATTGGTGGTGTGGTGGTACTGTGGTAGTGGTGATGGTGTGGTGGTCGTAGTTGTGGTGTGGTGGTTGTGGTGTGGTGGTGGTGGTGTGGTATTGGTGGTGTATTGGTGTGGTGGTATTGTGGTAGTGGTGATGGTGCGGTGGTCGTGCTGTGGTGGTGGTTGTGGTTGTGCGGTTGTGGTGGTGTAGTAGTGGTGGTATGGTGGGGGGTGGTGTGGTGGTGGTGATGGTAGTGGTGGTGTGGTGGTAGTGGTGGTGTGGTGGTAGTGTGGTGGTAGTGGTGGTGTGGTGGTATGGTGGTGGTGGTGGTGTAGTGGTGGTAGTGGTGGTGGTGGTAGTGGTGGTGTGGTAGTGTGGTGGTGGTGTAGTGGTGGTGTTCTGGTGGTGGTGGTGGTGGTGTAGTGGTGGTGTGGTGGTGGTGGTGTAGTGGTGGTGTAGTAGTGGTGTGGTAGTGGTGGTGCAGCGGCGTGCGCTGAAGCCATGCGGGAGACACGGGAGACACAGGACACACATAGTAAGTGGCACTTCCTGGGGGGGAAGCTCGACAACAATTTACAACGACGGGGCGGGAATTTATCAACATCCTCTCCAGGGCCGGGCCGCCCTGAGTTATAGTCCCTGCACGCCGGTGTGATGCTGCGTGCTTGTGTTTTTCGCGCATACGCGCAGTTTACTACCTACTGCTGTGCGGAGCATTCTTACCATCAACTCACAAGATGGCGCTTTCATTTCACACTAAGACTGGTGTGTCAGTTCTTACTGCCTCCATTAACCAAACTGCCTCTGATTCATATTTATGCTATATTGCGACGTGGAGCAGAAGCTATAAGCATGCATAGTCTAGGCCTTATTTAGTGCATGGCTGCTTCGGTTTATTGGGGTTTATGCCCTAGCAACATGGAGTCATATTGGGATGGTATGCGATTTTTTGTGACAGTGTGCATTCATAGTGGGTTTTAATTTGATTATATATATATATATATATATATATGTTTATATATATATATATATATATATATATATACACTCCCTATATGCAGGTATTGCAATACTTCAGGGAGTTTGATGCCCCTGCCCTGAAGAGTTGTAAACCACTGCCTTGTGGTACAGGTTCTTGACAGAACCGAAGGCTAAGGGAACAAAACCCTGAACAGAAAACCATGTCACTGTGGCAGCATCAAGGGCCGTTGATGTATGGAACTCCCAACATCTCCCGACCAGCCACTGCAGGGACAAATAGTTTTGCGCCTGTCTGGACATGTTCTTGCCGGTGTGAAACTTCTATTTGCTCCCCGAGAGAGTGCCGCTGGTAACTTGCAAAAGCCAGCAGCACTTCAACACTTTTGCAGGCAGCTTTCATGAAATCTACTCTCAACTGTCTTCTGGTTACAGAAAGAGAGGGTGCCCTCGTCTCCAGTTCAAGGATACCATCAAGAGAAACCTGAAGCTGAGAGACATTAAGACCGACTCATGGACATCACTCTCACAGCAGAGAGCTAAATGGAGAGTGCCAGTCAAGTAATGAAAGCAGTCTTTGTCGCATCGCGACCAACAGCATGATGATAATGATGACTCCCTAAACAAACCCCCAAGATTGATAGAACCAAAAGCTAAGGGAGCAAACCCTAACAGAAAACCATGTTACCATGGCAGCATTAAGGGCGGTGATGAATGGAACTCCCAACATGTCCCGACCAGCCACTGCAGGGACTAATAGTTTGTGCCTGTCTTGACATGTTCTTGCTGGTGTGAGACCTTTATTTGCTCCCCGAGAGAGTGCAGCTAGTATCTTGCAAAAGCCAGCAGCACTTCAACACTTTGCAAGCAGCTTTGATGAAATAGTTCAGTAATAAAAGCAGTCTTTGTCGCATTGCGACTGACAGCATGAGGATGATGAGGATGATGAAACCGACCACGACCCTAAATCAACCACTTAAACTGTCTATGTGACTACTTTCCTGAGAAGTCAGTGCCGACTACAGCAATATCACCATTTGTATTGTACACTGTGTGCGGGGAGGGGGACGGGTGTATGTTTTGTATGCTTGTGCAAATGTTGATACCTGTGAAGGACCCCTTAAGGACCTTATCCTTTGGATGGGCCCTACCATGTTCTTAGGGTATATGGGGTCCAACTGTCGTTATTATCAAGGAATTGTACTGTACGGGCGGAAGACCAGTGATCTGGCGCTGACAAGAGATATTATTCGATGAATAAAATACATTTGAGTAAAAAATAAAAAATGAATGGCATTCAGGCCTAATGTTAGAGTGCATAGGCTAGGGAACACTTAGACTTTCAAAGTAGTGCAAAACCACTATTACTTAAAGCTACATAGCTGATGAAATGTTTTAAACCAAAACACTCACCTAAATTTGTTTCTACATAATCCAACTTAGATACTGGTAGACTTATTAAAGATGTGCTGCCCCGTAGAAGGGCATACTGAGTGAATGTAATAGAACCTGTTGCTGCATAAGTCTATGGGTGTCAGAGTTTTGGAGTGCTTGCCAACATTAATTTAGCATGTTTGCACTTGAAATATCTCAAAAGTTTGACATTTAAAATAAAAGTTACTTAAAAGTAAAGTGAGGTAGATTATTAGAATCAATTCAATATAGCTTTCTCAGAAAAAAATGACAGAAACTCAAATGTATCGGACTATGCAACTGTAAATTAAATTTGAAGTGTGACATCACACAGGGAAGGTTAGAACTACTAATACTAACCAATGGGGCACCCAGCCTCAGTCTAATGGTGCTGGGTAGATCAGTCAATACCTACTGGGTTCGAGCTCAAATAACCCATTCTAAGTGCAATGCAATTGACTTTTCAGGAATATAAATATTTTAAGTTACATCGAATATTAATGCAAGGAATACACTGGTAAAATCGAATGACCAGACCTTTAAAGGAAAGTTTGTTTTATTTAACGACACCTCTAGAGCACATTCATTTTTATATCATCGGCTATTCATCATCATGCTCTCGGTCGCGATGTGACAATGTCTTGTGGGGCCATCTGAGCACTGGTTAATGAATATTATAGGTGGTGCCAACGAGCCACCCGTTAAGCCAATATATGACTGAGTGATGTTATTGTGTGTTGGGCCGATTAGTGTGTTTGGGCCTATGTTAACAACGGCTTGTTTGTCTACTGGGCACTGGGCTGGGCTGGAGCACCTTGGCTACCAGCTCAATGCCCCCAATACGGGAGCTACCGACTCAGGAGGGTCACATGCGGGCGTGGTCCCCCTCCTATCTGCCTCACTCGCGTAGAATTAGACAGGTTTACAATTCATGGATCCACTTGTACATTCTACTTGCAAATAATAACTACAGCACAAAGCTAGGATATACATAAAAATAAAGATTGTTTAAAATAAAAATTATGATCAAATTACTTGGAAGCTAAAGTGAGGTAAATTATAATTATCAACCTTATAAAACCTACAGCACAAAGTAAACAGTTAGGATTATAAATCCAAATCAAGGTTGTTTCATTAAAACGTTTATGATCAGATTACTTGAAGCTGAAGGAAAGTAAATTATAATTGCCAACCATATAAAAATACTACACCATAAAGTAAACAGATAGGATATAAATCAAAATAAAGGCTATTTAAGAAAAACTAACTTGTATGGTCAAATTACAGTAAAGTAAATTATAATTAACAACCTTATATATGTATCTAAAAGATATGGCTCAAAACAATCGGAAACACTCAGTACTCCTTTATGCAAATTTAAGTTACTGTATAAATGTATTACATATACTTATTGTGTAATTTCAAATGTTAAAATTGCATAATTCGATGGTTTTTGGGGGTCTTGTTATCTTCTTTTCATTTTAGAAAAAAACAATAGGGCTGATCAGTGAAATCTACCTTACTTTAGGTTGAAGTAACTTAAATAATAAATGACTAAATTCAAAGAAATTCTAAGTGAACTTATGCTAAATTAATGTGGCAAACATGCTGAAATGCTGGACACCATACTCTTCAGCTGTGACAGATTCTATCACATTGCGTTAGTAGTCCCCTTTTATGCAGCAACAAATACTGAAAGTTGCATAGTCCGATGGTTTTGAGTTTCTGTCATTTTTCTGAGATAAATATATTAAATTGATTGCTATAATCTACCTTACTTTAGTTTGAAGTAACCTTTATTTGAAGTGCCTAACTTTTGAGAGATTTGAAGTGCAAACATGTCAATTTAATTTTGGCGCGCATGCCAAAATTCTGTCACCGTAGGATTCTACAGTAACAGGTTCTATTAAATTGACTCAGTATTCCTTTCTATGTGGCAACAAATGCTTAATGCGTGCATCGGTATCAAAGTTAGATATGTAGAATACTGTAGTAGGCTGCACTGACCTCTCATGCAAGTAACCACACAGACAGGTAGGCATGGGTAGTTTGTTGATATCAGGGAGCCTAGGTGGTGTAATGGTTAGCACACTGGCCCAGAATGCAAAGAGATGTGGGTTTGAGTCCCACTCTAGGCACAATATTTCCCATTTTCATCACCCCCATGACACTGGTGACGTGACCAGGATCCTGTACAAGCTACGGGCTGTATGGTTGTTGAACCTACTCTGTGTATGTGTGTGTAAGTGCATTGCCTGTATGGATGTAATTGTAAGCATTAAATGACCATTTAGAAGACTTATAGTTCCAGGGGGATGAGTATAGTAGGCTGCACTGACCTCTTAGGCAAGTAACCACATAGACAGGTAGGCATGGGTAGTGTGTTGATATCAGGGAGCCCAGGTGGTGTGATGGTTAGCACCCTGGCCTGGAATGCAAAGAGATGTGGGTTCGAGTCCCACTCTAGGCGCAATATTTCCCATTTTGATCACCCCCATGACAATAAAATCTAGATAATTGTTTTTGTTTTGAAAAATTTATGCTTAATCGGACTATGCCTCCTTAATAAATGGACCAATATCTAAGTTGGGTTTGTAGAATCAAATCTTTCTATTTACACATTTTGATTTCGAACATTTGATGATTTGATGCTTTTATCCGACTAGCTAGTTTTAACTTCCTATGTGGATTAATTACAAATATAGGTGGCTCTATTCTTTCTTTTCATATTTGAATCGATGAATGGCTATGCCATGAAGCCCTACCTCTATACTCTGTAGTCGGGTCGAGTGAGAAGTCATGCTTACCTACAAGTAAACAAATAGGGAAACAAAATGTAAGTCGGACAGCAAACACAATTTTGTTGTTGTTACATCAGCTGAGTAAGTCGGGTAAATTTCAATCACGGATAGTTGTTGGTCTTCCTCATTCCACTGCTCCTTGCCTTATCCTAGTAATGCCAATTGCCAGGATAGGGAGCCACATGAATACATTCTAAGTCATTGGTTTAACTCGGCCAGGGTTGAACCACAGATTTGAATCCCATGACCTGCCAAAACAGGAAGCTCAGCGTTCAACTCATTCAGCCACCACCTGACGCGGTAGCCAGCCGAATCGATAGAGTGCGGGCCTGGAGGATGAAGAGTTCGATTTCCATGACCCAATTTCCGACACAAGTCACATTGTAATAAGCTGGGACTCGGCTGTCTGAAGCCCAAATATTACGATGCTCCACATGTGTGTTCTGACAACTGTCTGTCAGTCCCCACCTGTAATTACTCTTTACAACTCGTAAGGAAGAAAGGAAGACAAGTCGTGCAAGATTGACAGTGAAGAGGTTGTGCTTTATTGGAATCAAATCCTCTTCACCTACTGGCGACCTATCACCCTCTCTCCTTACCAACTGCCCACACAGATCCTCATGACTCTTGCTGGTGTATAAAAGAATCAGTAATATTGCCTACAGCCCATTGAACCGGAGTCCAGTGGTTGTTGCACACAGCTCAGTGTCTTTGGAATAGATGTTGCTGGTTCAAGTGTAGAAAGTGGAGTCCTCTCCAAGAGTCATTCATATGTGGGGTCTGTGTGTCAGGTATGAGGAATGCAGGTGACTGGACTCACACAGCCAGCCAATCAAATACCCTGTACAGCCTGGGTGGGCGATGCGGTAATAGGGGCAGCTGTCACTCAACCCCGACTGCAGGTGGTGTCCCTAATATATGCAAAAGGGCTGGGTGTGCTTGTCCAGCGGTCCCATGGTAACAAAGGAGTCGTCAATAGTTACAACAAACATATATCAATCCTTCTCTCCTTCAATTGCACTCTTTCCGGTGCATGAAGGGAACATTTCAATAACTATTAACTGTCTCTTAAGTATAAACATCACATCACAATCTCGGTCGTAATGTGTTATCACATTACCACATAGTCACTTGCATTACAAAGCGGGTGGGCACCCATTGCTTATCTGTTACATAGCAGCTGTACCCAACTCCATCGCCCAAGAATAATAATGTTCTTTGCCAATATATAAACTGGAACTGAAAATCCGTATATTTTTACAAGATCCTGCTATTTGTTCTAATAAGTCCATGCCATATCCTAGTAATGCTGAGCATCAGGTTAGGTAGCAACAAGTATAAATTTTATAAGTAATTGATTTGACTAGGCTGGGATTTGAACTCCTGACCTTCAGTACAGGAAACATGGCGCACTACTGAGTCGACCACCGCATCCGTTACTTCACAATTTATGATGTGATCCAATATGATGTGACGGGTCACATATGGTATATGAAAATCTAACCGCAGAGGAATGTGGGCTGAACTCAATTAAAGACAAATGTAGACAAGCCCATCTCTATTAAAAACCATGGGTTCAAACCCTGGTCGAGTCAAACCAATGACTTAACAATTTATACTTGTCGCTTGCTAGCCAGGAACTCCGCATTATTAAGAAAGGGCAAGGACTGGTAGGCTCAGTGTCAGGACAATGTGGCTGATTGTGATATCAGGCCATGGTGCTGGCAGCCTAGTCTCCCAGTGGGGCAGCACAATAAAGTCACCATGAGTGTGCACTGTCACAAGTCGGTACCCTTCCTGATATGACCTTAGATGTTGTCAGGATATAAAACTCCAACAACCAACCAACCAATCTCTATTAAATCCGATAATCAGAAATATCCGCCATTTGCGACTGACATTGACTTGGCCCAATGTGCCCGCCCCACTCAACATATTAAAGACGTTACCGAATTAAACGAAGCGCCGATTACTGCGCGCTGAAACCACCGTTGCCCTGGTTACCGCAGAGTCAGATGGTGGTCACATGGCCTGTAGCCAGATTGAGCGCCTCGACTTGAGGAATGCTGCAATTAGACGGGACCCAAGTAGCCCTCAGCCACCACCACATACACACCACCACCAGCACACACACCACCACCACTACACACACCACCACCACCGCACACCACCACACCCACCACCACCACACCCACCACCACCACACACAGCAACACCACTACACACCCACCACACACACCACCACCACCACCACCACACCACCACACACCACTACCACACACCACCACCACACACACCACCACCACCACCACGAACACACCACCACCACCACACACCACCACCACCACACACACACCACCACCACACACAGCAACACCGGAACACACACCACCACACACACACCACCACCACCACACCACCACCACCACTACACACACCACCACCACACCACCACCACCACTACACACACCACCATCACACACCACCACACACACCACCACACACACCACACACCACCACCACCACTACCACCACCACCACACACCACTACACACTCCATCACACACACCACCACTACACACCACCACCACACACACCACCACACACCACCACCACTACATACACCACCACCACACACCACACCACACACACCACCACCACTACACACACCGCCACCACTACATACACCACCACCACACCCACCACACACAGCAACACCAATACACACCCCACCACACACACACCACCACCACCTACACACCACCACCACACACACAACCACCACTACACACCACCATACACCCCACCACCACTACATACACCACCACCACACACCACCACAAAACAGCACCACCACAAATCACCACCACTACACACCACCACCACACACCACCACACACACACACACCGCCACTACACACATCATCACCACACACACACACCACCACACACCGCCACCACTACATACACCACCACACACACACCACCACCACACACACCACCACACACACCACCACCACTACACACACCACCACCACCACATATTTGTCGCTTCCTAGCCTGGTGCTCGGCATTATTAGGATAGGGCAAGGACTGGCTGGCTCAGTGTCAGGATTATGTGACTGAGTGGGATATCAGCTCATGGTGCTGGCGGCCTGGTCTTCCAGTGGGGCAGCACTATAAAGTCGCCATGAGTGTGCACTGTCACAAGTCGTGATATGACCTTAGATGTTGCTAGGACGTAAAACAACAACAAGCAAACAAACACCACCACAAAACACCACCACCACACCACCACCACCACACACCACCACTGACTGCGCCGTTAAAGAAGGCATCGCCAGCCATATTAAACATTCAAAATGTCATTTGTCGCAACTGAGGCAAATTAATATTGGGGAAGTAATACCTGGGTCTTAGTGGGAGATTACTAGTGCCCTGCCCTCTGTGATTGCCTACTTGCCTGCCTGCCTGCCTGCCGGTCTATCTGTCTATATATATATATATATATATATATATATAAATATATATATATATATAGTATAGTTATACGAGTCTTACCTTGGTACAGATGATGGATAACTGTTGTTTTACCGAGGTATAAGCCTCGGATAGATGTGGGCTAGGGAGAGGTAAGCACGTCCGGTACCAGCAATCTTAACCTACTTATTGAGGATAAAAATGACTTTCAAACAATGGATACTATTACTTTACCGAAAAGGTACACCAACGGAATAGATGTGGCAGGGTGTGGCGGGAGGGCCCTAGCCCACATCTATCCGAGGCTTATACCTCGGTAAAACAACAGTTATCCATCATCTGTACCAAGGTAAGACTCGTATAACTATACTATTTTACCTCGGTAAACAGCCTCAGGCTAGCCTCAGGCTAGGGAGACCTTTACATAATTCATTTTTATCCTTAATATCATTCTTTCTTATTATTATAACATTCTAAATTTTTGTTCTCACCTATTCTTGTTAGTTGGCGAGAAGACGCTTTGCAACGCCGGTAGGCTTTTCTAGTCGTTTATTATAATGTTTTGCAAACGACTTAGCCGTCTTCCAGCCTGCATGCGCTAGTATTCTTTTCACAGAAATACCAAGCACCCGTGCCTTGGAGACCATGGCTCCTCTAGTTGAGTGGGAAGAGTATTTACTCGTATCCACTCCAGCCAATTTCAACACCGTAATTGTCCATCTGGCAAGTGTGTCTCGTGAAATCGCCTTATGTGGCTTTATAAAGCTCACTAATAGTTGTTGTGATGCACGTAAATCCTTTGTCTTGTATATATAAGCCCGTATGGCCGACACAACACATAATTTCCGATCATTCGGAAAACAGTCTAAGTGAACCGTTGATAAAGGGTCACCTAACGTGTTCGATTTAAGCAATTTTTCTAAATCAAACGTAGCTTGTTCCTTGTCTATTTCTAATCCAGTTAAGGATAAAGCAACAATCGTCTGTCCTCTGTGTCCGGTTACTAACAATAACAGGACCGCGACCTTAAAACCTAACTGTTTTATATCTAACCACGAGTTGTGAGGCCAAGCCTGAAACAACTTAAATACTATAGAAACATCCCAAAACCGACTATACTTTGGTTTTGGAGGATTCCTTTGATAAATTGAACGAAGTAAATAACAAATAACATAATGTTTTCCAACTGTTTCGCCATCAATTCTAGGTAATATAATTGATAACGCACACCTCGCCGCATTAATCGATCCAAAGGAAAGTCCTTCATCCTCTAGAGAACGAAGAAACCGAGCTACTTGTGAAATCTTTGGATTTGTTGGTTTAACTTTCATTAACAAACAATGTACACCCCATTTCTTTAAATAGGTTGTATACATTTTGACAGTTCCTGGCCTCCAGGCATCCGATACTATCCTATCCTCAGTAATTCTGTCCAATCCAAATTGCTGTAGCTGCTTCCTTAGAAAAGGAATGCCAATAGGGGCGTCGTTGACACGTCGCCGTGAACCACTAGCGGTCCGTGGTGCGTCAGATTCCCGAGTTTTCTTGGGAATCGTATACGATCTTTTGCCAGTTGTGAAACTGCTGGCAGCCAAGGTTGCGTGTCCCAATCGGGCACCACCAGTATCGCATGTGTCCCTTCCAAGCCGATTTTTCTCACTACTCGGCTGATAATGCTAAATGGTGGGAAAATATAAAAATAATTATTTTCCCAAGTAATAGCAAACGCATCTACTTTCCAAGCATCCGGTTCAGGATGCCAAGAAACATAACAGGGTAACTTGTTATTATTTCGTGATGCAAATAAGTCAACTTCAGGTGTACCCCATTTTTCACAAACGAAGTTAAACAAATGTGTAGAGAGAGACCACTCTAAATGGTCATGGAAATTTCTACTTTTATAATCTGCAAGTGTATTTTGTGACCCTGGAATATGCGCTACAGTCAGCCAGACTTGTTGAGCCTGTGCCCAGTTCCAAATCAGTTTAGATAACTGATTGCAAGACTTTGATTTGGTTCCACCCATGTTACGAATATATGCCATGGCAGTAGTATTATCAGTTAGTATTCTAACCTGTGATTTATTTATCTTTACTAAACTACGTAAGCCCAGATAAATAGCACGCAATTCTAGTGCATTAATATAGTCTGATTTTTCATCATCAAGCCATCTACCTCCTGTTGTGACCCCATCTCGATGAGCTCCCCAACCTTCTAACGAAGCATCAGTAGTAATTACTGTATTAGGTTCCGCCATGCGGATTGGATTTGGTGAACTTGCTATATGTTGCATCCACCATCCAATATCCTGTAACCCTTCTTGCGAAATAAACATCTTTCGCTCAAAATTGCCTTTAGTTCGTGTTAACGCTAAATTTTTATCTATTTCTAGCGACTTAATATGGGCCTTCCCATATAACACAGCAGGTGCATATGAGGTCATTATGCCAATAAGAACAGCAACCTGTCTAATTTTTGGCTTTGATAACTTAATAAGCTGAGTCGCTGTAGTCATAAACTTAATTAGTTTTTGTTCTGTTATCGACACTGTAAGGGACTGTGTATCCAGAATAAACCCTAAACATTTGAGTTGTTTTGTTGGTTTAAACACTGACTTTTGTTGATGTACATAAAACCCCAATTTAGTGAGTAATGCACATAAATCCAAAACTGCATTCACACAACCAATTTGTGTTGATGCTATAATAAAAGAATCATCTATGTATGGAAACATTATATGACCCTTCCTCGCCATTACCGAGAAAACAGGTTTAAGCAATTTAGTAAATAAACGTGGCGCACAAGCTAAGCCATTCGGCATACAGGTAAACTCATAGAGTTGGTTATCCCAAATAAATCGAAGAAATTTTCGGTATTGTTCCATTATGGGAAGCGTATAATATGCATCCTGTAAATCAACACTAGCCATCCACGCATCTGGTGTAATCAGATCTCGTGCCGTATCTAGAGAGAACATTTTAAAATGTCGATATTCCACCCTTTTATTAAGGATTGTTAAATCCAGGATCATTCGAACATCACCATTAGGCTTCGGTCTCGAGAAAATGTTTGAAATAAACTGTCCTGAACAGTGTGTCACTTTTTGTATAATTCCTTTCTCAAAGAATTTATGTACCTGTTTAGTTAGTGCGTCTCGTTCAACTGGTTGAATGTTATATGGAAAAGGTATTATACTTTGTACAGGAATTTGTGTAAAGGGAATTTGAACACCCCTAACTATTTCTATAATTTCTTGGTCACTAGTAATTTTGTGCCACTCAGAAATATGATTACTAATATTACCAGCCACAAAGTTGCATACAGTTTGTGTGTTTTTAGAGGCTGCAGGGACTTGTAAAGTTTGTGTTTGGACCTCTACTTGGACCCGCCCCTGGGGAAAGGTCTCGACGAGTTGAACCCTCGACCTATTGGCCGTGCGGTG
>CM059194.1:96250075-96280841 GCA_030323885.1 Branchipolynoe longqiensis
CCCCCGAGGCCAGTGGGGGCGGGTGGTGGTGGTGCGGGGGGAGGGGAGTAGTTGTGGGGCGTAGTAGTATTCCACGGTGGTTAACGTGGGCAACTGAGTGTGAAGCCTGACGACCGAGAGTGGAGGTGAGGCAACTAGAGGAGTTGGATCCCCCCCCCCCCTAACCCCCCACCCACCCACACACCAACACGCCACCACAATAGACACACCAGGCGAACCCACCGCGACACACGCAATTGGCAGTAACTGCGGGCAGCTCTCACTTTCGTATAGGCGATTCAAGTACGCCACACCCTATGCGATAATTAACATTGTAATTTTCGTTAATCGGGGACTGACTCACAATTCACTCATATGTGTATGGAAAATAATTGTTCATATATTATATATACATATATATATATATATATTTTACCTCGGTATGCCGCCTCTGGCTAGCCGTAGGCTAGGGAGAAGGAAGCACATCCGGGTCCAGCAATTAGCATAAGTAACTCACAACGGGAGGACGTTTGTGAGTTGCTCCACAGGATTTATCTACTACTACTGCTTTTATCCAAAAGTAAGTACTGTTTTCTTCGATAACTTTGTTTATCATGCTCTATAGCATCTTTTTATGAAAGTTCAGAACTTTCTTCAGTCCTGTTTGGACTTTGTACGTTTTTTAACTTACGGATAGAACATTGCGTGCCGCTGGCACAAACGAAACCGATACTGAGTTCTATCGACACCTGTTTTTCAGACAGGGAGAAATGGCAACCCGAGTTGCTCATTTCCTAAGAAAAGTCTCCCGGATCCTAATAGAGGATGATGTTGGGGATGCTTCTGGGTGTTTTTTATAAACACCCCTGACCGGTTTAAGGCGAACCTCCGAGTTTCGTAATATTTTCTCCAACTTGTTGGCGCTGTAGCCACAGGTGGGAGAAGTGTACGGAACAGAGAGAGGGGCCGATCTCACGATCGATGCCCTCCGTTTGGTTGGTTTCGTTACCACACACCTACGGCAAATTTAGCTTCACGCCTGTACTGACACGTTGCAAAACACGTTCTCTGTACCATGTTCCTCAACCCAGTTTACTGGCTTACACTTGTGTAGTTGAGATGATTCCGGGTTAGTAACGCTTTGGTTTCGTTACAGTTCCCGATGCCCACTCGCCGGAATAAGCCGCCCGCTGCAGCGGTGGGTGTCCCCCCGACGGATTACGATTCGTCTCCACCGGCTACGGCTCCGCCGTCCCCACATCCTGGGGCTCATGCCTCGGATCAAGACAGTGATCACGCCCCTCAACCAGTGGGGTGGGAGGCGAAAATGGCGGAGATGATGGAGGAGAAGATGCGCCTTTTCCAGGCGCAGACCTTTCCAGATCCTTCCCAAATCCCTGATGAGGATTGGGAAGACTTTTCTGAGGACGAAGAGGACACGCTTTCGGCACCTGAGGTTCCGAAACCGAAAGCGCGGGGCAAGAAACGCCGCCCAGTGAGCAGTTCTGGTGACGAGTTCACAAAGAAAGCGAACTCTAAGCGCTCCAAAAAGTCCAAAAAGAAGAAGAAGAAGAAGAAGAAGGACTCCTCTTCAGACTCGTCGTCCGACTCTTCTTCCACCGAGTCGGATTCCGACACGGAACGAGCGGGAGTCTACGCCAAAATAGGCGTTAAAGCTGGCAAGAAGATTGTCAAAAAGAAAGCTCAGAAAGTGCGCACCACTACCATGATGCGCAAAACGGTGAATGGCCATTTCACTACGTTTAAACCGATCGAAGTCATCAACAAGTTGACTGAGCAGATTTCAGGAGTTAAGGGCATTCCTGCTTCGGTTTCCAAAGAGATGGATTCCGGCATTCATCTTTCCGACGAACGCCGTCGTTATGAAACTTCCCTCTGCCTGATCCATAAGGCAGTTTTGGGTGCCTTGACGTCTGTTATCCCTGTGGCTAACAGGATGCAGACAGAGAACAAGTTCTCGTCTTTGGCGCGGGTTATGGACCGGGGCATAGCTTTGTTAGCAGCCGCTAGTAACTACATGACCCATCGGAGATTTGAAAACGTTTTCAAATCGGTCACCACAGATGCCGGAAAAGAGGTTGCCCGCTCTAACAAGGTAACGGACCATGATGGTAAGGAATACACCGTGTATTCCGGACCTACCCCTATCAAGAGCAAACCGCTTGATAAATCCAAGATGTTTGGGGGTCAGCTAGCTTACCTGTACAAACAGGTAGAGGTCGACTACAAGAGTGCTAAAAACACTGAAGCAAAGAGTCGTCGCTTCCAAAACCCAGCAGGGTTCAGAAAGTCTAGGACGGATTTTCGATTCCGCAGAGGAGGAAGGCCGTTCAGGGGCGGACCGTCCTTCCAGTTCAACCAGCGAGGAAGGGGCCGAGGCGACAGGCCGGCCTCAAACTGGAACGACAACCGCGGCTACAAGAGGGATTTCGTTCCCAAGCCCCAGTTCCCGAAACAAGGGAACAAGTAGAGATTTCCACACAAACAGTGCAGCCTCCTGACCCTACAATGGTCACGGAGGAAACTCAAACTGAAGTAAGCCTTTTTCAAGCAGGGAATGTTTCTAATTGTTTACATCAATGGCAACAGTTAACCACTAATCCAGAGGTCCTGAATATTGTTAAAGGCATTCACATCCCTTTCACACAATTGCCTATACAAAAGAGAGCGCCTTTTCCGTATCAGTTTAATTCACTAGAAAAATCTCAGCTAGATCACCAGGTTCTACTGTTTGAGTCTAAGGGCATTGTCAACAGAGTTGAACATACTGAAGGGGAATATATTTCCAATATCTTCTCTACTCCTAAACCTGATGGTTCAATCCGAATGATTTTAGATTTAACTCAGTTGAATGAAATCATTGAATACAAACATTTCAAAATGTTTTCTTTAGAAACAGCTCGTGATTTAATTACCCCAGGGTGTTGGCTAGCGAGTGTTGATTTAAGGGATGCGTACTACACCGTTCCTATTCACCAGACAGATCGGAAATACCTACGTTTTCTCTGGAATGGCCAACTTTTTGAATTTACATGTTTACCTAATGGTTTGGCCTGCGCACCGCGTCTGTTTACTAAGTTGTTGAAACCAATTTTTGCACACATGGCAAAATTGGGGCATTGTATGTTTCCATACATAGATGATTCTTTCATTATGGGCCAATCTTTCACGCAATGTGAACTCGCTGTTAAAGATTTATGCAACATTTTCACCAAATTGGGTTTCTTCATACATAACAAGAAATCGGTTTTTTCTCCTACTCAGGAGCTTAAGTGTCTCGGGTTCATTCTGAACACCACGGCTATGACCGTTTCGCTTACACGCCAAAAGAAAGATAAGCTTTACCGCACAGCGATACAGCTGTTAGACACTTCTAGGCCAAAGATTAGACAGGTCGCGGTCCTTATCGGGGTCATGGTTTCGTATAGTCCCGCTATTCTATACGGAGCGGCACACATAAAATCCCTCGAAATTGATAAAAATTTGGCGCTGGCCCGCGCAAAGGGAAACTTTGAAAAGACCATGTTTATTTCGGAGAACGGCCTAGCCGACATTGATTGGTGGCTAAACCACTTTGACCATTCCCCCAATCCCATTAGAATGGGAGAGCCTGACACTACCGTTACCACTGACGCGTCTCTCCAAGGGTGGGGAGCACATCAAAATGATGTAGCAACGGGAGGAAGATGGCTAGAATCGGAACTCCCCGATCATATTAACGTTCTAGAACTAAGGGCCATTTACTTGGGATTAACCAGTCTAGTAAAAATACCCAAAAATAATGTACGTATCCTCACGGATAACACCACAGCTATGGCTTATGTCAGAAATATGGGAGGTACAAAATCGATTAAATGTAATGCAATGGCACTTCTCATTTGGAACTGGGCTCAAACCTTTGATGTCTGGTTAACTGTTAATCACATTCCAGGCACACAAAATTGTCTAGCTGACAAGATGAGTCGCCAGTTCCATGATCACTTAGAGTGGTCACTTAATCCATCCATTTTCAAACACATTTGTCACACATGGGGTTCACCTCAGATCGATTTGTTCGCTTCGCGTAATAACTTTAAAATTCCAAAATATGTTTCGTGGCACCCGGAACCCAATGCTTGGCACATTGATGCCTTCTCCCTAAAGTGGCGACATCATTTCTTTTACATTTTCCCCCCCTTTACTATCATTAGCAAAGTCGCCAGAAAGATTCAAATGGAGGGGACACACGCCATACTCATCGTCCCCGAGTGGCACACGCAACCGTGGCTACCGACGTTACTAGCCACAGCCAAAAGCAGCCTTCGCTTCCCAAGATTCCGAGGAAACCTCAAACATCAGGGACCACTAGAACGCCACGGAAACGTGTCGACAACTCCGTTAGTGGCATTCCTTTTTTAAATAAATATTTAGAACAGTTTGGCTTAGACAAAATTACACAACAGCGTTTGGTTGATGATGCGTGGAGAAAAGGAACGGTGAAAATGTATACTACGTATTTAAAGAAATGGGGTATTTATTGCCTGCTTAAGAAAGTCAAGCCAATGACTCCCACAGTATCCCAGGTAGGACTCTTCCTACGTTACCTAGAGGACGAAGGCCTAGGATATGGCGCTATTAACGCTGCCAGATGTGCTCTGTCGATAATCCTACCGCGGGTTAATGGACAAACAATGGGTAAACACCATGTTATTTGTTGGATCATACGATCAATTTATCAGAGGAATCCGCCTAAACCCAAATATAATAGGTTTTGGGATGTTTCTCTAGTGTTCAACCTCTTCAAGAAATGGCCAGAAAATAAGTTTCTGGACGTTAAACTTTTAGGTTTCAAAGTCGCAGTTTTGCTTCTCCTGGTCACTGGACACAGAGGCCAAACTATAGTTGCCCTGTCGCTGAATGGTCTAGAAATTGACAGTAAAGAGGCCACGTTTGATTTATCAACTTTATTAAAATCAAACCGATTAGGTGACCCCCTTTCTACGATAGGGGTGTCCAGTTTCACTCAGGATCGCAAGTTATGTGTCGTATCTGCGATACGAAATTATATATCCAAGACAAGATTAATAAGAAACTCAAGACAGCTATTGGTCAGCTTTATTAAGCCACACAAGGCCATTTCCAGGGATACCCTCGCCCGATGGACAATGAATGTGTTAAAACTGGCGGGAGTAAATACAGACAGGTACTCATCGCACTCTACACGTGGTGCAATGGTGTCCAAGGCAAGATTGATAGGCATCTCCGTTAAACGGATCCTAGCTCACGCGGGATGGAAAACCGCTACTTCGTTTGCTAGACATTACCACAAACGACTAGAGAAGCCTCAGCCGATAGCGCACAGGCTACTCACCAACTGAAAGAGAGAGGTAAGAAAAACATTGGTTTTTCCTCTTTTTTGCCATACAAATCGCTTTTCCATTGTTGCATACATAAGACATAATCACTAAAGAATAATAACAAAACAAGAATATCAGGATAAAAATTATTTTACGTAAAGGTCTCCCTAGCCTACGGCTAGCCAGAGGCGGCATACCGAGGTAAAATAGATTAGTTAGACGAATCTTACCTGGGTATAGATGATGGATAACTATTGTTTTACCTAAACCGAGTAGAAGCCCGTTTAGACGTGCAGGGCCCACCCACCACGCCCTCCACGTCGATGTCTGCATACTTCTTGAGCAGCGCCTTGGTCACCTCCCTTATTGTATTAGAAATCATTTTTAATCCCCAATGTGTAGGTAAAGATTGCTGGACCCGATGTGTTCCTTCTCCTCGCCCTCATCTAAAAACCGTGGCTTCTACCTCGCGGTAAAACAATATTTATCCATCATTTATACCCAGGTAAGATTCGTCTAACTAATCTATATATATTATATATTATATATTATATATAAAATATTATATTATATATATATATAAATAAATAAATATATGAATTATATAGATGTATTATAATTATATTATTTATTTTTATATAAATGCAATATAATATAAGCCACTACGGCAAAATAAGGATAGACAAATACAGAGTTGGGCTGAGTTCTATTTTATTAGTTCTCTGGCGGAGACTAAATATGCCCCGCCTATAAAAGGAAAATTGTAATTGAAGTGAGACAGTTTTGGTTATTTTCCGCATCACGCAGGTGGCACCCCATTCGCGCGCACTGATCAGGGTGGTGGCGCGACTCCGAATACATACGATATCGATAGCACAATAATACAATATAATAATTAAACCTTGGATTAAGCTTAATTATTTATATTATTATAATCCATTATAATACACATAAGCCACTACGCCAAAATAAGGATAGACACATACAGAGTTGGGCTGAATATATATCTAAATATGAATTTAAAGCTGCACACTCCGATGAAGCATAAAATTGTCAAAACTAAAACATTGATCTAGAGTTGATTCTACATGTCTACGTTTTAAGTAGACGGGATGGGCGAATGAGTTAGAGTGTCTGTTTCCCGTGTTGGTAGACCATGGGATTGTGGGTTCGAACCCTAGTCAAGTCAAACCAATGACTAAAAAAATGGTACTTGTCGCTTCCTAGCCTGGCGCTCGGCATTATTAGGATAGGGCAAGGACTGGTTGGTTCAGTGTCATGATAATGTGACTGAGTGGGATATCAGGTCATGGTGCTGGTGGCCTGGTCTTCCAGTAGGGCAGCACTATAAAATCGCCATGAGTGCGCACTGCCACAAGTCGGTACCCATCCTGATATGACCTTAGATGTTGTTAGGATGTAAAACAACAAATAAACAAAACTTATTAAACATTTGTTGCCACCTACAGTCAGTTCTAGTTAATCTGACACATTCTGTCACACACCAAATAATGTCGGATAGCAAATTGTCAGATTAACCAATTTTAGACGACTATATTGTATTTTTCTTCTGGAATTTCACCGCCGCTCTCTTCATGTATTACACTCCTTCAGTTGAGCTAGGTGTGAGAATTGCCACTGAAAGAAGGTCTAAATCTGTGATATTAGTGCTAATTCATGTTTGATTGATTTCAAGTGTCGGATTAACCAGAGCTATAGGCATGCTATAGGCATGTTTGTTACAAAAAAAAAGCAGTGTCGGAAATCGAGTGTCAGATTAACCAGAGTGATTAGCAATGATTAACATTGGGGAAATTTGTTACACCTGAAATCGTGTAGGTAAGCAAAATTGTCGGATTAACCAGTGTTGGATTAACCAGCCCTGACTGTAGAAGGGAATGTCAATGCAATTTAATAGAACCTGTTATTGCTAAAGCCAAAGGTGGCAGAGTTTTGGCGTGCTTGCCAAAACTGCCAAAACTTATTGTACATGTTGGCACTTCAAATATCTCAAAACATAACCATTTAAAATATAAGGTGCTTTAAACTAAAATAAGGCAGATTATAATGATCAATTTATTATGTTTACCTCAGAAAGATGACAGAAACTCAAAACCATCGGACTATGCAACTTTAATGGAACCTGCCATTTGCTGAAGCCTATCGTTGTTATGTCCACCATTTTGATATGTTTTCACTTCAAATATCTCCGAACTAGAAGGGGCTGTCACATTACGACGCATCGCGTCGACGTATGTGATTTTTGGCCGCTATGTCGGGATACGTCGTTGTGCGTTAGGCACTCATTGGTATACATCAATGTACGGCGACGTTCGTCGAGATACGGCGTCGCACGTCAGGGGGTCGGCAAAGTTTTGTGCATCCGCAAAACTTTCGACGTACGACAACGTTCGACAACGTGTGGATTTTAGTCCACCTACGTTATGTATGCGTTAGGCATATGTCGATGTATGTTAGACGTACGTTAGACAAACATTGTTCACAACCTTGACCTACTTTAAAGGCAGTAGGAACGTACAGTCTGTGTACTGTCAACGTATGGATAACGTACGCCTAATGTAGTCTAATGTATGTTTAGCATTTCTCCAGTGTGTCTTGACGTATATAACATATGACGCATAGTTCTGGCGATCGAATAACGTATATAACGTTCACGGCATTCTGTGAATGTACCGTGAGCGTAATTCGAGCATTTGTCGCCGGGATGTACGTTTGCCATACGTTGGTCATACATTGGCCATACGCTATGTATACAGTATGTATATGTCCAACTTTGCCCCCCACGCCAAAAAGTTTGATGCTTCTCGACGTAAAAAAGTGATTTTATGCTTTGGCCGCGCGCTTGCGAGATGCGTCTTAATCTGACGTGCATACCGAAGTTTATTTTACATGTTTTTGTGGGTGTGTTTTTTGTTGTGCAAGTGATTTTATTCCTATGAATACCATGTTCTCAGCGCTGATGCACTGGTCTTCCAGCCCTAATAACAATTGCCACTACACACTAATCAAAGGCTACAGCAATGTAAATAGATAATTACAAGATAATAAGAAAACCATCGATATTTTCACTTGAAATATCCCCAAACTTAAACTTAAAGCTGCATAGTCCGTTGAAAACATCATATTTTCAAAAACCAAAACGATTATCTAGATTTGATTCTACATATCTAACTTAGATACTGCTGCACTTATTAAACATTTGTGATCACATAGAAGCAGATCATAGTCCGTTGAAAACATCATATTTTCAAAAACCAAAACGATTATCTAGATTTGATTCTACATATCTAACTTAGATACTGCTGCACTTATTAAACATTTGTGATCACATAGAAGCAGATACTGAGTAAATTTAATAGAACCTGTTACTGCAGAAGCCTATGGTGTTAGAGTTTTGGCAAGCTTGCCAAAATTAATTTTGCACGTTTGCACTTCATATATCTCAAAGGTTAACCATTTAAAGTAAAAGTTACTTCAAAGTAAAGTAAGGTAGATTATAACCACCAACCTAACATATTTATCTCAGAAAATTACAGAAACTCAAAACCATCGGACTATGCAACTTTAAGTACACTGGTATCTAAGTTACATATATGGTATGTAAGGTATTGCAGGTATATCAGAGTTGTAAACCACTGCCTTGTGGTACAGGTTCTTGACAGACCTGAAGGCTAAGGGAGCAAACCCTAAGCAGAAAACCATGTCACTGTGGCAGCATTAAGGGCGGTTGATGTACAGAACTCCCAACATCTCCCGACCAGCCACTGCAGGGACAAATAGTTTGCGCCTGTCTTGACATGTTCTTGCCGGTGTGAGACCTCTATTTGCTCCCCGAGAGAGTGCCGCTGGTAACTTGCAAAAGCCAGCAGCACTTCAACACTTTTGCAGGCAGCTTTCATGAAATGTAGACTGACTCATGGACGCAACTCTCACAGCAGAGAGCTAAATGGAGAGCGGCAGTCAAGTAATGAAAGCAGTCTTTGTCGCATCGCGACCGACAGCATGATGATGATGATGATATGCAGAACTAAATCTGGATAATTATTTTGGTTTTGAAAATCTGATGTTTTAACACTTAACAATATAAGCTACTTTAAACTAAAGCAAGGTAGATTATAAATACAAACTAATGGTTTTATCTGTAAAAAAAAAAAAAAAAAATTAAATTAAAAAGAAAAAAGAAATGATAGAAACTCAAAACCATCGGACTATGCAGCTATACGGTCCTTCTTTGCTCGCCATCTTGTTACTAATGTTAGCAAGCTCTCTCTTCGGGTGTTCATAACCTTATGATGGTTACCGGCTGCAGAACTGCAGCAATGTCGAAAGGCACCGATAAGTCGTTTCGGTCTTCGGTTTGAAGATTAAAACTTCAGGTGGGACGGTTGTAGAAGCGGGGATCTCTTTACAACAATTTAAACGAAGCGTTTGGAGTTTGGACATTTGGGTCATTAAGTGCGTGAATTGATCAGGATCGGATGCTTGCTTATATGTCTGTGGATCATCATTGCGTCATGCTGTTGTTCTGTAGGGAGCCTTGTCTGGTTTGAATTAGTGTGAACTGGGGTCAAGGTCACGTGAATTGACCTCTATAGGCACCAGCGACGTGCTGAGGAATTCCTAGAGAATGGTGAAGAATGCAGCATGAATATATATGGGTTGGTTGTTGGAGTTTTACGTCCTGGCGACATCTGAGGTCATGTCAGGACGGGTACCGACTTGTGACAGAGCACACTCATGGTGACTTTATAGTGCTGCCCCACTGGGAGACCAGGCCGCCAGCACCATGACCTGATATCCCACTCTAATGCTAGGTACACACCTACCGTATACGATTCGCGCACTAAAACTCGCGACCCGACCCGCTTAAAACTGAAAACGGGCCGATTCATTTTTCGAATCGCAAATCGCAATCGTAAGGAAGCAGTTTTATCCCTAAAAATGAGTTTTAAGTCGCGAATCGCAATCGGTAGGTGTGCTAGGGGAGTGCACACCTCACGACTTTTGGGCAGTTTTAGATCGTATACGGTAGGTGGGTGCGGAAAAACGGTAGGTGTGTACCTAGGATTAGTCGCATCATCCTGACACTGAGCCAACCAGTTCTTGTCCTATCCTAATAGTGTCGACTGCCTGGCTAGGAAGCGAAACAAGAACAATCCTTTTATTGTGCTTACGCCTCCAGATAGGAACTGAGTGAGCACAAAAAAAGGGGAGGAGAAGGATGTTGATATATGTGAGTGCGCTGGGCCTCTTGTCCTATACTGGGGTCACTGTAACTCTAACATACCCATTACACCGCGGGGGGGGGGGGGGAGAGCAGCACGGAAAACTCAACTCACCCCCCCCCCCCCCCCAGCCCTCCAGCCCAATTTGCTTCGGGCATTGCCTTTGCTAAATGAACTTAATGAATTGGCAGCAACTTCAAATTTACAAATATCATCGTTAAACCAAAATAACCTTTCGCCACTAAATTATAGGGATTCTCACTCGCCCCCGCCCCAACAAAATCCCAAACTGTCCGTTGTTTGCTAAATATTAATACGTTGGTTTTGTCTTACCTTTTTAAATCTCTTTTTATTTATTAGCAATCTTCTTAAAGCAATTTTGTTCATCTCCATGGGAGCCTAGGTGGTGTAATCGTTATCACACTGGCCCAGAATGCAAAGAGATATGTGTTCGAGTCCCACCCTAGGCGCAATATTTCCCATTTTCATCACCCTCCACGACAGTTATATAAAATTAAAAACGGTTGATGGTGGGAGCATAACGTAGTGCATCTGAAGCCAACTATTAAACTACACATACTGATAGCTAATGTCATTTAATTATTTGTTTCCTCCCTAAGAATCTTTGGGTGAATTTGACCTGTTGTCTTCCTGTTCGTAATTTTTATCTTCTTCGTCTACTTTTCTTCCTTTTGTGTTGCTTCTTTTTTCTTCTTCATCTTCTGTGTCTCTTCATCTACTTCGTCTCCTTCAACTTTTGTTGGTGTTCTTCCTCTTCTTCGTATTTTCTTCTTCTTCGTCTTCTCTTCAACTTCATCTTCTTAGCCTTTTCTTGTTTCCTTACTTTCTTCATCTTTTTCAACTTCATCGTTTTCTTCAACTGCATCTTCGTCTTCTGTTCTCGCTTCTTCTTCTTCCTCCCAGATGTTGCTAGGACGTAAAACAACAACAAACAAACAATCTTCTTTGTCTTCTTCAACTTCATCGTCTTCTTTTCTTGCTTCTTCTTCCTCTTCTTCGTCCTCTTCATCTTCTTTGTATTTTCTTGTTTCTTCGTCTTCAGTTTCTTCAACATCGTCTTCTTCAACTTGATATTTTCTTGCATTTGCATTCTGTAAAAGCGATGACTGAATCAAAACCAAACAATTCTCGCCGTGAATATGACCTATGCTGCCAACACGGCGTAAAAAAACCCACCAATCAATCAACCAATCACTTGTTCATTGTTGTTCGTCTTCATCTTCAAGTTCGTCTTCTTTTCTGGCTTCTTCTTTATCTTCTTCGTCTTCTATATTTCGGTCCTGATATGACCTTAGATGTTGCTAGGAGGTAAACCAACAACAAACAAAACATCTTCTTTATCTTCTTCGTCGTCTTCTTCTTTATCTCCATCCTGATATGACCTTAGATGTTGCTAGGGCGTAAACCAACAACAAACAAAACATAATATTTATCATCTTCGCCTTCTTCTTTATCTCCGTCCTGATATGACCTTAGATGTTGCTAGGACATAAACCAACAACAAATAAAACATCTTCTTTATGTTCTTCGTCTTCTTGTTTATCTCTGTCCTGATATGACCTTAAATGTTGCTAGGACATAAACCAATAACAAACAAAACATCTTCTTTATCTTCGTCTTCTTTATCTCCGTCCTGATATCACCTTAAATGTTGCTAGGACATAAACCAACAACAAACAAAACATCTTCTTTATCTTCTTTGTATTCTTCATTATCTCCGTCCTGATATGACCTTAGATGTTGCTAGGACGTAAACCAACAACAAACAAAACATCTTCTTTATCTTCTTTGTCTTCTTCTTTATCTCGTCCTGATATGACCTTAGATGTTGCTAGGACGTAAACCAGCAATGAACAAAACATCTTCTTGGTCTTCTTGTTTATCTCCGTCCTGAAATGACCTTATCTTCTGTTTCACCTCTCTTGTTGAACTTGAAGACTAAACCAGGGTGGATGGGTGGAGAAGTGAGTGTGTGATATATGGAACTCAGTGTGACACAGAGTAAAAGCCTGTAAGAACTTGTAGTATAAACTTAAATAATTCCGTGAACCCGTGTCTCACACGCACGTGATCCCTTCACAATGGGTGGAGCCCGGGCCGTGTGAATACACCCCCCAACACACACACACACACACACACTACACCACCCCATAGCGTGCTCACACACACTTTGTTAACGCAAGCAATACTCACCAAAAATATACATATGTAATGTAGCAATACTTTTGAAGTATAGTGACTAGGTCGCTGTTGGCGCCACCGTAGCCCTGAAGTAGCGCAGCTTCGCATAGCAGACAGCAGATTAGTTAAAGCTGCATAGTCCGATAAAAATATCCAATTTTCAAAACCAAAACAATTATCTAAATGTGATTCTACATATTTAACTTAGATACCGGTGCAATTATTAAACATTTGTCACCGCACAGAAGGGAATACTGAGGCAATTGAATACAGCCTGTGACTGCAGAAGCCTATGGTGTAAAAGTTTTGGCGTGCTTGCCAAAATTAATTTTGCATGGTTCCACTTCAAATATCTAAAAAGTTAGCCACTTAAAATAGAAGTTACTTCAAACTAAAGTAAGGTACATTATAACAATCAACCTAATACATTTATCTCAGCAAATTTTAGAAACTCAAAACCATCGGACTATGCAACTTTAATAATTAATTCAATAATGATAGAATATTAGGTTGAATAATAATACCTCCTGCCGAAGATTTATACCCGTATAATATTATGCTAATTATATATATAAATACAGTAAAATCTCTGTAAATCGAACGACCATGGGACCGACTTTAAATGGTCCATTTAGGGAGGTGGTCCGCTTAGGGAGTTCGAATATGGTTTCAATGGTATTGTTGGGACCCAAATAAAGCGATCAATATAGGGGAGTGATCGATCTGTGGAGGTGGTCGGTTAGAGGTTTTACTGTGCACACACACACACACACACACACACACACACACACACACACACACACACACACGCACACGCACACACACACACACACACACACTACATATCGATATGACACCACAAAATATTGTATATATATTTTTTCTTTGAAGAAGAAAAAAAGAGTAGCGGTTTAAAATTTGGCCTGTCATTAAAGCTCTTCGATGGAACCAATTCAATTAAGGTGGGCGATAATGTGGGAGATGCGACGAAATGGTTGGAACCTACAACGCGTTGGCGCACTGCGTGGGTTGATGATGTGTTAGTAATGCTTAAACCATGGCCCCCCACAGCTGTATATTAGACGCTATTTATAACACAGGTTCCGACCTCTGGTGGCCGGCGTCCGTATTACTAACATGTTTGTTGCCCTTGTTGGTTACTTGGTTGTTGGAGTTTTGCGTCATGGCAACATATAAGGTCATATCAGAACGGGTACCGACTTATAACAGTTCACACTCATGGCAACTTTATAGTGCTACCCCGCTAGGAAATTAGGGCACTGGCACCATGACCCAATATCCCACTCAGTCACATTATCCTGACACTAACGCTAACCAGTCCTTGTCCGATCCTATTACTGCTGAGCACCAGGCTAGGCAGCGACAAGTATCAATTTTATAAGTCATTGGTTTGACTCGACCGGGAACCAAACTCCCTATCTCCAGCACGCGAGGCCTGTGCTCTACTGATTCGGCTACTGTTGCCCTGGTAACGTGCTGCTGGCGAACCCTCGCAGAAGAGGGTTCCAGTTTTGCGTTGGGCTATTGGTGTGTGTGTGTGTCTGTTACTATCAGACAGCAATAGTTTCTGTCGATATTGCTAACTGATTAAAGTAGCATAGTCTCATGGTTTTTGAGTTTGTCATTTTCTGAGATAAATATATTAGATTGATCGTTATAATCTACCTTGCTTTACTTTGAAGAACCTTTTATTTTAAGTGGCTACCATTAGAGATATTTGAAGTGTAATCATGGAAAATTAATGTCGGCAAGCCCACCAAAAGTCTGACACTATAGGCTTTTGCAGTAACAGGTTCTATTAAATTGCTTCAGTATTTATTCCCTTCTATGTGGCGATAAATGTTTAATAAACGCACCAGTATCTAACTTAAATATATAGAATCAAATCTAAATAATTGCTTTGGTTTTGAAAATTTTATATTTTCATCGGACTATGCAGCTTTAATCATTGCGCAGGTCACTACTGCCTGTGGCGCATGCGCCGTGGTAACTGGTATGGTGATGGGATGGGGAGCGAGTTGTTAGTTCGCCCACAGGCCGCCAGGGTACACTGGGGGTAGGGGGGGGGTGCGTCCCCTCCGCCACCCCGCACACAATACAGCACGGTCTGTTTCCCACAACAAAGATTGTCATCCTGTTCAACCCCCACATCCAACCCCCACACACCCACGTCCAACCTCCACACGCATTGAGGCTCCTTTCTCGACTGAAAACTTCCTACAAATTTGACGGGGTGAATGTGTTGGTCGGTTGTTGGAGTTTTATGTCCTTGCAACAGCTATGGTCATATCAGGACGGGTACCTTGCTTGCTTTTGTTGGGTTTGTAACCTTACGACGGTTACTGGCTGCAGAACTGCAGCAATATAGAAAGTGCCCGATAAATTGGTCCAACCTTTGGTTAAAGATTAATAATCTTCAGGTGGGACAGTTGTAGAAGCTGGGGATGTCTTTACGACATTCAAAATGATGAATCGTTGGGGCGGCCCTGAATCACTCCGGTCCGGCGGTAGCAGAGCACTCGTATCCAGTCGGCAGCAGCAAAGGCCCAGGAGGAAGGGATGGGTAAAGGTGGGTCCAGCAGTTCCAGCAACAAGAACAAAGCGAGAGAAATGATATGGTAAAGGGCCCCACCCCAGCAAACAACTCCCTTGATCAGGGGGAGAAGTAAGCGCGGGAGAAAAAAAAAGGGGTAGAGTATAGGAAAGAGAAATGAGGAGAGTTGAGTCAAAGGACCGTGTCTATTTGCTCTGTGGTGAGCAGCCGGCGAGCCAAAGACACGGACAGAGTAAGAGTAGAAAGTGAAATGCTGCCAGGCTCCCCCTCTTGGAACTCTTTTCAGACATTATCAAGGAGGAGCAAGGCCAGCGGAGAGGAGATAGAGAGAGGTGTGGACGAAGTGTGGTCCCAATAGCAAGTGAGGACGGGTACCATAATGGGGTGAGTGTGTTGGTTGGTTGTTGGAGTTTTAGGTCCTGGCAACATCTAAGGTCATATCAGGACGGATGCCAACTTGTGATGGTGCACACTCATGGCGACTTTATAATTATAGTACTGCCCCACGGGGAGACCAGCCCGTCGGCATCATGACCTAATATCCCACTCAGTCACATTATCCTGACACTGAGCCAACCAGTCCTTGGCCTATCCCATGAATGCCGATTGCCAAGCTAGGAAGTGACAAGTATCAATTTTGTTAATTCATTGGTTTGTCTCGAGCGGGAACCGAACTCCCGTTCTCCCGCACGGGAGGGAGGTCTGCGCTCTACCGATTCAGCCACCGCATCCAGTGGTGTTGGTGTGTTGGGTTGTGTGAGGTGTGTGGGTCTGGGGCCAAATGTATGAAGCCGGGTTAGCGGTCATAACCCACGCATCGCGCGGATTTCCCGGGTTAGCGGACAAAAGTGTCAATGTATGTGCCCGGTTAGGCAAACACCTCGAGAGTTAACGTCGCCCAAAGTAACACCATGCCATAGGAAGTTTAATGTCGGTGTTAGCTACCGATTAGGCCCAAATCTATTCAATGCGATTATATTTACAGAATTACATACTCAAATCGTGAAATTTCATTAAATTAACCCTAAATTCGACGCCATATTAACGTAGCAGCTACATCGGCGGCGTTATTCATATTGTCGAATCGACTAATGTAAACTAAACAAATCGCCGCCGCCGGAGCGACGTCGATATCCATACTGCCAGAACGCTGCCGCTGCTGCTGGTTCCCGGCCGCCGAATCGACTGCGACATTGCCAAGTAGCGGAGCTGGCCAGCTACAGGCACAGAGGGATTTCCCAAATCTATAAATAACGCATTGGTTAGCTAACTCCGCCACGCTTTGGTCAAATACATATTCCAACACCGACATTAGCTAACCCGCCGCCCGTCCTTAACACGGGAGCCGATAAAAACTTGGTCTTACATTTGGCCCCTGGTGCGGTGGAGATGGGTGGGTGTTAAGAGATTGGGTGGGGGTAGTGTCTGTGTGTGTGTGGGAGTGGGGGGGGTCTGCGTTTGTGGAAATGGGTGGGTGTTAAGAGATGGTGCGGCGGGTACTGTCTGTGGGTGTGTGTGTGGGGGGGGGGGGGGCTCAGAGTTTCTCACCAATTGTGGGCGCAGATCTCTCAGGGTGCTCTTGTGTGTAGCCATGTGGTTAAACACGAAGCTGGAGTTCTTCTCCTGAGCAAGCAAGTAGGTAAGTGAATTAAAAAGTGACAGATAGAGAGAGAAACAGATAGGAGCAAAAGTCGCTGGGAAAAGTGCTTACTAGTGGTGCACGAACCAAACGAAAGTGAGCTAACGGTCATGTGTGAGTCAGGGAAAAAGATTTGGTTACTAAGTACCAAGGATGAAAGATTTCTGCGGTTAAAAAAAATATTTACCGATTAATGTAGAAGCCCTGGCCACAGACACGCTAGTGAACGTAGTTGAACATAGGATAGATTAATGTGGGTCAAACGTGGTGTAAGTATGTTAAACTACGGTGAAAAACATTAAGGTATGGCAGGTTTTGGTATGGATAAATACGTTAATGCATGGATGCTGGTACTTTCAACTGTGTTCAACGTACGTTAGCCTCCACTACGGGTCAATTACTTTCGACTACATCCAAGTATGCTAAAGTATGCTAGAGTACATTAAGAGTATGGAGACTTTGCCACAGTACGTTAGCCTCTAACATAGCGCTCTTTTGAACATGTCCAAAGATTAAATCGGAACTCAAGGCCCACCCACGTTATTACCAAGTTAGCATGACGGAGAAGTACGGATTCCGGTATGTTCAACTACGTTAGCCTCCACTACGTTCAACTACGTCCACTAACATGTATGTGACCGGGCCTTAAACAAAATGCCAAGGATTCAGGATGTATATGACAGAAATTGGGTAGTTGGAATCCCATTCTTATATAACCTTAGCTGTTGCTAGAACATAAAACCAAAATATGGACGAGTTAGGTATGGACGATAATATAAGCACAAGGATGTCGTAACCTGTTATTTGTCTATACCCACATCATAACAGGTTTAATAATTATGTAGGAATCAATCTAGGTTTTGGTTTAGAAAATGTGATGGTTTTATCTGATTATGCAGCTTTTAATGTAACATGACAATTAAATATAGGTCAGTTGTCGTAGCCGTGATTTGTCTATTCCTACGTCATAACAGGCTTGATATATGAGTAAATAACTCGTGTAAATATTAATATTAGGAAACAGTGTTTCCCTCCTGGGTTTGTAATATGCAGAGGGCATGCAGGAGTTCTCTGCCTACTACAACCTACAAGACAGCTTCACTCCCAACCACGTGACATGCGCCATCTTCTATGCACATTCTATTGTGGCCTTTTGATTGGTTGATTGATTTATTAGAATGTACCATATGAGAAGTTAGTATAATAGTTATACAGCGATGAAAGATCTTCGCGATATTCCAGATTTACAAGATTTTTTTTTTATATTCACCGAATAACTTCACAAAATGCCAATATATATGACAGGAATTGGTTGGTTCGAAGTTATATGACCTTGGATGTGGCTAGAACATAAACCCAAATGAGAAAGTTTGCCGTGGAGAGTGGAGTGCTCTCCATGGATAGTCTGTACTGACTGATCAAAGTAATGTTGCTAAGATAGTGCTAGGAGAGTACTATACCAAACCTGACTTCCGGAAATTTTCAGCGATTCTCTGACAGTGCTAACCCTATGATCACTCGAACATGCCATGCAAGAAAATAGTATAGTACTATTAGTAGTTATGAATTCAGGTGTTGCATGTTGTAGATTGATTAAGCCAACAGTTGATTGTTAGAACATCCCATGCGAGAAGATAGTATAATAGTTATAAACTCAAGTATAGCATGTCGTAGATTGATTGATTGAATATGCTGACAGTTGATGTTAAAAAGCACCATGCGAGAAGATAGTATATTACTTATAAACTCAGGTATAGCATGTCGTAGATTGATTGATTGAATATGCTGACAGTTGATCGTTAGAACGTCCCATACAAGAAGATAGTATAATAGTTATAAACTCAGGTATAGCATGTTGTAGATTGATTGATTGAATATGCTGACAGTTGATCATTAGAACGTCCAATGTGAGAAGATAGTATATTACTTATAAACTCAGGTATAGCATGTCGTAGATTGACTGATTGAATATGCTGACAGCTGATCTCTAGAACGTCCCATACAAGAAGATAATATAATAGTTATAAACTCAGGTATAGCATATCATAGATTGATTGATTGAATATACCGACAGTTGATCGTTAAAATGCTCCATGCGAGAAGATAGTATATTACTTATAAACTCAGGTATAGCATGTCATAGATTCATTGATTGAATATGCTGACAGTTGATCGTTAGAATGTCCCATACAAGAAGATAGTATAATAGTTATAAACTCAAGTATAGCATATCGTAGATTGATTGATTGAATATGCTGACAGTTGATCGTTAGAACGTCCCATACAAGAAGATAGTATAATAGTTATAAACTCATGTACTGCATGTAATTGTTATTGTTATTTGTTTAATTATGTTTTGTTGTTTAAAAAAAAAAAGTTTAATTTGCCTGTCACAATAAGTCATACTGACTTTCTTTCATTCCTAAGCAGAATTAGTCCAATCACACACACACACACACACACACACACACACACATACACACACACACACACACACACACACACACACACACACACACACACACACACACAGGGTCCATCGTTCTCTATTCACTTGTAAATGAATTTCGAAAATTGTCCATGGATGACATTTTTAAGCAATTTATTTGTTACAAACCTTTCCCAACAGTTATCCCCATAGCCAACACACCATCCCGCCTCTCCCGCTTTCCTCCCGGGCAAAGCTGGTGGACTAAATACCCTAATACAGTATAACCCCGTTAAACCAAGCTCAGTTAAACCAAACGATCGGTTAATTCAAACTTTTTTGGGGGGCCCGGTAAAATACTTTCATGTGGTTATAAGCTCATCTGAGACCCCACCAACTTTTTTTATATGATAAATGGTAGTATTTTGCCGGGCCGCCTAAAAAAGTTTGGATTAACCGATCGTTTGGTTTAGCCGAGCTTGGTTTAACCGAGCTTGGTTTAATGGGGTTATAATGTATATACATAAAAAAACAATAATCAAAGTGTCCACATACATTGTATATTACATTCATAATGCACCTGTGTTTTTGCCAAAGCCGAGTCAAAGTCGAAGCCAAAGCTTGCTTAAACCAATGATCGGTTAATCCAAACAAATTCTAGCATCCTTTCAAGTTTGGTTTAACGGGGTTATACTGTATATATCAAATTATTACCCTGTTATCATTAACTACCATACATACCATGTTGTACCGATAACAAGCGCGTAGGTGTTGAGAAAAAGATTTAAAGAAAGACAACAAAAAGTTGTTCAAGCGATTAGATAAACATTTTTTTAAAGAAACAAATCTCAGGTAAAACACCATCGTGGCCTGGTAGTCTGTACTGGGTATATATCGGTTACCGGCATCTTTAAGTAACCGGACGTGGTATCCGAATCGCTTCCCATGTGGAAGTTTGGGAGTTTGAATCCCATCCGAGTCAAACCAATGACTTATCAAATTGATACTTGTCACTACCTAGCCTGGCGCTCGGCATTATTGGACAGGACAAGGACTGGTTGGCTCAGTATCAGGATAATGTGACTGTGTGGGATATCGGGTCATGGAGCTGGTGGCCTGGTCTCCCAGCCGGCAGCATTATAAAATTACCAGGTCTAGGTATGTATGTGTACAGTCCTAGATCTACTGGCGACCTTTCAGCCCTTAATTCATGCCCTGCCTTTGGTGGCCTAATCGGTAGAGCGCGGGCCTCGCGTTCGGAAGGTCGGGAGTTTGGTTCGTGGTCGGGTCAAACAAATGTCTTTAACATTGGTACTTGTCGCTTCCTATAATATTATAAAGTCGCCATGAGTGTGCACTGTCACAAGTCAGGTACCCGTCCTGATATGATCTTAGATAATAGATTTTGCTAGGATGTCAAACAACAATAAACACTCATCTTTATAGCACCACTCCAGGGTCCGTACGCGGCCTGAAAAGTCCTGAGCTTCATTTACCCAAATTCAAGGCCTCGAAAAACCTTAAATTTAACCTATTTTGGGTAATTAGTCTTGAAAAGCTTTGAATTCCATTAAACTATCCCCACTGATCTAAATCAGTCTGAAATCGGCATTCGGCATTGTTTTTTCTCCCCTGAACTCCAAATGAAAATAGTCTTGAAATCCTATTAAAAACAGCCCTGAAAAGCTTTGAAATAGCCTTGAATTGCATACCCTCACATGTGTACACAGCACCCTCCCACCCCCATGTCTACACATGTATGCGCGCGCACACACCACAACTTCCGGTGCTCAAGCACTGCAGGCTGAAGGGCGTGTATGTATGTATGTATCCCTACCGGAAGCCATGAGTTGTATTTTTGGCCCAGTCGTCCAAGAATAGCCTCGCTGTCTTAAAATAGATTCCTGGAAGACTAGACACTCTGGGAATGCCGTGTGTTTTACATCCACGACCCAAGTATCCGAGAAATTCCCCACACTGGGCAGTAAACAAGGACGCGCTAAAAGAAACCGCAAAAAACAACACCCCCAAAACCCCCTCAAATACTTGTTATAACTTCTGTTTAAAACCTATCAGAGAAGAACGCATGTATATATCTATCGATACTATTCCACAACAATGTTGCTAGAATGCAATTGTTGCTAAAATGTAAATGTTTTATTTTCAGTTTCATTGTTGTTCATCACTTAGTTACACTGATTTACACTTTCACAGCCATTATTTCGGTTAATAAGAATATTGTGTTAAAAAAAAAAAAGTGATCCATTGATTATCATTGACCCGATTACTGAGGTTGTGAATCTCATAGGATTGGGCCTAGTCACATGAGAAAACAAACAATGTTGTAGCATTGAGCTTATTTACATGAGAAAACAAACAATGTTGTAGTATTGAGCTTATTCACATTAGAAAACAAACAATATTGTATCATTCAGCTTATTCACATGACAAAACAAACAATAGTGTAGTATTAATATTATTCACATGAGAAAACAAACAATATTGAAGCTTTGACAGTTTGAGCTTATTCACATGAGAAAACAAACAATATTGTAGCATTGAGCTTATTCACATGAGAAAACAAACAATATTGTAGCATTGAGCTTATTCACATGAGAAAACAAACAATATTGAAGCTTTGACAGTTTGAGCTTATTCATATGAGAAAACTAACAATATTGTAGCATTGAGCTTATTCGCATGAGAAAACAAACAATATTGTAGAATTGACCTTATTCACATGAGAAAAAAACCAGTATTGTAACATTGACCTTATTCACGTGAGAAAACAAACAATATTGTAGCATTGACCTTATTCATGTGAGAAAACAAACAATATTCTAGCATTGAGCTTATTCACATGAGAAAACAAACAATATTGTAACATTGACCTTATTCACATGAGAAAACAAACAATATTGTATCATTGACCTTATTCGTATGAGAAAACTAACAATATTGTAGCATTGAGCTTATTCACATGAGAAAACAAACAATATTGTAGAATTGACCTTATTCACATGAGAAAACAAACAGTATTGTAGCATTGACCTTATTCGCATGAGAAAACAAACAATATTGTAGCATTGACCTTATTCATGTGAGAAAACAAACACTATTCTAGCATTGAGCTTATTCATGTGAGAAAACAAACAATATTGTAGCATTGACCTTATTCAAGTGAGAACACAAACACTATTCTAGCATTGAGCTTATCCATGTGAGAAAACAAACAATATTGTAGCATTGACCTTATTCATGTGAGAAAACAAACACTATTCTAGCATTGAGCTTATTCATGTGAGAAAACAAACAATATTGTAGCATTGACCTTATTCAAGTGAGAACACAAACACTATTCTAGCATTGAGCTTATTCATGTGAGAAAACAAACACGTCGGTGAACCCACACATCCCCCCGCCAGCCCGCACTGCCCTCCCCCCTCCCTCTCCCCTCCCCCTCCCCCCAACCCCAGTCAGATGACTATCGGCAACAATTCAGGCGAATGAAGGAGTTGTAAGCTGGAGTGGGGTGAGTGGAGTCTGGATGAGGTCAGAGTGCAGTGTGGGATTGTCAGCAGCATGCTATACAGATGAGTGCGGATGGGGTGAGCAGTGAGTGCATGCAGTATGGTGCATGGCTTGTGTTGGTTTGCTGAGATGTGTGGCATATAGAGTGAAGGCAGGGCATTGTTTGTTTGTTGTTTTACATCCTAGCAACATCTAAGGTCATATCAGGATGGGTACCGACTAGTGACAGTGCACACTCATGGTGACTTTATAATGCTGCCCCACTGGGAAATCAGGCTGTTGGCACCATGACCCGATATCCCACTCATTCACATTATCCTGACACTGAGCTGACCAGTCCTTACCCTATCCTATTAATGCTGAGCGCCTGGCTAGGAAGCGACAAGTACCAATGTTAAAGACATTGGTTTGACCCGACCAGGAACCAAACTCCCGACCTTCCGCACACGAGGCCCGTGCTCTACCGATTAGGCCACCGAAGGCAGGGCATGAATTAAGGGCTGAAAGGTCGCCAGTAGGTCTAGGAGTTTACGTGCATGGTGGAAGAAAGAAGGAGGAGGAGGAGGAGGGGGCGGTCTGGGGAGGTGCAGGGGGTTAGGAGGGGCGGCAGTCGCTGTTAATATGGTTTTGTGTGCGGGAGAAAATAACTGTAAACAGAGGGCCTGGCCGTGGTAAGAAGAGTGCTCTAGATTGGGTTATTGCTGGGGCCATCTCCCTCCCTACTACACGGGTACACAAAGACTTGTATTGTTACCAAGCACGGGGCAAAGGGGGGTTGGTTAGGGGCGAGGGGGTGGGGGGTGCTGCGTTTAACCCCTCTAGTCTGGTGGGTTGGTATTGGGGGGTTGGGGGGGTGCTGCGTTTAACCCCTCTAGTCTGATGGGTTGGGGTTGGGGTATTGGGGAGAGGAGGGAGGAGGGGGGGGGGGGTGCTGCGTTTAACCCCTCTAGTCTGGTGGGTTGGGGTTGGGATATTGGGGAGAGGAGGGAGGGGGAGTAGGTGAGGTGGGGCCATCCACAAATTAGCTCAATTTATTTGGTATAAATTTCCTTTCATAACACAAAGGATCAGAAAACCTAGAGACAGCGGCTGCAAAGGCAGTAGTTGTTTTTAAGGAGATGCACGTCGATTAAAGAAATATATTTAAATTTAAAAAAGATGTAGAGATGAAAATGCAAATCATATTTAACGTGCGTTATCGGCGGGTATGGAGGATGCGGGGAGGGCTCTTTTGTTTTTTTGTTTTGTTCCCTTGGTGGGTTTTGTTGTGTCTGTTTTGCGGATTTGTGTCGACGAATTGCTAGTAGAAGGGACTCCCCACACCCCCAAAGCACTCACTAGAGCCTACCTGGAGTAGAAATGGGGGGGGGGGGAGTAGAAGTGGGGTGCGTGGGTGGGTGTGGGAGTGGGAGTTCCTAAATCCGTAATCCAAGATCCACCAGACGGCGCTGCGGATCAGAGGATTTCGTTCTCGGCGTCTCGCGCGTTCTCGCGTGACTTTGTGCTTGTTCCCGATAGGCGGCGCCGTGTGTGCAGTTCGGTTCTGACAGTGGCCGCCTGTGGCGCTGTGTGTGTGTTTCTGATCAGCTCGTATGTCCCCCTCAGCCCCAATAAGGACATTTTTGTGGACAGTGCCCTCTTTCCCTCCCCTCCCCTTCACTCTTCCTGCCCCCTCCTCTCCTCTCCTCTCCTCCCCTCCTCTTCCCCTCCCCTCCCCTTCCCTCTTCCCCTCCCCTTCCCTCTTCCCCTCCCCTTCCCTCGTCCTCCTCTCCCCATCCCACCCCTTCATCTCCCCATTCCACCCCTTCCTCCTCCTTGTCCTCTCCCTTCCCCCTCCTCTCCCCCGCCTCTCCCACTCCCCCCTTCCTCTCGCCATCCACTCTCTCAGTCAACCCCATTCGCCTCCCCCACTCTCTCTCCCCACTACCCTCTCCCTCACCCTCCCATCCCCTCCTGCCCCCACCCTCACCCTCATGTCCCTCCTGCACCCACCCAACTCCCTATCTCCCTCCTTTCTCCCCCTCCCCTCCACCCCTTTCACTCATCCTACCATCCACCACCCCCCCCCCCCCACACCCCCCCCCCCCCCCCCCCCCCCCCCCACCCCCACCACCCCCCCCCCCCCCCCCACCCCCCCCCCCCCCCCCCCCACCTCCACCATCTCCCCCCCTCCCCCCCTCACCCCCTCCCCCCCCCCCCATCCTCTCTCATCCTCCCATTCCCACTCCCCCCCCTCCCTCTATTCATCCTCCTTCTCCTTCCCCCTCCTCTCTCACCCTCCTTCTCCTTCCTCCTCCTCTTCATCCTCCTTCTCCTTCCCCCTCTCTCATCCTCCTTCTCCTTCCCCTCCTCCATCTCTTCTCATCCCCCTCCTCTCTCATCCTCCTTCTCCTTCCCCCTCCTCTCTCATCCTCCTTCTCCTTCCCCCTCCTCTCTCATCCTCCTTCTCCTTCCCCCTCCTCTCTCACAACCAAACTGCACCTGTCCTACCACAATGCTGTTACTAAAAGTCGTCTGCGATATCAGCGACTATGGCATACCCAATTTAGTGTATTGCGATTACCCCTGTAATCGCTCTCACTTCTAGCGATTCATTCTCATTCCATTTTGCGTTAATTTGATTGGCTGCAGACGTAGATTGCAGAAGCAGACGACATTTGAGTTGGAGCAGAAGGCAGAAATGATGCCAACGTCGGATGGGGTCCGTGCGTCACGTGTGGGTGGGGTAGCTTTAGACAAAAGGCGCTTTTGATCATGGCTGGGGTCAGGGGTCAGGGGTCAACAAGGTCGCCGTGGTGCTTAGAGGAGCCGGGTGGGTGTGTATGTGTGTGAATGTGGGGGTGGATGTGTGGGGGACTGTGTGTGGGGGGGGAGTATGAGTGTGTGACTGTGTATGTGGGGGGGGGAGTGAGTGTGGGGGGAGTGGTTGTGTGAGTGTGTGTGGGTGGGTGGGTGGAGTTGTGTGAGTGTCTGTATATGTGTGTGGTGTGTGTGGGGGTGTGTGCTTGCTTGCATCACATTATCCTGACACTGAGCCAACCAGTCCCAGCCCTATCCTAATAATGCCGAGTGCCTGGGATGGGAAGCGACAAGTATCAATCTTAAAGTCATTAGTTTCACTCGACCAGGGTTCGAATATGACATTAGATGTAGCCAGGATGTCATCATCATCATGCTGTCGGTCACGATGCGACAAAGACTGCTTTCATTACTAGACTGCCACTCTCCATTTAGCTCTCTGCTGTGAGAGTGATGTCCATGAGTCGGTCTTAATGTCTCTCAGCTTCAGGTTTCTCTTGATGGCATCCTTGAACCGGAGACGAGGGCGCCCTCTCTTTCTGTAACCAGAAGACAGTTGAGAATAGAGGATCTGCTTTGGTAGCCTGTCTGATGACATCCTCATGAGGTGTCCAGTCCACCGGAGATTCTTTTTGATCAGAAGATCTTCCATAGAGGGCAGCCCCGTCCGTTCGAGTATTTCCTTATTTGTCACTTTGTCCTTCCAGGTTAGCCTCATGATCGAACACCAGGATGTAAAACCCCAAAAAACAAACAAACAAACAAACAAACACAACCTTCCTAGCTCTCTCCCACGCTTTCAGTTTTCTCACCCTCCAAATTCCCCATTTTCTCCACCCACTGGGGGTGGGGGTGGGGGGGGGGGAGTTATGGACAGACGACATGCACACCTTAAGGCCTCACCATATGGGACGCTGGGGCAGAGGTCATCTCCTGCCCGTCTCACCTGCCTAATAGGTTTGAGTGATTGATTGATTGGTGGTTGCTTTACGCCTGTGTCGGCAGCATAGTCCATATTCACGGCAAGCCTAATAGGCCTAATTACTGCCCACGTGACCAGGTACTAAATTATTTGGGTGGTGGCAGGCCTCCTAGGCTGCCATACTATATATACTGGTTCAATTTAAGTGGGCATTTCTTACACGCGGTATGCGGCATGCGGTATGCGAATGGCATGATTCCTTACATGCGGTATGCAGCATGTGGCATGCAGCACACAACTGGCTATATTATTGCCAATTTATAGATAAGTATTCATATTTCTGTGAATCTGGTAGCTTTCCCTCGGCTTTCTCCCCTCCTCTCTCTTCCCCTCACTGCTTTCTCACCTCCCTGCCATCCTCCCCTCGGCTTTCTCCCCTCCTCTCTCTTCCCCTCACGGCTTTCTCACCTTCCCGCCTCCTTCCCCCTTATAAGCACACACTAATCACTATGTACACGGCACCCCTCTAGGCCATTCCGTAATGCTCAGTCGCCTCTCCTAGTGTTAAACTAATGGACACATCAGACTCAGGTTTCTATTCGCACCCCGCTTGCCGCATGCCGCACCGATCGCTACATGGACCGATCGGAAAAATTCATTCGCATTCGCATACCGCGTGTAAGGAGTGTAGCTCATAGGTTTCAAGGCGTTTCGATTTTTTGTCGCATTCGCATACCGCGTGTAAGGAATGCGCCCTTAACCCTGTTCACTGTGACCAATGTACATTTTAACTGGCAAACTTAGGCCAAATAAAAAATAAAAAATTGGTGGTTGTCCCTCGCCCTTGCCTGAAAAATCACCCGCCCCAGATTTTTAAATTTTTAAATTTTGGTCTAAGCTGTTAAAATGTGTCGCGCTAGCAGGAATTCAAATTTTGTATCAATTTTTAAGTCTTTGGTTTGACTCGGCTAGGGTTCGAACCCAGGCTTTCGAAGACCTACCAGAACGAGAGGCAGATGCTCCACTCATTCCGACATCGTATTGTCTAAGAAAAAAAAAATGGAAAAAAAAAATGAAAACCCTCGCTCGACTTGGATTTTTATTTCAAAAGGGCAGGATGATCACCAATTTTATTTAATTTGGCCATGTATGTGTATGTAGTGGTCTGCACTGACCTCTCAGGCAAGTAACCACATAGACAGGTAGGTGTGGGGAGTGTATTGATATCAGGGAGCCTAGGTGGTGTAATGGTTAGCACACTGGCCCGGAATGCAAAGAGATGTGGGTTCGAGTCCCGCTCTAGGCACAATATTTCCCATTTTCATCACCCCCACGACATGGTGCCGTGATCAGGATCCTGTACAAGCTTTGCGCTGTATGGTTGTTGAACCTACCCTGTGTATGTATGTGTTAGTGCATTGCCTGTATGTATGTAATTGTAAGCATTACAAGACTTACAATTCCAGGGGGACGAGTGTAGTGGTCTGCACTGACCTCTCAGGCAAGTAACCACATAGACAGGTAGGCGTGGGGAGTGTATTGATATCAGGGAGCCTAGGTGGTGTAATGGTTAGCACACTGGCCCGGAATGCAAAGAGATGTGGGTTCGAGTCCCGCTCTAGGCACAATATTTCCCATTTTCATCACCCCCACGACATGTATATATAGTAGTAATTTCCATCCTCAACCATAATAGGGGCAAACATACGGTTATGCTTATATGGTTTTGTGCTAAAGTGAAAATGTGAAAATTTATGTATCAACATGCATTTACCCAAACATTTTAACAACTTTTCTTCAACTTATTTTCTCATAAGACATAATTCTGTTTGCTTAACTGTAATCAATAAAATCTTGTTTGAATTTGTTGTGTATGTTAAAAGGATGGTTGGGATGTGTGTTCGATTTGCATGTTACACAAGTGATATGAACATATTACTCAATTTGTATAAGATCAAAATCAAATAGTGAAATGGCTTCTTTTTTTTCAATTCTACCAACATGTAAGCCTTCACATGAAAATGGATCCCGCTATTATTTGAAAGGTTTTCACTTTTGCTTTCCCTGTCACGCTTTAGTGCCCAGTTTCAGAGTGACCTATATATATGCATGCATATATACATTCACATATATATATATATATATATATATATATATATATATATATATGCTGTATAAGCCATTATATGAGTATAATAAGCCGGAAGATTCATCTACTCCCCCAGCCACTAAGTCATCAGCTGGTCACCTACTCATTATGTCATCTACTGGTTCCTCATGCACGTGGCGCCACCTACTCGCCCATGCCTCCGACCCCCTGCATTCACTCACTGTACCACTGAATATATATCCCACATATATATATGTACCACATATATATATGCTTTTATATATAAGTACTGATAGCTATGTTGAAATATTATATAAATGCTGAAATATAAATATTCCACATCACATGTAATCTACACCATAGCAATGGAAACAATGGAGACATTAAAGTGTTGTTCTCAATGGCGGAGTGGTTAGCGTGTCTGACCTTTTGCTAGGCCGGACTCCTAATCTGAAGGTCAATGGTTCGATCCCCCATGCCATCACCTCTGCCAATTTGGATTTCCACCGCTGTGTATAACTTACAGCGTCATCAAATACCAGTTGCTCTTATACCACGTCTATGTGGTGTGGGAGGCTAAAAATCCCTTAGGTCGGTAAAAGTGTCGGTTGGGGCTTTCTATCGAACAAATGTTTCATGGTGAAAAAATTCAGACTTATCCAATGATAGGCAGTATAAATCTCGCAAGAAGAGAAATTTGCAGGAAGAAGAATTAAAGTGAGGGAGTCTAGTCCCCTTCATGAAAAGAAAACATGTCAACCTCAAGTGTTAGCGCTTTGTGAGACTAAACCCACAGCGTCTGAACCTAATACCACACGGCGCCATTATGTATATAAGCAGACAGACCAGGCACAATATGCTAAATGCTTATTGTTTACTACAGTGCGACGTCTATAGAAAGAAAAAAAAATGATGGTGGGGGGGGGGGGAGAAAGGGGGGGCTTTATAATATGAGGCAACACGCACTACAACACTACAACAACAAACCTAAAGCGCGCATTCCTTACACGTGGTATGCGGCATGTAGTATGCGAATGGCATGATTCCTTACATGCGGCATGTGGCACACGACTGGCTATATTTAACAAATAAAAATTAAAAAGTATACTCAATACTGCACTGTATATGACCTAATATGGCATTTATATCTATGTACCTCTTGGTACGTCACATGGGGGTTCCTACCTTTATAATTACCAAATTATAGATAAGTATTCATATTTTTGTGGCTATGGTAGCATCTTTACCAACCCGAACCCCACCACCACCACTACCATATGTTTCCCCTCTGCACCCTTGTGTGTGACCGTACCGTAATGCTCAGTCGCCTCTCCTCGTCTAAAACTAATGGACAAGTGCGACTGACGTTTCTATTCGCGTGCCGCATGCCGCACCGATCGCTACATGGACCGATCGAGTTGTCGCATTCGTATTCGCATTCGCATACCACGTGTAAGGAATGTAGCCCATAGGCTTCAAGGCGTTTTGATTTTTTGTCGCATTCGCATTTGCATATCGCCTGTCACGTGTAAGGAATGTACCCTTAATGCTTCATTAGTTAGTCAGTCAGTAAGGGGCCGTCCAGTAAGGGGCCGTCCAGTAAGGGGCCGTCCACTGTCGTCAACATTTTCACGGTTGTTGCAAAGAGTACTACTTTCCAGACACCCCCCCCCCCCCCTTCTACGCCTGAAAGTAGTACAGATCAACATTTTTACATACGATTTAAATATCAACATTTTACTCAACGATAAAAGTCATACACTACTGATCATCACCGGGCACGGTGGCCGAATCCGTAGAACACGGGCCTTGTGTGTGTGAGATCGGGAGTTCAGTTCCCGGTCGAGTCAAACCAACGACTTATAAAATTGATACTTTTCGCTTCCAAGCCTGGCGCTCGGCATTAATAGGATAAGGAAAGGACTGGTTGGCTCAGTGTCAGGTTAATGTGACTGAGTGGGATATCGGGTAATGATGC